>JARKIE010000180.1:0-191537 GCA_029378255.1 Mycena rosella | reverse complement strand
CGAAGCCAGTGGACGCCATCCATGATCTGCAGTATGAGCAGTTCCAGTTTCGATTCCTACGCTGGATTCGGGGAGTGGGCGTTCCACGCGGCGTGGTCGGAGAATTCGTCACCATGGATGAATACAAGGCTCAACGTAAAAATCCCCTCATCCGTGCGGAAAGCTTTGTCCGTTCCATGTCGGGAATGGCTTTGATACCGCCAGACCCTAGCTACGAGTTAGTGGTACGTTTATGGCCTCTCAAGCATTGTATGTTTTCTGACTCACTTCGTCTTAGATTTACCTGCGAAAGTGTAATTCGCCTGGTGCCAGCCTGGAATTCCATGATTGCTCGGATGCTGTAGACGTTCCCTTGAACGCCTGGCTGGACAACCTTCTCTTGGAGCCTGTCGATTTTGACGACTTGCATGTCGCGACAGGCTTTGACCTCTGGCTTTCGTCGGAGTGCAGTCTAGAAACTGGAGATTACAATGATATTTGAAGCATACTATACAAATTTATGTATTTATTGAAAATATTCACAAAATCGCCCCTTTAAACCCTTGCAAGGGGTGTGTCTACTCATCGCACCCGAGGGGGACTCGAAGGGCCCCTGGAGCATCTGCTCCGAGCTGATGATGAGCCAAAATGCCCGGAATTCAAAGATAGTGACTCACTTTTGTGTCGGATTCCTCTGACAGTGCCATGAAGCTTGGCGTCACCACGACTGTACGCTTCGGGCGACGATGGCACGGGCGCACCCCAGGGGGCTCGAAGTGCTTCTCGAACGTCCGCTCTGACCTTGGGATGAGCCAAAACGCCCGAAAATTGAAGGATAACGACCTACCTTGGTGCCCGAGTGGAGCCATCGCTGCCATCAGCTTGGGCGCGCCGTCGGCGGCGCGCTGCGGGCGGCGATGGCTCGGGCGCTTGCTAGGGAGCACGAAAGGCGTCTTGAAAGTCTGCTCCGAGCTTTGGATGAGCCAAAACAACCGAAAATTGAATGATTGAGACTTACCTTGGTGCCCGAGTGGAGCCATCACTGCCATCAACTTGGGCGTGCCGCCGACGGCGCGCTTCGGGCGGCGATGGCGCGGGCGCATGCTAGGGAGCATGAAAGGCCTCCTGGTAGTCTGCTCCGAGCTATGGATGAGCCAAAACGACCAAAAATTGAATGATTGAGACTTACCTTGGTGCCCGAGTGGAGCCATCGCTGCCATCAACTTGGGCGCGCCGCCGACGGCGCGCTTCGGCGGCGATGGCGCGGGCGCATGCTAGGGAGCATGAAAGGCCTCCTGGTAGTCTGCTCCGAGCTATGGATGAGCCAAAACGACCAAAAATTGAATGATTGAGACTTACCTTGGTGCCCGAGTGGAGCCATCGCTGCCATCAGCTTGGGCGCGCCGCCGACGGCGCGCTTCGGGCGGCGATGGCGCGGGCGCATGCTAGGGAGCATGAAAGGCCTCCTGGGGGTCTGCTCCGAGCTTTGGATGAGCCAAAACGCCGGAAAATTGAATGATTAAGACTTACCTTGGTGCCCGAGTGGAGCCATCGCTGCCATCAGCTTGGGCGTGCCGCCGACGGCGCGCTTCGGGCGGCGATGGCGCGGGCGCATGCTAGGGAGCATGAAAGGCCTCCTGGAAGTCTGCTCCGAGCTTTGGATGAGCCAAAACAACCGAAAATTGAATGATTGAGACTTACCTTGCTGCCCGAGTGGAGCCATCAACTTGGGCGCGCCGCCGACGGCGCGCTTCGGGCGGCGATGGCACGGGCGCATGCTAGGGAGCATGAATGGCCTCCTGGCAGTCTGCTCCGAGTTTTGGATGAGCCAAAACGCCGGAAAATTGAATGATTAAGACTTACCTTGGTGCCCGAGTGGAGCCATCGCTGCCATCAGCTTGGGCGTGCCGCCGGCGGCGCGCTTCGGGCGGCGATGGCGCGGGCGCATGCTAGGGAGCATGAATGGCCTCCTGGCAGTCTGCTCCGAGCTTTGGATGAGCCAAAACGCCGGAAAATTGAATGATTAAGACTTACCTTGGTGCCCGAGTGGAGCCATCGCTGCCATCAGCTTGGGCGTGCCGCCGACGGCGCGCTTCGGGCGGCGATGGCGCGGGCGCATGCTAGGGAGCATGAATGGCCTCCTGGAAGTCTGCTCCGAGCTTTGGATGAGCCAAAACATCCATGAATTGAAGGATAATGACTTACCTTGGTGCCCGAGTGGAGCCATCAACGTTTTACAGCTAAACCATGCGGCATACTGGCGATGTGGGTCGGTATACACCTAATCGCGACCCATCGCAGGGAATCGGGTGGCCGCGATGCAGATCCCTATGCCAATGGCACGCCGACGCCGTGTCGCGGATCTGGCGGGTGAAGAGAAGGTACGCGCTCCGCGGCGGTGACGCTTCGGTGGCACGAAGTACTTGTCTTGGACGCACGAACCGTGATGTACGAGCAGGGACATCGGGGAAGCAGCGGGATCTGCGGTGCATCAGAGGGGCCAGCGAGGGGAGGAGCGGGAGCGCGCACCTTCAGGAGCTTCGTCTTGAAGACATCCATCTTGTTGAGGAAGAGGAGATGGACGTGCAAGTTGATCACAGAGTCGAAGAGGACGAGCGCCTCCTTCATGTGGTTCTGGGAGCGACGAGTTGGAGGCGGTGAAGGGAAGAGAGATGCATGCACCTGATCCCGCGCCTCGAGCAGCACCTGGTCGTACTCGCTCAGTGCCATGCAGAATATGACTCCGTCGGGACGTCGTCCGGCACCCCAATTCACAGGACTTCGTGACCTGGTCATACTTGCTCAGTGCCGTGCAGAATATGATGCTCGTGACGCTAGCGCGAAATTAAGTCTCGATCTGGGAGGGCTGCAGAAGAGCCGCACCTCTCGAAGCAATGAATCCACTTCTTCCGCTCTGACCGCTGGGCGCCCACGTCCAACATGTGTATCCTGCCTCAAGTCAGGAAAGGCTTGAGAGAAAACAGAGAGGGACGTACACCAGTCCCCCCCATATTAAACAGTGTCTCCGATATGCCGGTCGTCTTGGCTCGCCCCAATTCACAGGACTTTCGTAAAGCTGGGAGACATGGTGAATTACGCGGAGGAGATTCGAGGAGGGCAACGTACTAGGTGGCACTGTCCATGAGATAAAACTCGCTCCCGTGCTCGTCCATGATCTTCGGGATTATGGATTGTGTCCGCGATCTCAGGCGAGAGGAACGCCGGCCGTCCGTGATGTTGTCCACGAGAACGCAGTTGCCAAAGCGCACGGGGTTGACGCCGATCTTGTGCATGGCGAGGATGGCCGCCTGGTCGGAGTCGAGCACATTCTTGTGAATGGTGGGTCGGTAGGCGAAGAGCTCGTCGAGCGAGAAGCCGCCCTGGTGGATGCCGAGAACACGCGAGGTTGATTACCCAGTGGCAGTCGCAGCCACTGGGTGAGAACAAAGTGCGGGGCTCGAGTACACCGTGGATCTGCGACAGAATGAAAAGGGGATCTGGACGTAATTGACGGCAGACATCATCAGCACTGCACCCAAAATTAATTTTCCTAAGTCCGCCGAACCTGTTGGTTACTTCGTAGCGGCCGCGAGCATATTCGGTTCGAGCGTTGGGTGATGGTGGATGGGAGGTTGATAAATTATAAATGTCCCGATTTGGACTCTGTAATTTCTTACCTCCTGCAACCAACGACCAAAGCATTTTATATTTTATCAGTCTTTTTATTTATTCCTGTGACGTTCCACAACATTACTGGGGTGTCACGAACTACCGGACGTCCGGTAATTGCGCGCCACTCGCTCAAAAGTCTCTGTGCCTTGCCAACTCATGTCCTGGGTTATCCCAGAAGACGTTGCTCCCCAACTCTTTGCAGAATTGATTGCATTGAGGAATGGCTTCGAGAAAGCGACGCTACCCAAGGGCATGTTAGCTCTACTCAATGAACTGCAGAAAGACTATACGAGCTTCCCAGCTCAGGTTTCAAACTCTGACCCAGCAGCCTTTCCCTTCGACGCATTAGAGGCTCTGAATGAGGCGATGCGCACCACCCTCTCAAGTACGTCTCTTCTCTATGTACTAAACATGATTCCTTATTATTGTAGGTCCTGTCGACAGTTCGAACTCTGGGATGGCCTCGTCCCAGAGCTCCACCTTAGTCTCAGCATCCTCAGCGACGGCGACCGTTACTTCTGAGACTTCGGGCTCCGAGGCTCTGAATGAGGCGATGCGCACACCCTCTCAAGTACGTCTCTTCTCTATGTGCTAAACATGATTCCTTATTATTGTAGGTCCTGTCGACAGTTCGAACTCTGGGATGGCCTCGTCCCAGAGTTCCACCTTAGTCTCAGCATCCTCAGCGACGGCGCCCATTACTTCTGAGACTTCGGGCTCCGAAAAATCTGCCTTAAACTCCATTCTAGGCAAACGAGTATCGAGGGACGTTGACCCCTCCTCCGTCATCACAACAGCTTCCAACGAACCCCCGATTGGCTCCAACGTCACCATCAAGATCTCAGCTAAAAGTCTTTTGCGCCTACGGATTTCCCTTGCCAAAAAGGGGGGAAACTCCATCCAGAGGTCGAGCGTTGCGTGGGAATGGCAGAGGAGGCGGAGCTGGCGGCAATGGCGGTTACTATGCTCGATGGCCTTGCCCACGAAAAGGTGATGCTAGACGTATTGGCAGGGATGAGGATATTGGGAGGATTGGTAAACGCAGGAGGATGGACGAAGATGGAGAGTCGGAGGTCGATCCAGATGAAGCTGAGACCAATCGGGGTTGGCGCACAGATTCTTCGGGGCGCCCTGTCACGCAAGGCGCCGGTTTGGTCCTCACAACTCTGGTATCCATCTATTCAATAGTGAATCAAGCCTCCCTTGTCCAGTTGCTGGATGCACTCAAATCATCGAATCCGGACCTCCCTCCCCAACAATTCGATAAAGGAATCGATATGAAGGGTGTTATTTCACGATTGGCTTATTTTCAGACTGCAACTCAGCTAAATGACCTGCTTTACATGATCAGCCTCATCCAGCTTTCGCTCGAAATTGACCAGTGAGTTATTCATTCTGTTTAATCTTGCACAATATTTAAACAATATCCAGACTCAAGATAGAAGCAGTCAAGGCCCATAAACGAAAACCTGGGCTGCCGGCAATTTCGGAGAAAATGGGAGTTGAACGTTCTACTTTCCAAGAGTGGGTGACTGCAGGGATGCGTTTAGTACATTTGTGTGCCGCAGGCAAGTCCGTTTTCCTTATTGACTTCCAGTGTTAATGTGCCGACGTAGGGACCCTGTACATGCTCCCTATCCTGGCGGCCTTGGGTCTAAGGACCTTCTTAACAAAGAAAGAGCATGTTGACAGTTTGAACTCGTTGGCCGATGCGTTAAGAGAGGTTTCTGGTTGGTTTTTTATTATTTTTAACGTACCACTCTTACGCTTATTCCCAGATTCTAAATGGGGGCCGTTGGTCAAACGGCTAATGGGTGCTATGCGTTACATCCAAACACAAATGTTCCACTGTTCAAAAACCAAAAATTCCGAGAGGAGATGAATGCTTCGGTTTCACGGATACTTTAGAAGCAGATCGCATCTTGTGCACGGTCGAAACAAAGTGCGTGTATATTCAGATTATGAACAGACTGTTCACTAGGATTGGCAGCCTTTTCACACTTCCTGAGAGATCGGCGCTCTGGGATCAAGCCGATCCCAGTTTATACACAACACCTCCTACCTTCGACACATTTCCGGAGGTTGTGAAAATTCGAACCCCCCTGGTATTGGAAAAATCTACCAAGGTGCCTTTTGAGAAAACGGAAGCCTCAGCTTGGACAGAAAGAGAGCGTGTGTTTGCTTGCAAAGCAGAAAAAATCGTAGACTTGGCTGAACTTGAAGAAAAGGTACTTGAAAGTTTCGCGTATGATATTTTGCCTGATCTCTCTTTCCAGCTCAACCATATCCATTCAACAGGAAAATCCGAACCAGGTAAATACGTGCAGCTGAATCCTGAAGTAGCTCAAGGGTGCGGATTTTTCAACTGAATTCGAATCTTTGCTAAACGCTTACCAGGAAAACTTTGATAATTGAGGACTCCACCGGCCAAATGCTGGGAACACTCATCAGCATGCCTGATGATCTCGTAGAACGCCTCAAAGCCAAAGTCCTCGATCTGGAGACAATTATGCCAGGCGAATATCGCAGTGACGACTCCAGAAGGCCTGGCTACAAGTTCAACTCCAACCACTACCAAACATACGGGCGAATGATTGAAGACGTGAGCATTATTCTTTTCTGCCTTGGCTCATTTCTGAATGAAAAGTAGGGGTCTGACGCTCCCAAAAATATCCACCCAAATCACATCAAAAAACATGGGCGTATCAAGGTTAACTTCAAGCAGAGGATGCCCTATGTATCTTCAGAAGCCGTGGAACATACGGTTCAATACGAAGCTCTGATATCTGTGTTTGATGAAGTTCTTGAATTTCACCGAGTTCATGTATGCCTTCCCTCCCCCCTTCTCTACTTGATTTTGACAAGTCTCAGTTCGCCCACCTCCTGCCTGAACATTATGAGGCTCTAACGCTATATGTCGACATTTTACCTCTCAGTCCAAACACTCCAGCCTACCCCTTTTCGGGCTTTGTCGTAAATCTCCGTGTCTGTACAGATGGGCACAAAGACGGTTTCGACAAGGATCTTTGCACTGTCATCGTCATATCGACGATTGCGAAGGCGGAGAGCTCTGTCTATTTGAGGCAGGCTTGTGCGTGCACCTCAGGGTCGGGGATATATTCATATTTCCTTCTTGTTATGTGACTCACTTCAACACCCATTTCCGGGGATTACGTGCGACACTCGTTCTTCACTCGGATAGGGCAGGCGATAAGTGGGCCAAGAATGCCTGGGGCCTGGGGGGGGAAAGAGTTGCTCGCCATTATACACGGGCAGAAGAATCGGATGAGGAGGAGGCAGGGGAAGATTTATAGAGGGAGAATCAGACTCAGATGACGTTTAATTTGTAAAAAAATATTGGATTATAATCGTAAACAAATTGCAAGGGCCTCCTTCCACACAAGCTTTCGACAGCCATATCCCGTGATGTAACATCGGCTACTAGTGCCAACTCCCCGTCGAGCCGTAGGACCTCATTCGCGTTAAAGGGGCAATTGGGCTCTTCCACCACAACTTCCGACATGTTGCTGGGAGTGGCGAAAGCGTTGAATGGGTGGGCATGGTCAACATCTGGGCCGTTGTTATCCGTGAAATGAGTGAAGATGGCTGGATCTGCTTGCGCACGCCAGTCAACACCGTACTGGGAAAAATCTGTGACGCCTTCCTCTTCAGCCTCAATAAGAGGACCAATACCGCGAGGTCCCTGCTCCAACAGCCCAAAAGTGAACATATCCCTGGGGGAACGCTTCTGCTCGTTCTCAAAGGTGATCTTGTGAGAGTTCCAGGCCTCCGCCCACTCTTGCACATCCGCATTAAGCGCCGGAGAAAGAGATGGTGGACCAGCCAAAGGTGGGCTGCATTATCTGGGCAAAGCCCGTAAGACGTTTCAAGAGAGTAAAAAAATACTGCCCATTTCTTTCCAATTCCTCGCGTGAAATCGACCCAGAGACGCTCTATTCGGATATTGTGTACCGAACTGAATGCGGTTAGTAACGCACAAGGTGATATTCATGCAGTTAACGCACCGTCCCCAAATGTATGACCCACGACACACGCCCTTGACCTGCTCCATGCGAAAAGCCACTTTGATATTCTCCACCCCATGATCGCCCCGTACCCTACTGGGCCAGCCAAAGAGGCTAGTTGCCGTTTCGAACAAATCCAGCACAGTTTGTCCTAGGTTATTGGTGCTAGCGCGAATCCCTGTGACAAAACGCGATTTGCCATCGATAAAAGCATGAATCACGAATTTCCATCGTATTAAGCCTGGAAATGGAATTAGAGTGAGAATGTACGCAAGGTGAGACACACCATGCTGGCCGTCATGATGCCACAGCGAGTTGACACCAGGGACAGAATAAACACGCCGGTCAATGTCTCTGTCACCGAACATGGGCGGGGCTCCACGATGCGAAGATAAGACTCTTCAATCCGTTTCCTGGGTACACGAAATCCTCTCGCTGAAAGAGCTCCAGAAATCATCTCTCGCCCGAAATGAGGGAAAAGCTGCAAGATGTCGGCTACATGGGAATCAAGAGCTTCAGGAACGTTGCTGATGGCTGAGATAGAAGGACCCGTCGACTGCCATACTTGGGCCATGGTGCCGTCGCCTAGTAATTCGTGTTGGCGTACTGGCCCTGCAGGTTGGACAAGACCAGCCTCCAAGCCACGCCGCCGAATGGTACGTGGATGGCAACCCAAAGACTTCGCTATTCCTGCAGGTCCCCTCAGCTTTAAAGCGTGAGCGAGGAATTGGGGCTTGATCTCGAGGCGGGGACGTCCTGTGCCTTTGCCATTGGGTTTCTTCTCCATTACAGTGAGGAGTGGGGTTGTAAGAGGGTCGGAAGACTGGGCTACACCCTGGTCGAGAGCTGACTGCATGTCGCCGAGGCTCCGTTGCAAAGTCGCAAATTCAGCAGCGGGGAATACAGCCTGGTGCTGTGCATCCAATTTATATCAAAGCAAACAAGAGGCCATATTCTACTCACCTGTTCAGCAGCTCTACGGAATCTGTCGACAGCAGAAGATATGCGTCCAAACGCTCAGCATCCCCAAGCTGAGTCCGTAAAGCAACGCGGACTTTTTTTTCTAGCTCTGCATATCCAAGACGTAGATTCTCAAGCTGAACTGACATGGATAAAGTGGTGAGCAAGCGGAGAGTAAGTGGCGAGTGGAATCGTGATCTGCAAGAAATGGATGGAAGTGTTTTTCGTGATAGTGCGATCAAAGTATTCCGATTTGCCGCGACAAGAGTATACCAAAGCTAAGGCTAAATACAGATACTGAATTTATCTCGAGGCTTTCCTGGACCCAAACGCTCTTCGAAATCATGAACCAACCTTTGGTTTCAGCTAATCGACGCTTCGACGAGGCGGCTATAATCCGGAGAGATGCTGAAGGTAGGGGAGGAAGGATCGAGAAGAGGGGCGTATAGGAGAGCATATAGGATTTGGGCCCACCCAGATTCGTCGGTTGATAGGGAGGTCAACTCGCATTTTGGAGGAGCTGGACGGTTTGTGTGGCATTCTTGACCCAGTTGCAGTGGTTTGCAAAGGTGCTGCTGGCCGGGGCCTTGCAGAACGCCAGCAGATGATCGATGGACATCTGCAGAGTGCACGAAGGATCTGGCTGGCGAACGCATGATTCGGTAGTTGGAGGACAATGGCCAAAGAGGTGCAGACATCCGTGGCAATGTTTTTAAGCCCGACATAAACGAGCGTCGGATATAGCGGTGTTTTTATGCGGGGGACGATCGCTGACATTGAGAGTAAATATTGGGATGGGGAAAGGAAGAGGAGAACCTTACGTTTAAATTCCTGGACTTTGGAAGCTTCAACTGAATTGGGCGGTTTCGCAGCCAGCTTTCGATCGACGGGTGGAATATATTCTTGGCCGCAAGCGTCTTTCAATCTGGAGAGACTGGCTTGAAAGGCGGCTGCATCGGAGTCCTTCAAGCTGGGAAGAGTACGGGTTTGCCCAGCGAGGGGAGCTGGAAAATGCCTAGGAGGGGAGAGTGGAACAGAAGCTTTGGCATTTGAGTCAGGATAAGTGCCAGATACTAGTGTTTAGTGGCTGCGTACCACTCATGTTATTTCCAGAGGCTTCGCTGAGGGACATGAAGTATGGGTGTAGGCGCCGATCGACGAGAGGCACCAGTGCGAGGCCGGGGCTCAGTGCAGCTCTAATGTTTCGATGTGGGTGGTTGCTAGTCATCCGAGGAAATAGGAGATGCTTGGCAGGCGACCTATTTAGGGGACAAATTCAGGGGAAATTTGGAGATACCCTATTTGAACTGTAAGCGTTTTGAATGGCCACGAGTGGATGCCAGTGGAGACTCGTAGGAACGTCAGTGGCCTTGAGTGATCCCCACTCGTGGAGAATTCGTGGGAACGTATGCTCCACGCATGGAGAAGAAGATGTGAATATGCATTTACAAATTTTGAAACTACGCGACGCGTGGAAAGTGAAGTGGTGACGCGTGAAAACTATGGCCACGCGTGACCACGAGCGCTCACGCGTGTCCACGACGTCACGCGTCACCACTCGTGTACACGGGGGTTTTGTCCAGGAAAGCCTGGTATAGGTCACATCAGTCACCCTCTTCCTCTGCACCGTGTTGCCACGGCGTCCAGTCTTTGTTTCTTGTGTTGCAGTGCGGTGGGTTAGAGTCGTAACCAGCCCTACGTTGAGTAACAGTAAGAGTGGTGGCAACACAACTTAATTGAAGGGATTCGCATCAGGAAAATATTTTTACACTGGCGGACCTAGCTCAGCTGGCGGGAAAATAGCCAGCTCATGCCAGTTTAGCAAAATTGCCAGATCCGCCATTTTTCAATATATCCGCCAGAATCCAACCAGAATCTCAGCCTACTGTATTTTACGAGACATCCAAGTAATACTTGGGAAACTAGCATCAGGGGAAATGATCCTGCTAACTTCCATCCGCCCTGCCCCAGGCCGCCGGTACTCGTACTGAGTTGTAGATCATGATTGCTCGTTGCGATACTACTAGTAAGTAGTGCTAAGTCTGACAACTCCACGGTGGCCATTCCGGGTATGGCGAGGCAGCGAGGTCCTACCAATAACATGACATTAATACACTGGCAGTTCACCGGAGGGAAATCTACCGGCGATGCGAAAGATTGGTGCTGAAACACGAAATTTTGTTCAAGTCAGTTTAAACTCCGCTCTGGGTCCGTGCGCGTGATCCCATCACGTATCTGTTGACGTGGCGATTGTCACTTGATGGTCGCCTCTTATTCCTTTCCCCCACCCTCTCACTACCCTCATCTGCCTCCGCCGTCCGCCTTTGCGCCTTTGCGCCTCAAGCCAACTCTCAAAGTGTCGCAAGCTTCTTTCATGCTCTCTGAAGCTCACTCAAGTTCCGCGCCGCTGGCTCGTTCTGATCCTCAAGCACAAGCAACTTGTCCTTCAAGCTGAAGACCTTTTAAGCCCACATGTTGCCTGCATGGATATTTACCCTGCAATAGGCCACTTCTACACTGACTTTACCTTATCTCTCTTGCTTTGTCTGTCTCTACTGTTGGCGCCATCCATTACTGGTGTCTACAGGTGAGTGATCTTTCCGTCGATGCCTTCCATTACATCACTGATCCTGGAGTTTCCCTAGCGCAGTTTGGCGCCCTACGGGAGCACTTTCAGTTTGCGCAGCTGCGGTACGCCAGTCTATAATGATCATTGTGATACGTGACTAATTTGAGTCACAAGGTGGATATTGCCGAATTTATTTGGGTCGCTACGTTATGTTATGCAGGGGCGGTGATCTCCGTACCAAGATGGATCCCACTGCGGTACGTCTCTCAGGCTACGTATGTACCTGCTTTGTCAGCTACTTTTTTTTAAAGTATCATAGTATATTTGTGCATACCTTGTTTAGTCTATCTCGCGGTCTTGGAATACAATGATTTTTTCTCCATGCTATGATTTTCTCGGTACAAAGTCTGTTCTGGCGGCAACTGGATACTAAACTGGCGAAGATTTTGGCGCCGGATAAAAAAGATGGCGTGACGTGGGCGCCACAAAGTTTTCTGGCGCCGGCTATCGACTTATGCTGCCAGGTCGGATTCTGGCGACTTGGAAGGGTTGGCAGAGCTGGCACCAGCTCTGCCAGCTCAAAAACATTTTCCTAATGCGGACAAGAATTGACTGAGAAAAAAAAAGTGGCGACGGGGTTACTCGAACGTAGGGACTGGGAGAACTTAGTACTGAAAAAGGCCAATAGAAATTTCACGTGACGAATAAAACGGACTTGGCCAAATTTCGACGATTGTTTTGGCTGACTTCACTCACACGGTTCCTGGTGTCATTCTGAAGATACAGAAATACCCCGATCAACCTAAAGCTACACCTGCGCGGCCCATTCCCTCCAAAACAAGCTTTTAAGCTGTCTCCGGCTAGACCTTCATTTCCTCTATGGCACCTACTGCGAAGCCCGCGGCGCCGAAACCTCTTGCTTCAAAGGTCCGAATCTACAAAACAAATGAAATAGTCTCCCTTTCCATCGCGGAGAAGTCCCAATTACACCTCGGGAAGCTGCCCCACGAGTTTCAGACCCAATTCTTTTCCAATGTCATGCAGGGGAAAGACATCGTTTTGGACATCGGAACTGGGAGCGGAAAATCTACGTGCTTTGATCTACCGCTCCTCACGAACAAGAAGGATATTGTGTTGATTGTCAGTCCTCTGACCGCACTCATGTTAGAGCAGGTAAGCATTTCTTTTGTCAAAGCTCGAGACATCGCATTCTGACAGTGTATGATCCAGGCAGCATCCTCTCCGCTGGAATCGATCGCAATTTGCCAGGAGACCATGGCGGCAGAAGGGCGGGATGCATTGTAAAAGGTAAATACCCGTTTCATTCGGCGAGCCTCGACTTACACATACTTAGCGAGCGGCGGAAGGCGCCGCTCAGAGAATATTTGTCTCGCCGGAGGTCGCCGGCTCTCTAGAGTTTAGCAAGAAAGTCCTCGGCCAGGCACGCTTTCAAGAGCATCTGCGTCTGGTCGTCATCGATGAGGCCCATTGCGTGAGCCTGTTGGGTGGGAGTTTTAGATCCGAGTACGCAGAACTCGGAGTCCTCCGTGGCCGAGTACCCTCAAGCACCGTGTTCGCAATCGCTTCCGCGACGCTCCCGGCACACGTCCTGGACGATGTTTGTGCCAAACTTAAAATTGGCAAGGACGCCGTGACTGTCTGCATGTCGAACGCTCGCCCAAATGTCGCTCTTTCAGTCAGAAAGATTCACTGCGTTCAGCGGCCCCCTAGCCGAGGCCACGTGGAGCTTCGGCGATCTGCGTGGAGCTCTAAGCGACGTCTCGGCTAGGCGCCTCCACGCGGCAACCTAGCCATTGGCCGCGGAGCTTCGGCGAGGTCACGGCTTGGTCACTTAGCCGGAGGCGGCTCGCCGCACCTCGCCGCACCTCGCACCTCCGGCCACACCCGCCGCTGGACGACTGCTCCCCACCCACTGTTCCCCACTAAATCCTGCCTTCACCAGGCCCCGGTAAATTTATAAAGCTCACGTTCACGCTACTTACTCCATGTACACCTATGATAGGAATAAATCAGTGTTAAGCTTTTCTCGCCGCTGATCTCTTCTAAAATTGATGTTCGTCAGGGCTGAGCAGCCGCGCACATTCTTCCTTGTCTCCTGCACTCAACATTGACCAGTGCACGATGTATGGACATCGCGACGGAGCGGCACCGTTTGCGAGGGTGAGTGTGCTTGCGGACGTACCATTTTGGTGGCACAAATGATGTCATCAAAATTGCATCAAAATGTTAATGATATTGGCGGCGGATAAGTGTCGGACAAGTAGGATGTAGGGAAGAGAGTAAATAGAGCCCTGGGACCGGTAGCTACACACAGCATGCTGACAGGTCCAGGCGAGGTGGGTGTAGGTGGGCGTAGGTGGGTGTACGTGTAGGGAGCTATGTGGAGGCGCCTCCACGCTTGTGACTGATGTGACCTGGCCACATGTGTTCGGCTAAGTTCGGCTAGGTCCGGCCGATGCTACCCGGGGCCTGAACGCAGTGATTGTGCACCCCGATGACACCAAAGCCAACCTTCGCTTCCTCATCCCCAATGGCGCAACAACCGCCGCCAAAATACCCATCTCCCTGGTGTATTTCAATCAACGCATCGAAGCTGAAGAGGCTTGTGATCGTCTGCAGTTCTGGGCCAGCGAAGGCGGTATTGACAAGTCGGCAATTGCCTTTTACCACGCAAAAATCGGTACGGCCCGGAAGCGGGAGCTGGAGCGCATGCTTAGGGACGGCACTGTGCGTATTTTGTGCTGTACAGATGCAGTTGGGATGGTGAGTGATCAGATTGGCTCTCCGTTCATTCTAACGAAGCTTACAGGGGTGCGACATGCGAAATATTCAGCGTGTTATATTGTGGAAGCTGCCGCTGTCATTTTGTGCCTTGGCGCAACGTTCCGGACGAGCCGTTCGCGATTTCGATGCCCTGGGTGAAGCCATACTATTCGTTCCAGCCAAGGTATTGAAAGACGGGATCGCCGAGGAGCAAGCCCGTCTAGCGCGCGAAGAAGCGGCAGAGCCGCAAAACCAGGAGGGTGACGAGTTCGTTCCAGAACCGCAGGAGGGGCTCGATGTCGTTGTGGGCCAAGAGGTGGTTGTTGCAGAGGGTGGTGTGCGAGTTGAGCAGAATGCCGAAGCGGAGGAGGACGATCCCGAGGTACTCACGGCGGCCCAGAAGAAAAAGAAGAGAAAAGCAGCCCGCGTATCGCAGGCAGATGCTCTGGAGGCTAAAGTTTTAAGCAGGTTCGCGTGTGTCTCGGTGTGTCGGAGATTGGTGTGGGACGAGTACTTTGAAAATGGCAAGAAGCGCAAGTCTTTTCGCTCCTTTTCTTGAATGTCGAGCTGATTAGCATCTGCAGCCCAACTTGTCCGTCCAGTCCCCGCAGGTGCAAGATGCTGCGACAACTGCGAGCCGTCGAAGTTCCTTGTTGAGCTTGTAGAGGTCGAGAAAATCCCGGGATTAAAAGGCGGCAAGAAACGCAAATGGCCCACACAGCTCTCCGACGCAATTCGTACTGGGCTCCGAAAATGGAGCCGGGATGTGCTCATGCCGCTAATGTATCCACCAAAGGAAGCGGGATTCTCTATGACAGGCTCCGCGCTTCCTCCGGATAGCACCATTGAGCAGATTGCAATGTGCGGAGAGCGGGTGGACTCGGTGGAAACCCTGCAGCGCCGTGCCCGATGGTTCTTGATGCCAATGCACGGTGCAATTCTCTTACAGGCTCTCCAGCAAATCTTCGATGAGTACGATCTCTCTTCTGCCGCTGAAGAGGACGGGAGCGGCGAGGACGAACCTGATCTGTGGGACATTATTTTGGCGGGCGGAAGAGGGCGTGGACGAGGGCGGGGCGAACTTGGAGTAGGGCGCCGAAGGGCGAGCGGAATGACATCGGCCCGTGGAGCTAGTACTGTGTCCCGTCCTCGAGGTTCTAGACGGCCCAGAGGACGTCCCCGCGGACGTCCCAGAGGAGGCCGCGCAAATGTTATGTAACATACAGCCGATTGGATCCAATAAAACAATTAATTCCAGTTCAAATTCTACTCTAACCCTTCAATAATCTAAACCTGCAGCCTCCTCCGCCATCCTGAGAAACTCGTCGGCCATCCCTGTGAATTCTTCATCATCGTGCATCAGGTCATCTTGCTCAATCGGTGCATCTTGAAAAACATCAGTTCCTTCAGCTGGTACTTCCTCTTCCTCCTCGTTTTCAACATCTGCAGTTGAACCTATTTTATACGAAACTTTGCGAGTCTCACTCCGAAAATTGCGGAAAGCACTCGGTGTGCTCGCGTATGCAGCACCGGCCACCATGAGATCTCGGGCACGCAAGATCTTGTCCTTTCCGGGACGATCCTGTACATATGTCTGGAGGTGGTTCGCCTCCAGCCATCCTTGTAGGTTCGCGATGTCGGTGGCGGCTTGAGGGCTCGTGTGAGATGCTCCATGGTGCGGGATTTTGAACTGACTCTATACATTGCGCATGACATCTCTGAGGTTGAAGATGACGACAGTGACCATGCTGAGCCATTCCCAGCTCCTGTTCGAGCCACGGGCATTGTAAATGACCTTGGTTTTACGAAACTGTCAGAAAGAGAGGAGCTGTAGGCATGAAACTGTTCACCTTTGCCCAGAAATTCTGGTGTTCTTGCAGCAGGTCAACTTCTTTGAACCCTCGTATTTTTTCGGTAAGATTGACGAGCCAATTGTTCAGATATGCTTCTCTGAAATGGTGGTCAGGTTCTGGACACTGGGTGTAGATTTAAAATACCTCAATGCCGGGGGCCAACGCTTGAGATTATTGATCAGTTCGAATAGTGCATCCGCGTACTTTGGCATCGAGCCGGTACCACGAAACATGACCATCCAGTGCGCGAGAACATTCAAGACGGTCCCTACATCACCGCTTTTGATCGAAGTGGTGAATAAAAGCAACAGGAGCATATCATGATTGCAGAGAATGGTGTTTTCTAGTTGCGGATCCCGATCAGCTTCAGGACGAAGCCGGAGCTCTTCAACCGTGCTGGCCGAGGACAATTTTTCAACCACAGTCTCAGAGACAGCAACGATTGAGTCCCAAGTCGGATTGGAATCAACCCAGGCGTCCAGGGATTCGGCTCCGCAGTAGATACGAAAGCCATCGAGAATGTGTGAAGGTAACGAAAGTGTAAGCATAAGCTCGTGAGCCGGTCGAAATGGTGGGAGTTTCTTTGACTTCCACCCGCCCGGGATAGATTTGCGGACAACAAAGGTGTTCTGCGTCCAGAGAGAGCCGGGGAATTTTGAGTTTGGCTCGCCCCAGTGCTCGTTGAGTGTTCCACGAGTCCCCGAAAGCTTAACGTGGAACAGACCTAGCATTCCTTTGAGGTACGCGCCATATCTGTCCAATAGATTTGTGTCCTCGCGTCGAGCCGCAATTGCCTTGAGATGGAAATCAGAGCGCTGGATGGCGAGTAAACACGAGGAAAGCGTACCTTGTCCGTGAGTGAGAGGCTGAGTAGGTCACCACCATTGAACATGACTCCGTGTGCACGCATCCCAGCGTTGTTGAGCTGTAATGTACGAATTACGATGGTGTCGATAACTTCTATCGTTCCGTCGAGGTTAGACTCGTCGATTTTCATCGCGGGTGTTGGCATCTGCTCAGTTTGGTGAAGAGGGATCGCTCGAGCGATGGGAACCTCGCCATGATTCTCCGCAAATTTGGCGCCGAGTTTGGGGAACCATTCGAGAAAGATCCGTTGGATGTGCCACAGCGCAGATTTCCGAGCTTGGATAATATGTTCGACGCTCGGAAGCGTATCCATAGGCTCGAAATCAATGACCGGCTTCCGAGTGGTGCGAGGTTCTAGCAGTTCGAGCTCCAGCTCGCCACGAAGGACTCCGTACAGTGCAATAAGTGTGCCGGTAGTGCCATTCTCGAACGAATCTTTGGAATCATGCCGTTGCTCGGAAACCTTGAAGGCGATATTCAGGTTATCCCAAACTATCATGCAGGCCTTCTCTTGAACCATGCGCCGTAGTCGAGCGAGCCCCTCGGCAGAAAGCCCCTTCAGGTCGTTGATGGCCTTTGTGTACGACACCGTCAAGCCGGCATGCGCCAGCACATCGAATTGCCGTCGAGGCGTGCTGCATGCAAGGAAGTAGGTGCCCATGATCTCCTGAAATTCATTGGCGCGCTCGTTCTGCGCTTGAGCCAGCATGCAAAGCACGGTCACGAGCACCTATTGCGGTGCGTGAGAAATGGAAGTCTCCTGGGGGCGTGCGCTTACCAGTTTGTTATCCTGTCTTCCTACGTCGCTTGTCATGCCCATCAACATCAACAGCTCACAGAGGTTCGGTGCAGCAATGGTGGCCTCCGTAATCATCTTTTTCAGCGACCATGTCTTCAAGCGGGATGTGTAAGTCTCGGCGGGATCTGGCCGCAACAAATCCGACAGTCTTTTGCCCTCGGCGGCGATAACCGGTAAACTGGTTTTGAGCGCCCATCGTTCGACGACATCCGGTCGCTTTGCATGTAGGAGGTCCAGGAAGTCTGCCCCGTGGTCGTTGAGGAGGCACGAGGCTTGCCTGGAAATCTCCCGATCGGTGGTGGCAAAGAAATCTTCGAAAAATTGGTAGGTGGAGGTGCAGCCGGCCTTCTTGAGCGCTTCCAGACTCGCGCGGATGCGAACCTTTCGTTCGTCCTCTGCCTGCTCTTTCGCCTCCTTCAAGTCCTTGGCTACCTTCTCTGCTGCTGCCTCCGCGAGTCTCTGCTGCATCTGTCGGTTGTCTTCCGCAATCTGCTCCTGTGTCCGCTCATCCTCTTCCTCCGAGTCGGGCGCAATCTTGCGGTGTTTCGTCCTGAGGGAGGTAGAAGGTCAACCTCTCCGTATTGAGTCGGGAAGGAACACTGGATTAGGTCCGGAAGATGGCTGTTCAGGTGGATCCGGGGACGGAGTCACGGTTTCCCTCAATGGACTACTTATGGGGCCTCGGAGTCATGTCACCGTCTCTAGCCATCTCGGGCGGAGCAAAAGATGTGCTGAGCGATGCGCCGGTGCCAGTCTTTGGCTCGGGGGCGCACCCCGTAGGATATAGGAACGGTTTGCTGTGTTCAGACTAATGCCAGGAGCCGCGAGAGTGAAGTCGTCCAAGAAAATCGTCGAAATTTGGCCAAGTCCGTTTTATTCGTCACGTGCAAATTCTATTGGCCGTTTTCAGTACTAAGTTCTCCCAGTCTCTATGTTCGAGTAACACCTGTTGTATTATTTTTTTCCTCGCTCAATTTTTCTCCGATTGACTTGAAATAAATTACAAACTACTACCAGTATTTGTTACTCAACATAGAGCTGGTTACGAGTCTAGCGGTGGGTAAGCGTTTATTCCTGTTAATAAGCTGACTCCTCACCGCTCATCAGTCTTTTATGCCGTCCGACGAGATCCCCTGTCAATTGGCGGCGAATCTTCTGCCAATGCTACCGCTAGAGATATTTGGCATCGTCATCGAACACCTTTCCGACAGCAAACCCGACCTCCTAACTTGTGGTCTGGTTTGTTGTGGCTGGCCTCCTTTCGCAAGGAACAATCTGGTTTGTTGTGGCTGGCTTCCTTTCGCAAGAAACAATCTGGAGATATTCATTGGACCCGGCTCGACATCTACGTTTATCGAGCTGATCGAAACCCCATCAACCACACTAGTTGGACACCTCACCGTTCACTTCCCTGCGAACGATCGAATTCATCGTCCACGGCTCCTTATTCTACCTCCAAGGCTCTGCCCGCCTTGCGAGAGAGCAATTTGAACCCATAGTACCCGGTTCAATTCCCAGCCGTAGCGATCGCCAAATCGTGTGCAGCGACGGAGAAGACGCTGATGAACAAACTTAGGAAAGTGGCGGCAGTTGGTGTTTGTGGCAGATTGATATCGAAGATTGCAGAAACGAATGACATCTGAACACGCCGTAGTTACTAAGCTGCCGGCAGCCTCGACCCACACTCTCCGTCACTGGCAGTACTCAGTCCCCATCGCAGTGTACAGCGAATCAACTAAAATGTCGTTATAATCCCCACTGGTGACTTCCCACATCGCGAATCCAGCGAGGCCGTTGTCGGCAATGAAGTTACCCTTCGCCGCTGGGGTATAATGTACTCGTTAGACAGGGTAAAATATACGGTGCATGGTTTAAGTCGACTAACCGAAGGAGTTGGCGTCGTCGTACGAAACCAGGACATTCTTGTCCGCGTCGTACACGTACGGTTTCAGTTTACGCATCAGCAACATGTCTATACCGGAAGGGCGTGCTCACCGTCGAGGTGCAGGTGTCGAACAGGTAGTTGTGCAGTGCTTGGCCATTCACGTCTAGGAATCCCGCACTGACGAGCTGCGCAAAGGTGTACACACCGCTAACAGAGGTCGGGTTGCCGCACTGGTCGGGCGTAGTGTCACCGGCGACGTCAGAGGGCCCCGCGGGCTGCGCGCCCCCAAGGGCGGGGTACGTGTTAAGACCGCCGTTGGTTATCACGGCAGCTGAAACTGTGGCCGTAGGCCGCGAGCCCCAGGTTGATCTGCGCACCCGTCAGTTGAGGACGGATCAACAGTGAACACACGCACCTGTTCAACAGGGAATTTCGCTGCGGTCCACGCAGCCACAGCAGACGTGACGGAGCCGAACTGGTGGGGCGCGCAGTCGGTGAGCGGCGCTTTCGCCCCCGCAGTCTTGTTCGGATTCCACGTGTCGTACACCATAAGCTCTGCGCGAAATTCAGCGATTCCGTCCGGAGAGAATGAAATTGGCGACGCACCGATACGGTTCAACACCTTGGCGAAGGCGGACACATCCGCCATGGGATTGCCGTCTCCTCCCATAAATGGCTCAGTGCCTACTGTCGCTGTCAACAGAAGGGTTGAATTCTCCTGTTGCAGCTGCTGCAGGAACGCGAGGAAGTTGACGGAATCGTTGGCAGCTACTGCGTTGCAGCTAATTCCTTGCTACCCGGATACTCCCAGCTATATCTTGGTTCAACCGTATGGTCTCAGGGAGACAGGAATAGCGCACTCGAAGTCGTTGCCGTCCAGCCCGTATTTCGTGACCAGGCCGAGGACAGAGTCCACGAACTGCGTGCGGTTCTCGGATGCGACCGCGGGGGAGAAGTACTGCGAGCCGGTCCAGCCGCCGATCGCAAGCAGGGGTAAGACATTCTAGAAAAATGTTAGAGACCGCGACGACGAACACCGTTGGACTCCCGTTGGTCCTTGCATTGGCGCGACGAAGTTCGCCAAAGCAGTATCGTTGACTGTTATGTTGGTTGGATCGGGTGTGGTGAGTCTAGCCTGGAGGTCAGCGCTTGATGGGGGCTGGAACGCTACGGTACGCACGCGAAAGCGAATGTCATGTGGGTGTACTTATCCCAGGAAACTTTTCAGGCGGCACGCTTCCCCAGCCGGGGAACTACGCCGCCGCGATGACTGCGTCCACATCCGAGTCGTCGGTGGCGTTCGCGGCGCCGGGGTTGTCGTCGCCAGGCGACGTTTCTTTTGGGGATCGGCGGATGTGCGGGGCGGCGGAGGCAGAGGTGCGTGCGAGGAATTGGGCGCAGATAAGAAGCGAGAAGGTAAGGCCGTACATGGTGGGAGGAGAGGAAGGGGAGATGTGAGACGGGATGGCCTGCAAAGGGGTTTTATAGGTCTCGGGAGGGATTTCGCTCCGCAATATGGAGTGATGTACAGCGTAGATGGTTCTCATACATGTATATCTCGCCGGCTTTCGACTTGCATTGATGCTGTCGTTGGATCTCGGACTACGGTGCGTTCGCTTTGGTTTGAACTTCGTTGTGTGCCGGGACAGCCGACCAATCTGCAGACACATCTACAAAAACTTCAAAGCAGAACACTGCCAAGATCGATATGTTTATTTGGAACCACCATGGTCACGTTGGCATAAGGATTCATCGACGACATCGTGGACCAAGTCGATTTCGGTGCCACAGACTGGTCTTGGAGGTACTGGGATGACTCGTGGATGACTCCTATTCAACTTTTATATCAATTCAACACGACCCGGTGTTTTCAACCGCCGGCTGAGGCAGCGGTCCCTTCTCTGTTTCCCCTCTGCGCACCCCCTTCGCTTGCGTGAATTCAAAGTTGAACTGTGGGAACGGGCTTCGGGCCGATCGGCTGATCCGTTTCGATCAAACTTTCGTTCCTTTCATGTATATTTCCGCGGGCTTATAAGGGGATGAACATTGCTCCAACCTGGAAACACACGGTTCACAACTTAGCGATGGAAAGACACTCAAAATATGCCGGGTCACAAGTGGTCTCGGTGAACATATTACTATCACTTTGATAAGTACATCCGTTTTAATGTTTTGGTTTGGACCGCGCAGGCAATCCTCCTCAAGTCGCGGCACAGGTCTTTAGTCGGTGGTGCTGCAGAGTATGCGAACGGATCCGAACTCCTCGCTCGTGCTACAGGTTACGGCAGTGAGCATCTGGAAATCCACACGCATTTTCCCACTCACGTGGAGCATGAGTTTGTAAGGGGAACCGTAGAAATGAAGCCGCCGTCGGAGCCGTCACAGTTGGCTGCGGTGTATCAGCGCCGACCTCCGGTGCGACTGGAATATGCTCTCACAGGTCGTGTAGAGGTCGATTTGGCATCTGGTCGAAGTTCCGGGAGTCACATTGAGAGCGATGGCGCCCGGCGTCGCCTGACAGAATGCATCCTCGGGCACACCAGACCAGGTGGCAAGCGGCGTGCCGGAGCAACCGGCCGCGTCGTAGGAGGAAACCGTCGGAACGGTCTGAGCGAGTGCGACGCTGGCGGCTGCGAGAAGGACGGTGATGAACTGCATGATTGTTCAAGGCAGGTAGGGGACGAATGACCACGACAAGGATGTGTTATATACGTGTTAGGAGGTGCCGGCATACACATTTCAGGAGTGCCGTTGATTCCGCCGAATACTCGGATGCGGACATTTTGATTATGGACTGGTTCTAGGAGAGGAATAGGCCGAAGGAGAGCAGTTTGATTATTTTCTTCCCAAACACAGAGGATCTAAGCGTTGAGCATGGATCCTAGAATGAGCCTTGAATCTTGGTTGCTTAGAAAACGATTTGCCGGGAACATCAAGTTTCAAGTTTCGGATACCCCTGCAATGACTTTCTTCCTCGCGGTCGTCAACAGTGCTCGGCATGCCAAAATAAACCCCACTCACGTATCGTCCACGCGTGGAAGTTCTTGATTTACTCGGCGTGCTTGGTGCAGATGGCAATGAAACATTTCCATTCCGAATCTCTTTGCGAGCGTGACGAGTCGAAAATGGTAATCTTGATTTTCTTCATCGTCCGGGCAGTTACAAGGCGCTCTCAGGTATTCCGGGGCCATATTATCGTGCAGGACACAAGGCGATTCTCCAATAATTCCCCGTCAGGGACCTCCGCCTCTGGGGCCGTCTTGGGTTCCGGCCTTATTGTATCTTCCCACGGTTCGTTACGTCCAAGCTTTACATAACTTGGGGGTTGAGGCCGCGGCACGGCCCGGCAAACTCGCACTTAGGGACTTTTTTGGGGGGTTTTTTTTTTGTTGTATCAAACACCAATGATTGTCATTTAAATGTAACTTAAAGGTGCATGGCATCATAAGCACAGTCTTGCCTGGTAGTGATGGTTGAGATAGAGTTGAAAGAGGCTCAGACCCGACCCTCAAGGAGATCACAAACGACTCAATTGCATGGCATCAAAAGGCTAGAAACCTGGTGAGAAAATACTCTGCCAGCACGATACAACTTGAACCCAAGAGGTTAGCCGAGCGAAATTAATGAACGCCAAGTTGTCTGAAGATGAGTGATACAAAACATGCAAGTAATTATTATTACGCCTGCACAGGAATCAGAAATCGCGCTGGAAGGTTGGTTAGCGGGATTGTTTTTGCAACATATGTCTGCACTGGGTTGTGAATTTTACTGCTTTCATCCCTGATGAGCCCATGGACGACTACGTCGAGATCTGCGACTGCCAAAAGCAAAAACAAGCGAAGTGTTAACATCGTGAGAAGTATACATATAGTCACGATAGATTTTGGCGGATATTGACCGGAACGTGTGATACAGTCAAGTACCTAGAAATGGGACAAGACCTGGACACGGGACACACCAATTTTCCGAGGGTTCCTGATGTACTTGGGCTCTGATTTTTTGTCCATATCATCTTTAATGTATGAAGAATAGTCTATTAAGATCCTAGGGTTATCTGTGCACTCAATCTTGTTGTACACAGAAATCTTTCCGAAGACACGGTAAAAGTGAAATCAAAGCATGACATTTTCCTTTAATATCATCGCACACAAGGAATATTTGACTCTGAGGTTCCTTCAGAACATGGATGTGGATATGGCTAACAGTTCTGCAAGGGACCGAGGCAGAGGGGATTGCAATTGATGCTGCTTGAAAGGGAATTCAGGAAACGGGATCAATTATGATGGTCACAGTCGCACCTTCCCCATTCAGCGAAATCAAATTGACTCGGACTCGGAGTCGCTATCAATGCAAAAGCTCAAGTGGAATAGTTAGCGGCCCTGAAGTTCTATTAACAACCCCAAAAGCCGGTAGACGATGATGAGGAGTCCGGAAATGGATCTGACATGAACAATTAGATTATGCTAGATGATAGCCGACGTGATTGTGATGCATCCCATTTTGACATCGGCCAACTGATAGCGACATTTGTCCTTGATCCAGGCCGATATAGGCCAAATGCTACCTAGGATTTGGTACAATATATTTAAACCATAGATGTGATTGGCTGGCTCAAGCTGACCAAAAAACGCGACTACCAAAAGAAGAAACCGTGAGAAATATGCACGTGTCCACGACAGAATTTGGCGTGTGGTGGGGACGGGCATGACTCATGATCGATCCGGCAGCTTTGTTATACTTTGGCTCATAGGTGAGCTCGGTTCCAGTTTTGCAAACCCCAAGGCTTTTTCTCTGGTCACTTTGGCACAAAGCCCACAACTGAACAGAAACCTCTCATTAAATTAGCATTAGAGTAGAAGTATCAGGCCCAATTTTTAGTTGATGTCCAATGCGTGAATTAACATCGAACTTGAGGGAAGTTCGGGCAACTGCTCGGGGAGAAAGAAGTATCTGGAAAATCCAGCCTGATACTTCTGTGAAGAATGCATTTCCCTGGAACATTTCATGCAAAGTTGAAGTGCTTAGAGCACATTTGAAAAAGCCTTAGGCTTTTTACGCGGAAAAGAGCAAATTACTATTTCCGGCCGAGGAGGGTCCAGCTTTCCGAGGTTTTGGGACTTGGGAAGGATGCTCATATGCTCGGGAACATTCCTTCGAGGGAACCAAGTTCAGACCCCTTGTGTACAGACTTTTTCTGCTGAAATGGTCTATTTGATATTCCCAAATGCTAAGGCTTTTGTACTCCGGACTCTGGGGGTAAACTGAGTCGGCAGTTCTCTTCGGAACATCCTTAAGAACGGAAATTTCAGCCCGGATTTTCGATCTTCTGAAAACATCCAAAATCCTCCCTAATTTCCCCGCATTTGGTGCTGTTATGAGACGATGATACCCATTATTAAAAATCCGGCCAGAAGGAGTTGTTGGGACGACATTTCCCTATCACTTTACAATTGTAAGTTAGGGAATCTGTGCAGAATTGAGGAAGCCTTAGGCATTTTACGATTGAGCATCAACAGTTCACGTGACAGACGAATCGCGTCTTTCATTCTATGCCCGGAAGCTCGAAAACTGGCACGAAAAAATGGTACAGATTTTGAACACTCAATACTGAGTGATTCAGTGCTTCATTACATTTTATTTCCAAATTCTGCCCAACTCATATTACATGAGGGGGAACACACGACGGATTAGGTCTTCTAGTTCAGCTTAAATTGCCCGTTTCTTTTGAAGGCCAGGTACATATTGGTATGGAAAGTATTTCCGCTCACCAAACTGAGTCCGAAAAGTGTGTGAGGAAGTCGCTATACCATGGAACCTGCAAAACAGAGTTGCATTCGAGAACAAGCATCGACAAAGATGCCGGATCGATCATGAATTTGATGCCCGTACCCATCAATAGCAGGTCTCGACCAGAACATGCGGTACATGGCCGGACACTGACCTGTTTTGGGTAGGCATGTAGATCTGATATACACAACGGCAGACCGGCTTGATTTAAGTTAATATTGATAATCTGGAAGGGCGGAGGGCCGCGGGGAAATCCGCCGAGACCAAACAGATGGACACAGCCACATGAAATTCAATGAAAAACAGAAGCTACAGGTCGATTTGGATACTTAAAATATTACTCAAACAGACATATTGCATTGCAAAAATGAAGTGCTCAAACTGGACAGCTCAAATGCGCGAGAGAGGCAAAAATGAAACATTGTAAAAGAGAAAAGCAGCTGGTGATATTCGAACGCGGTCCACGATTGGCACCCAATTACCAAGCATGAGCACAGCCACTATGTTTTCACAACTTTTGAAGCTGATTTAAAGGACAGCCACTATAACCCTTTTAACACAGCCACTAAATCCAATAGCACAGCCCCTATTTTGCATTGCAATCTTGAGCTGGGACACTTTTCATCGAGACCTGAAAAACCTCAAGTCGATTGATTAAATAACGATTACTATAAGTACTCGTAATTGTGGTTTAATTCATGATACTATAGCGCTTAATTAAGGAAGGAAGAGGAAATCGGAGGTAGATATTCATTAGCTTCTCTTTTGTTGAGCCAGACCGCGTCCCCAGTATTCGTGAGAATATTTGCGGCGACCTGGGATGTCAGGATAAACCTCCACATCCCTGTGCCGATATTTGAGCTCACCATCGCGGTCGCATTCTCTGCGGTGACCGTCATCCTCTCCTTGATCATATTCGCCCTCTTGTCCCGGCCATCTTTGTCGCATCTGCCATGGTCGCGGTCCTTCCCGCCTTTGTGCTTTTCATTGCCGTGACCATGGTCTTTCCCCCGTCCATCGACACCGTCGCCCCCGTCTCCGCCGCCTCCGCCATCTCCACCATCTCCACTGTCTCCGTCACATCTCCACCATCTCCCATCCGACGCCCCAATCGCGGAATGACTGTTTTGATGCACACTCCTTGGCTCTGCCGCGCATATAGATGAGAGGTAACTTGAAAATTTGGGCACCTTGAAAATTCGTGTGTGTCTAGGACGAAGGTCGGAGTCGCATCATGTCACAACGCTGATAAGCCGGCCCTGTGACCAGCAGTGAAATCTTTCGATTTTGCTGTTCTAAGCAGGAGCTTCGTGTAGAATAAAGGCTATATCACTCGCTATGAGCTAGGATGAGGTCCGAGTTGCTAGCTAAGGATGAAAGCATGTGCAAGTAGCTCTATTACTTACTTGGGGATGACGGCCACCACAATGGGTCAGATTTGCCAAGTCAGGTACTAAGTCTATTAGCTAAAGGTGTTCTTACCATCCTTAACCAAGGGATTGGGAACGGCCCGCATGTATCCTATCAAGGACACACCAATGCACTCCATTCAGACTATGGGACTTACCAGGGGCATGTACGAGGGACCGAATAAGGTTGCGGGACAGTTCTAGATAATAGAACCGTGCGCGGCCCAATAATCCGAACGCTTCCGAAGATCCGATGATGCCGATCACGGAGATCACCGATCTGAGCACAGAACAGAGATCCGATGTCGGAGATAGTACCAAGCCCTTGGCTCGTGATGCCAGGACTCGCTTTGACCAGGGCTGAAGGGTTGACTAATTGGGCGACTTAAGGGTTGATGGGCCAGGGCTCGGTGGAGCTGGCACATGGATTGATTGCCCAGGGCACATACGTGCTATGGCGCAATTCCCCTTCCAATCTCCCAGATTATCTACCAAAATATACCATTTAATCGGAACTAATTACCAACAGGGTTATTTCTTGAGCTAATACTGCTCATCACCCCAATATATCCGTGTTCCGTTTATCTGTTTGTACTAAAAGTCGTTTTTAGAATCATTTCCTTATTTAGAACGTCGGTTTGTATAAATACCCGTAGAAAACAGAGGGAACGCCAGTAGATCCTACCCTTCCTCTTCAGTGAGCACGAGCATGAGCTTGAGCACACAGGGGACGTCTAGCATCTATTCGGAACACCGTCAGAAAGCTTATAAAGTTTCCTTTTGTTGTTTCTGTTGCAATATATAAAGTGTTGGATATTTGTGGAGTGATATAAGACAAGACCAGACCAGACCAGACCAGACAGGACAGGACAGGACAGGACTGGACTTGCTTCGTTAAAAATCACATAAACATTTGAAGGCGCCCGGCTTTGTGCAGTAGTCAATCTACCAAACTCTAGCTGATACATTGGTTGTTAGAAATATATCGTTGGCATAAAAACTCTCGATCTACGGATCACCCCTTGGGCTTAGCTCCAAGTCTTGCACATAAAAACCAACTTTCCTTACCTTCTAAGGTCGTGTAAAGTGCCTAGAATGGTTTTGATCGTCTCGAAGTCATCTTTAGCTATAAGCTACTGCATTTGTCTGTAAAACCCAAATTGCCACTGCCTAATACCTGGTAGGAACCCCGAACCTCGCACGTTTGATAGTTGAATTTGTTGGTTGTTGTTGGTGTTGTTGGTTGTTCACTTAAAGTGTTCGTCTTGCACACTTAATTTCACCAGTGGTTCTATAGTCAGCGTTTCAACGCATTTCCAACTTCCGTGTGTTTATTGAGGCCACGACCAAAACACGATGCCGACGCAGCGTTAAAAATCTCGCGCGACTCCGTGACACATTTCCTGTGTCAGATTGTGGTCT
Source organism: Mycena rosella (assembly GCA_029378255.1). Classification (NCBI taxonomy): domain Eukaryota; kingdom Fungi; phylum Basidiomycota; class Agaricomycetes; order Agaricales; family Mycenaceae; genus Mycena; species Mycena rosella. The sequence continues at coordinate 163,526 of JARKIE010000180.1, read as the reverse complement.
GGAAATACGCCCAGACGGAGACCTTTGAATACGCTGTGCACCAGAAGTTGTCTCTCGGCAGCGATCTCCTCAAATCCTCGTCCACTTCCCACCCACCATATGACGCGATGCACCATTTCCCCAATTGGACCATCAGTATTGATTTATAACGCAGATAGTACCTTGTGTGGACTGTGTGTGAGCTCTGGTTCAGTCGGGATCAAGTACTAGTGGCGAAACATTGTAGAACTGGTCGATCTTGAGTTCGTGAAGGATATGTGTTCTGGAGACTGGGTCAATGGTGATTTTGAGGGATTTGATCTGCGGCGCAGCAGCGAACATGGGACCGAAATATGGGTTCCTCGCCGAACTCGACAGTCGCGCGGATCTTTAACGGTGAATGGAAAGGTGATACCGTCTCCAGGTACAGTGTAGGAAGAAAGGAGAGCTCGATAACAAACTCTCCAAGTTGGCTATCAGTCTCGGGAGGGCATAGGCTTCGGGATAAAATTCGCAGGATCATCTTGCTTGTTTGAAATTCCATGCGTCCAAAATTGAAAGGGCTTTCAAGTATCAGCGCGGCGGCGGCGGCGATTTCGTAAAGCTGACAGTGCCCCCCATCCTCCAGTGGGAACGTAGATGTCTTCGATGGCAACCGATTTGATCGGCACATCCGTTGCAGCAAGGTGCGAAGCAATTGCCAGGACTGAAGGCGGAACCGGGCAGGCGATGTGCTCCAAACGCGATGTGAACGGAAGGAGGGCTGGAAATATTTGCATGGCAGAGACGGTCGCCGTCGCGGGATTCCGTGCTTTTCAGGGATATGACTGGGCGGATCGACCAAGCCACGTCTTGGTGGCCTCGAGCCGCCGCGGCGTGCGCCAGCTTGGCCTCGTGTGAGGCAGGAATCGAGACATTACGAGTCCTAAAAATATCCTTTTTTAGACTCGTCTTTACTCTCGTTTCTCCGCTTTAGCTGAAGGTTTTTTTCCCGATGACGTATGAGCTTCGTGGGTGCACTTTTCCTATATAAGGCAATTATCGTGAGTTTTTCATTCCTTATAAGGGTTATTAGTCGTAGGAAATGACTCGTCTTCTTAGTCGTGGCAAATGACTGCTTATTGATGGTTCGTCGCTTTGTCTTATCTTATCGCCTTCTGTCTTGGTGAAATCATTATATTTATACTAGATCTCAGGCCATTTACGGCCTATGTGTCTAGTTAGCTACATGTCTACCTCTACGCGTCGTTCGGGACCAGAGAGCCTCCGCCCATTTAAGGGAGGCCGCGGGTTACAACCTGTGGTGACTGTCGCGCGCTACATCACAGTTGCCCTGTGACACGTCGAAATCCCCCGCGACCGAGGCGCACGCCCCGGCGGGAGGCGGGAGCGCACGGAAAGTGCCGCACAAGAAAAAGGGGGGGTGAGGAGAGAGTAGCGGTGATGATGTTTGAATGTGGGATATTGGGAGACGTGTGTGGTGCGGATTGTATTGTGGGGGGGTAGGGGGCGGCGTGTTCCGTGTAAGGTGCCAGGAGGGGACGATGGAGGGTCCCGGAGAAGAGAGAACATACGGGGAAGAAGGGAAGAAGGGGCATAGGGGCATAGAGGCGCCGGTCAACAGCGCGGTGGAGAGAGGGGAGACATGGAGAGGAAAGGGGGGAAAATGGGGTGGGGGAGTGGAAGGGATGCAGCCGCCTCATGCGGGGTTGGAGGTGTAGTGCGGGAAGCGGTTAGTCGAGGCGATGTACGCTAGCAACGCGCCCTTGTTTTTGCACTTTCCCAGAAGGGACCTCTTGTTGAGTGGCTGCCGGTTGTCCGCGTAGAGGGCGCGTCGGAGTACGTCACGCTGTCCCGTAAAACGGCGACACGTCAGAAGGAAATGGTTGATGGTCTCGGGCTCGCGGCATGCCGGGCACAGGCTTGAGTCCACCGCGCCAAACCTCGCAAGGTATGCATTGAGGCCGACATGGCCAGTGCGCATCTGTGTGATGATGCTACACTGGCCGCGGTGGAGGTCTTCGTACCAACGCAGGGTGCGCTGGCCCGGTGGGGTCTTGCCGACTCGCGATGACGTCCACGCACCGTGCCATACGCACGCGATGTGCTCCTTGTGGGCAGCTTTCAGCGCGGCCATGCTAGAAGGGAGGTGGTGCAGGGCGCGGAGTGTGTGGGGGAGTACAGAGGACTCGCCTTGCGCTGCTGTCTTCGCTTCCGCGTCGACAGCCTTGTTGCCTTCCACATCCTTGTGGCATGGGATCCACGCGATGTGCAGCTTGAATGTCCGCCGCTTCTTTCGCAAGTCGCGGAAGGTCTTGTGGAATATCTGGACGAGATGCTGGCCAGGTTGGGGCCGCGGGTTTGCGACCGCACGGATGGCCGCTTGGTTTTCGATGAGGATGGTAGCTGCGCGCAGACGAGGGGTGTCAGCAATCATGACCAAACAGAGAATGAGCCCGACAAGCTCAGCTTCAAAAACTGTGTGCTTCTCCATCGGACCGAGGTGGAGGCGCAACGTCCCGTACACGCCATCCTTGTTCTTGAGCACCGCAGCCCCACCAACCCCGCCCTCGTAGCCCGATCCATCGCCGTACAAGCACGCACCGCCCGTGTACTGCGCAAGCTCCTCTATCGCCATGTCTTTGTTGTCTGCAATCTGGAAGGTGAAAGGCGCTACCCACCTTGTATCTAGTGGAGTGGGGTCGATCGTTTCGAGGGAGCGTATCACTGGGAAGGCATGGAACATTTCGTGGAGGACGGAGCGGTGAGCCTGCGGGTACATGTGCATGCAGCGCTTGACGTGCGAGTGGAGGGGGTGGTGGGGGGGAGGGATGCGAGGCGGAGAGCGGCGTGGAAGGAGGCCTGGTTGAGGCGAAGCTCGATGGGGGGGATGTGTGCCAGATAGTTGAGCGCGTCGACCGGCGTGGACTTGAATGCGCCGGTAATCAGCCTACACGCAATGTTCTGTACCTTACCCAGCTGCGTCAGGAATCCGACGGATCCCTTCCTGCGTTTTGTGCCGTTGGAGACAATGGGTGAGTACCATACGCACAGACCATACTCCATCTTCAGGATGACCACCGAGCGGTATAGTTGTCGTACGAACTTGTGCGGGAGGCCAAAAGTCGGCCGTGTCAAGCGGTTGATCGCCATGATAGCCTTCGTGCCCTTACCCACCGCTCGTTGGACTTGCTCCTTCCATCGCAGCGCGCGATCCATAATGAGGCCGAGGTACGTGGCACTCTCCAACGCCTGTATGGTGTGAGCTGGGGTAACGAGAGGGGCAGGGACGTAGCGGTTAGGGTTTCTTGTGTAATGGACGAGCTGAAACTTCCCGAGGTCGAAGGAGCACGCGTGTGTCCTCGACCACTGGAAAGCGTCGGGCATGATACCGTTGAGCTTGGTGATATTCTCCGCGACTAAGTCGGACTCCACTGCTAGCATAGTGTCGTCAATGTGTCCTGCAATGAATCGATCACGCGCCTTGGGATCAATGATCTCGAGCAAGTCCGCCGAATAAAACAGATAGAGAATGGGCGAGAGCGGGGAGCCCTGCGGGATGCTCATGCTAGCAGCTAGAAGCGGGGACGTGAAGTCGTCGAATTTGAGGTGTGTGTGCCGGTCTGTTAGAAAACTTGCCGTCCATCGAACGAGGTTCTCCGGCACACCCCGCTTGCACAGATTGTGTAGGAGGCGCTCGTGGTTGACCGACGGAAATGCTTGCGCAATATCCATGAACACAACAGAGACAACGCGACTCCGGCGCCACGCGTTTTTAATGCGTTGCACCAGGAAGAGCGCCGCGTCCGTGGTCGTGCGCCCGGGACGGCCGCCAAAGTGGTTGGCAGGCAGCATCCCTTCGCGTTTGGAGTACGTGGCAAGGTGTCAAGCGAAGACCGACTCGATCACCTTTGCCATCGTCTCTTCGAGAGCGATGGGGCGGTAGGCCTTGGGGATGGTATAATCGGGTTTGCCGGGTTTGCGTAGCGTGATTGTGATGAAAATTTTCCAGAGCTTGGGGTGATAACCTAATTTAAGGCACGCATTAGCCACTTTCGTGAGTATCGGGACAAGGAGGGAGGAGGTTCGCTGCAGCGCGAGGTTGGGGACCCACGATCCACCCGGCGCCTTCAGCGGCGGGAGCTTGTGTAGCACCTTGCGGACCTCCTCCTCTTCGACGTCGGGGCTGGGTTCCGGATCCGGGTACTCGGAGTCGTCGACGTCGTCGAGATCTGCCGGAGGGGGATCAGGGAAGAATTCTTTCTTGAAAGCAGAGCACGTCTCTTTGTTAGATCGCGCCGGACCTTCCGGAGTTTCGAGGTCAGGGACTCTCGAGGCTGTCGTATCGGCGGAGTGCTGGCTGGCATACTTGTGGGCCTGCCAAACCGTACGCTCCGTCGCATCCTCCAGCCACTCCTTCCAATGCCGTCGCTTTTGCGCTCGAAGCGCACTGTGGTAAGCGTTTCGGGTGGGCTTTACCGCATCGCGCTTGGCCTGAGTCGAGTTCTTCTTGGCGGCCCGGTTCTTGAGTGTATTGAGGTCGCATAGCATCTTCTTGAGGTCCGCGGTGAACCAGCGCTTCGAAAAGGCGCACTTCTCCGCCAACGGTACCGTCGCCTCCATCGCCGCGACGTACCCGCCGAGGAGATCGCCGACCAACGCATCCAGGTCATCGGTGGTGGAGATGTGCGCTGCCCGATCCGCGACATGGTCGGACTTGCACGTGTCCTCCACTGCCTTATTGAACGCGTCCCAGTTGACGTCCCTCCAGCGATACCTTGGCGGGGGCTCGGTCTTTCCCAACGCGATGTTGATTGTTACATCGACACACCGGTGGTCGGATCCGAAGCCCCTGCTCACGACACACTTTGTGACGGTGTCGGCAAGGCGCGGCGTAGCGGAGACAAGGTCGAGCGTGGACCATGACTTGTGCGCGTCTGAATAGAATGTGGGAGTGCACGGGGGAGACATAGTGTAAGATTGGACTCAGCTAGCATTTGAATCATTTCGGATGTGTCCGAGCAACGATTGTGCTTGTGCCTGTGAGGTCCCGACCACATGACATGGTGTTTGTTGAAGTCTCCGAAAAGGAAGAAATCCTCGTCGCCAACAGCGTCCGAGTTAAGGTGGTTGCGCATGAAAGAAACAGTAACATCAGACTTGGGTGGATTGTAAACAGAATAAATACGGAAGGGGGGGAATCTTGAGGTACAAATCGTAGGCCGGCTACGTCGAGGGACTTGAGGTGGATCTGGGAATACGAGTCAGATGGGATGGATTTGTTAATATAAATGGCACTGCGTATGAGCTGATCTCGTCGCCGCAACGGAGCGTTGGACGGCAGGATTAAGTGCCAGTCCTTGTGCTGGAACGAGGCTCTAGCCGCGATGTGATACGGCAGTTCCTGAACAGCTAGTACGTCAAACTTGGATGGGCTGGTATCGTTGAGTAGGGACATCAAGACCTCCGGCTGCTTGCGGCAGTTGAGGTCCCGGACCCGTATCCAGTCGGGGAGCGTGTCCTCCATCTACGCTCGCGCGCCTTAGCCGGCGCGGGAGGCATATGACGGAGGGGAAGGGGGAGACTGAGAGCGCGAGGCCGCCTCAGCAATCGCCCTCTGCTTCACGAAGCACGCGTTCGCAAACGCCTTGTGCGGGCCGCCGCAGTTTGCGCATTGCACCTTGATGTGCGTGCACGTCCTGGAGTTAGCGCACCGTGGGATGTTCGGGCATTCGCAATCCCGGGTTGCATGAGAGCCAGCGCACTTGGCGCACTTGATACTAGCAGGGTCCTTGTTGGCGGAACACGCCTTGGCCATATGGCCGAAACCTTGGCAGTAGTAGCAGTGGATGGGGGGAGGGACGAAGTAGGAGACGGGGCACGATGTGCCGACAACGGAATGCGACCGCTGGATGAGGCCTTCAGCCGCAGCAGCGTCCTCCAGCACGATCATGAGGGAAGACGCGTTCTTCTTGACCGACGCGTCTTTCCGCTCATGCAGCCAGCGGAGGTCCTTGATAGCGTCCGGCGAGGCGATCGTGCCTTGGTTTGCGAGGTAGATCGCGGACTTTGCGCCCTCCGCCCTCGGGTTGAAGGAGGTGGGCACGTAGTTAGCGACGAGGGTGTGGGACTTGCGGCGCACGCACGTGTTGGGCTCAAAGTGCCCGATCCATTCCCGTCCATGGAGAAGCAGGAGTTTAGCCTGCTCCTCCGTGTTGGCCTGGACGAGAATATCCCTGTTTGCGCGCTTGCGCACGCTATGGAGTGTGGATTCGCGTAACCCTGGTGCCGCGGTCTTCCCCATGGACGCTTCGATCTGTGCCTTGAGGTTGGCCGGGCTCCGCTGGTGGTTCACCGACTTGCGATCTGCCCTCGCCATCGAGATGGTGACGAGGAGCTCGCTGGGTGGCTGCGGTGCCGCTGGGCGTGGACGCGCTGCAGGGGGGAGCGGCGGTCCGTGATGCTCGTGGGGGTGGTGGTTATTGGGGGGAGTGGCATGCACGGCGGCGATGTCCTTCAGGCCATCCCTGACGGCCGCGAGGACTTGCTGCGAGAAGACAAAGACCGTGGCAGCATTACCTGCCACCGCGTTCGCGGGCGCCGGAGTGGCACCGCTGGATCTTGTTTCACTACGCACCTTGTCGGCCAGCTCAATGGCCTTGTTCCTGTCTCCGTTCTTCATCTTCTTCACTCCCTTCCAGCTGCTGAGGAGATTGAGTAGCTCGTCGAGGGCCGGTACAGCCACAGGTGCCACTCGCGGATCACTGATCGACGCCGTCGATGACGGCGCTTCTCTCGATGTTCCGGGGGTCGGGCTTCCATTCGGACGTACATCCGGGATCGGATTGACGTTCGACATGTTAGCGCGGAGGGTTCTGGGGAAATATGTTGTGCCACTCGAGGTGTTTGTGTGGTTAGGGATCAAGAGAGCGTCCGCCTTCTGTCTTGATCCTCGTGTTATCTTTATGATTATCGCAGTTTTGTTATTATCTCGCGCTTCGCTCACGTGGTCTTTTGTGCTTATGCCACCGTGGTCGTCGATGTTCCCTTGCTTGCTGCTGCCTCTGTATGGAAGGTAGGACTGTGCACCGTACCCGTCACGGGCATGGCCGTCATTTCGACGGGAGGATGACGGGCGCACCCATCCCGTCATGGAGATTTCTCAAATCCCTACGGAACGGGACGGGTGACGGGACAGCCATCACGGGCCACCGGAAGGTGACGGTCTTCTTCCAGGTACATTTTTCAGCCAGCGCTACGTAGGACCACGGCCCCAAAATTATTCCAGGTTGCAGTGGATCTTGTAGAGATGGTTAAATAGACGAATGCGAATAGATTTTGTACAATGATGGTAAATGAAAGCTACTTATTTTTTTCTAAGCCTCTTCAAGGATCTTCAACGGCGAAAAGCACTATTTAACCATCTACAGAACACTAGAGTACACGATGGCGGGCGGCGCGTTTTCTAAACCAGGCGCATCATTCGATCAGATCATCACGGGCCGTCACTTATCTTATCTTATCTGCAACCCCGAAGAAGTTGATGCCCTGCTCTGAGGGGCGATATGCGGCGGAACAGCACCCGAACAACGTCCAAATGACGGTCTACACTGTGGGCGGCGACGGCAAAGACTGCCGCCTTGATTGGCGTGAGCCGCTTCTCCAAATAGCTGCACCTCCCGTCGTGCCGGCACGGCCGTCGGCTCATCGAACCGTCCCGTTGCCGTCTCGTCAGGAAAAGTCCTGGGCCCCGACGGAACGGGTCGGCTACCCGTTGTCGGAACCCGAAGAACCGGCGCGATGGGCACGGCACACAGCCCTATCTTCCATCTGCTACTAATGGCTCCAAAATGGTTCTTGCTTTTCATTTGGTCTTTTCTAAGGATACCCTTGGAATTTCCCCCCCGCATACCATGTGCAATCGCTCGTCCTCCATGTTGAGTATCTCGGATCTCCTTCCCTTCCGCCGATAACTTCAGTCTTACCGGCTTGCCAGAACGGCTGTTGAAGCAGTACCATTCCTCTGGTATATCTTGTCTGATTGTTGGCTCTTCCTGTTCAAGGTGTCTACTAGTACCTCATATAGCTTGAGCGAAGCTATTGTTTCCAGGGCCGCGTCTTATGACGAGTTTGTCAGCCAGTCTTGCCCATCCTGATGTTTTAAGCTCACATCCGAGTTGCTCCTCCGTTAACGACTGTGGCCGAAGCTTCTAGATCGAGAGAAGGATTCAGCTCTGAGGATTTGTGATGAATTTACCGCGAGCACATGGAGGCCCAATTACCAGGATGGAGAAGATGGCTGTGGAGGGATGACCGCGAAATCATATTTTTTCATTAGTCTGAGTTCTTGTCGACGTCCAGACTGAAAAATGGGCAGCAGCGCGCGAGGAATTTGTCGAATACATATAGAAAATGGTTCCGGCTGCGGCGAAAATCGGTGTTCGGCAACTCGAGCAGGGACGATTGAGAGAAGAGATCAAGACGAGAAGGTTTCTGCCATAGTAGCAGAGCCCCGATTCAAGTTCAGGCTTTAACTGTTCCAAAAGAACCGGAGCCCAGCAGCCAGCTGCTTCAGCGCTTGTCAGGATTTCTTTACCGCATTCGCCGACTTGGAGTCGGTACAATGGTAACAGTCAAGCCGATGTCATAAGGATGATACGAGTCCGAAGCACCCAGGAACATGTTGTTGGAAAGTCACAGTCACACGGACTTCGCAGTGAACACGGGGGATAAACAGATAATATTACAGGTGAAGTATCAGTCGTATATAAGGCAAAACAAAGCTGTAAAGGGCTGTAGCACAAGTCAGGAAAGGTGTACAAGGCTATCCAGAGGCTGCCTAAGGGCTGTAGACAATGCTGTAGATAAACAGCTCCATGGCTGTAGGGGCAACCCAAACACAGATAGGATGCGTGACAGGCCTATTTCAACACATGTATCGTTCGCTACCATGGCTTCTGTACACCTTGAGTTTTGGCGAGATCCTCCTCCACGGTGCGGGGTGCTGGCTCGCAATCAAGATCGCTCGCCGCATTTTCCTTCGCCCTACACAAAGAATGAAGCTAAATGGTCCTCCTCGAGCAAGTTGCTTCCTTGGCGTTTCTCGCAAGAGTGCGCAGTCAACCGATGGCGGGCTACTTTACCGGGAATAGGCCGCAGAACATGGGCCTGTATTCCAAATACCTATCGCCTTTGGAGGAGACCATCTTGTGCGATCCTAAAGCTGTGAGCCACTTCTATAGCATGGAGAGATCAGGCCGAGCAACTAGGCCGAGCGGACAGTTCGAATTTGGTAGGTGTGTGTCTCCACGCCAGATGTGCATTTTTGACTGATGGTTTTCCCTAGTTCAACTTGGTTGCGGATTACTGTGGGCCAAGGGGGAAAGCCACAAGAGGTAAGTGACGGCGGAGTTTTGCACATGGAACCGTTATTCTACGCGACAAAACCTCAGAGGTTAGCCCTAGGGAGCCAATGAATGGCTTGCACGGAGACCGTGCGCCATTGGCAAACATCTGATGGATTTCCCCCAACAGACAACGTAAAGCACTGACTCCGGCGTTCAGCAATGCCGCGCTAACTTCCGTTACGAGTCCTAAAAATATCATTTTTTAGACTCGTTTTTACCGTCCGTTTTCCGCAAAGCTGAAGGTTTTTTGTTCGTGCTTCGTGGGTTTTAGTTGCCTTAAAAGTTTTGTGTACATTTTAGTCATTTTATATTACATTAGAATATGTCAGCATGTCCTCATTTTTTTCCTGGCTTAGACTCTGAGTTAGCGAACTTGGAACCAAGTTTGAACAAACTGAGGTTGTGGATTTTTCAAGACTCCAAAGGAATTTCCACGGGTCGAGCGGCTCAACCGCGGGGCTAATATCTCGAGCAGAGCAAGAGGGGGGCTGCCGCCCGTGCCCGTGACCGTCCGAGTCGGCACGGTTCCACGGTCGCACGGGTGCCGTGCCCGTTGCGTCAGAGGTTTTTGGTGTCGGACCACGGCACGGCTACGGCACGGGTGCAGGCTCGCACGGGCCGTTGAAAAGGCCGTCACGGTCGTCTCATGGGTACCGAAATATCATGAAGAATATGTCTTTTCTGCTCCGGAAATCGTCTCTATGAGTGCTAATCACACTATAACATGTGGGATGTCCTAGTTAAGTCTAACTACATTGTGTCCAACCGTCCCAGTGGAGTTGAACACGACGACGGTAACTCCCGGGAATGACGGCGGAGTTCAAACTTGATCCCAATGTTCCTTTATCTTCCACTGACCGCAAAACTTAATTACAGCTCTTTACGGAACACAGGGCGCTTGCGGAACATAGAGCGCGGCCCAAAACTTTCCCAGTTTAGGCCATTTTTGATCCTTTGACGAGATCGCTCATTGCGAACTCGATGAGTCTCACTCTAGTGAAAGGGAAAATATATGGGCGGAATTTCACTGCAAATGCGGAGGGCTCCACCGCCTCAGATTATTCCAGGACCCCTCTGGAAAATGAAATTCAATATTATGCTGATTTTACTGAGATCTCCTGTTGTGTGAGATTACCAGACCCTGATGAGTTGTAGAACTGTTTCAGACTACTTTACACTCTTACAGAGGGATCTGTACTTTGTATATGACCTATGGCACGTACACGACCCAATTGAAGCCGCGGGATCAGATCTATCATCCGCGGCTCAGGATTATCAATATTGCCGTCTGCTGCTGTTTAAATCTGGAGGCAAGCCCTGTTACATGCAGCCCGGAATACCTCGAGGTTTTCGATGCCTCGCATTTGTGCTCCGTGTCCCGGTTCAGCCGCGCGACGCGCCTTCAAAATGCGATCAATCAGACATGATTAGGCACGTGACCGCGTAAGTGGTTTGTTGGTACGCGTCGCGTGCCGAAACATTCAAACAGGGCACATGCAGGCGAATCTGAACAGGCCAAGCCCTCAAGTATATCCCGGGCTGTGAGCAGGTAGCTTTAATTAAGTCCTCAGTCCGAGAGCAGTCGGCTGCAGCAATTCTGGGCTGGGGATGAAAACATCCAGATTACAGAGTTTCAATCGAGTCGTGGTAAGATAGTGACATTCCGAGGATCCCGAGGCCTCCATATCAGTGTATACTCTCCTCAGATAACTCAGCAACCTATTCGGACTTTATGAATCAATGCGGCAGGAGATCTGAGTTAAAACAAGATAATATTGTGTTGCATGCCCTACGAAAGTGCTATAAATGCTCTGAGAAGATGGAGTTCTCCGTAACCGCAGTGCGATCATGCCTATTATAGTTTTCGAACCTGTTAACTAAGGACTGAACCCGCAATCGGCGATCTCGTCACAACACAGCTCCAAACGGCGAAATTTTGGGCCACGCCCTGTGTTCCGCAAACGGCTATAATTCTTGAAACGAAATTAAGCATAGGTCAGTCATTATTCTTTCCAACACTCTAAAGTACAGATGTCGGTGAATATGTGGTATCGCAAAAGGTCCAATCAAGTTCCTGAGACTCACAACTTGTTGCACGGTTTTTTTGCCGCGCAATGAACCATGTAGCACACCGATTGGACCAGTGTGTGCCAGTCAAAGCCCTACCGTGGACCGTCCCGTCCCGTACAGGATTTGGAACTGCACCCAACGGCCCGTGCAGACACGGGCCGTGACCGTGTTTCACCGTGGAATCTGTTGCTGTCGCGGACATGGGTGGCAGCCCTTTTGAAAACCCGAAATATGTACCAGACATCGTTTTTTTTATCTCGGAGGTCGCCACCTCTGAATGCAGAAATTATCCCCACGACTCAGGCGGCCCGCGCTGCCGAGCGTTGCCGAGTCAAATGTCAATCAACACTGCCACAACCCGGAAATTCCCGGTCTACTTCTGAAACAGCCCGTGCAGCAGCTATTAAGGCCTAAGGGTCAATGGTTACGGGAGTCAGCATATGTTTAGTCCCTTAATTAATGGGCCCATTCCGGAGGCCATTAATATTCTTACAGCAAAATTACACCTCCTGCAACCCTGCTCTTTAGTTAGATGATTGTAAGTTTTACAGAAATAATATAAGCTCCTGATATATGCCTTCAAGAGTTTCCCATGAATATCATGAGGAACCAGCTTGGTTTATGAATCTTTGTATGTTCCTGGCAGTGTTTTAAGTCTCGCATGCACTAATTTTAGGGTTCTGAAACAGGGAAAATACATCGGACATCTTTTGGATACATTACATACCTGCTATATGCATCCCCAACCCCTGTGAAGGACGTAACACGAAATGGCAGCAAAGCCCCTCTCCTCCCACCCTATGTAACGAAATTCCTTATCTTCGGACCCCTTGGAGCAGAGTCTCAGAGTCCGGCTGGCAGCCAGACCTGTGCAAGGCGGCAGTGAGTGTTCTTTCTCCTTCCGTGTGCCCTGCGTTCACTCCTGTTCATTCTTTTTTCTATGTCTGTTGCTGTGCTTATATTCACATACCAGAATGCATTGAGGGACTCCATTGTTTGGCCCGTATCATGATGGCTTATAGCCCTCTGAGTCTGCAACACTTTCACTTACCATCGGGAACAGGCTGTTGCATACTCTCCAGAGTGTAGTCTCTCCTAGACAGACTGAATAATTTAGATCAGGCATTTTGACCACATAGTAAATGGCCCCGTGAGGCGAACTGTGAGCCGAGCCTCACAGTTAAATGAGCCCGGAATACGTGAAATGAAAACCCGCCCCGGACTCGTTCTGCCATGCGCATGCAATGGCCCTAAAGCACAAGTAATCAGGGTGCACAGGTTCGACAATGTGAAGCCTAGTTCATAGGCGCGGCGTCGAGAGGGATATGGCTCTTCAGGATTGCGGATGCGCCCAAGGAAGATCGGCGCCTCCACGGCGAAGTTGCGGTGCGACGGAATGCAGGCTGAAAATATTTCTTGGATAATGTGGAGCGGCAGTCGTCGAGCCGGCGAAATGAGAGCCCTGTGGCCGTCCGCGTAGCTACGTAGGCACCCAGCCTTTGACACTCCCTCTGCAAATTGGCAATCTCAAGGACCCCTGTCATTCACCCAAAATGCCTGATCCCAATCCCGACAACTTGAGAAAAATTTTGCATTTCGCCTGTGTTAAATCCCGACATTTTTCACCCGAATTGACCTCAGGCCTGAGGCAAATCCCGACGAAAAGGGGCGCCGGCACGAGATTTTTTTTTCAATGCACTATTCGGGGGCGAAAATCTTGGTTCTAGGCCTGATTCCCGACAGTTTGGGGCCGATTTTAGGTGGAGGCCTGTTCCAATCCCGAAAAAATCACGCGAAATCTAAAATTTCAGTCCCGACAAGTTTCCCGTCGGGCGGAACAGGCATTTTGGGTGAATGACAGGGGTCCTCAATCTCATCATCGAGACACTTCAATTGCAGCGTGGTTTGAGTGACCGGTGTCTGGATCTCCACTATCTCTCCTCCCCGGCACAATAATTGGTTCCTAGACGGAATGTGAATGGAAACTCAATGAGAGCAAGAAAACAGACTCGGAACTGTAAGCAAGGCAGTGCATGAGGCAGTGCCACAATCATGCCTCAGCTGATCATTGGCCTGATCCGAATCGCGCGTAGCCGACGCCCGTGAATTCCTTCAACGCTGCGAAACACGTTCTGGAATAGTCACAGAAAGACGGGAAGCTTAGTTGGACTCACTGATGTTGAAATTTTGAATCGCGAACTTCTCACTCTACACCGCCAAAATTCTTCGACGTGATGACGACGTGGCCGCGACATCAGGCTGACGTTCTTTACCGAGCTGGTCGCCATGTGAAACCCACCAGATATCTATGTTTGATCCGGAATGGTCCCATTGTGTCTCCATCAGTAGCTGGGTCCCACGTATATTTGATGTCTGTGATCCAGAGTGTGTATTATCTGTGATCAACACTTGCCATTGTTCGTTTGTCACATGTTGTACCAGCCACTGCCCGCCCAAATCCACGGCTTTTTTTAAACCCTAACTAGCACAATGCATAAGCACAAAATATACAACCTAAACCAATGTATTCAAGCACTCTATGCAAGTATTCTACACAACAAACACCACAACAGAACTGTGTAAAATAAGGATCGAGCATGTACCGATGTGATGCTATGCGAACAGCGTGAATAACGGCACGACAAATGACCTGGACATGATATCAGAGGTGGCAAGATAAAGAGCCAATGGGCTTACCAATACTCAAAGCTCGAAAGCAATGAAATAAGCAGTGAGACTTGAAGTTATGCGGGGTCTATTGTGGAAGGCAAGAGAGGCAGCAGCACCTAGCCAGCTAGACTGAGACTAGGGATTGAGGGTGGTCTGAAATCTTGAAGGATTGAAGGAGCCTTGGAACGGCCAGCGAGCCTAAGGGGCAGTGCGAAGACTTGATGTGGTACAGGCATCAGGCGAGCAGCGGGACAGAGGGTTTGGAGTGCATTGATTGATGAGTACACTGGAGACACAGGAGCGGTGGATCCGGAAGTTTCTCGCGGATATGGGAGGGGGAGTGCGACAGGGAGATGGGGGAAGGGAAGAAGAGCGACCAACCATCAGTGTTTGGCGCCATAAGCAATCACGCAATTGAGCACGTGTGTCGGACTTTGAACCGACTTATGTAAATTTCTTGAAATTCTTTAGCATCCCATCCAATCGTACAGAGTAACTTTACTTGCCTCAATGAAGAGGAAACACCAATGTGGTGTTGATGTGGCCGCCTAACACCCGAAAACCAGTCAAAAACACTCTCTCCGGCGGTTCCCGCTGTCAACCGCTACTGATCCGCCGGTGATGTGCTACCACGCACTACGGATCAGAGGCCGGAGGGCTATCAGAACTACTGGCGGCTATCAGGCTTTGGTTGGCGGCTACGAGGACTACTACACTGCCAACCGTTTCTCCTCTGTGAACCAGAGGAAAGGCTGGTCAGTTCAGTGGTTCTCCACTGGAAAACAAGGCAGAGGAGGATACTGGTGGTTCCACTGAAAGTCCTCAAATTGCTTGCCGACGTCTCGGACAGGCCAAGAAAGGTAATAAATTTGGTTACTGCCCGCAATAAGAATCGAACGCACGACCAAAAGTTGCACAAAATGATCGAACGCGTATTAACCAAGTAAACCATATGACCATTTCAAAGGTCCTCGCTGGCCGCATTATATTTATTATTAGGTCAAGTAACCTTTCAACTCCACTACGTAGTACGCACGCAATTATCATTCGCTTGTATTTGGCACCTCTATTGAGTCATACATGCACACAGTAAATAATGTCGGACAGATGCTCCCACAGCCACATTACAGGTGCAATGTGTATGGGCTGGAGCATTAGAGTCCACTGGAAATTAGCTTACAAAATATATGCCATTCAGCTAATCTTGAGCCGCATGAGAGCTGGTTGCACACTGCCATCAGTCATGTTGATAACAGATGGTATCAGAAATGGAGTGGAGGGGCCGACTCCGCTTGAAATGGGCTTGCAAAATATATGTCGGTCAGCTAATCCCCAGCTGTATGAGAGCTGGTCGCCCATCCCATTATTCACGTCGATCACAGATGCTGTCCGCATTGGGTACACATGGATGACTCAGTCACAAGCATCTGATCTTGTCACATGTAATTTGAGTGGCGAAGAATTGGCGGTGTAGATCTTCTTTGGGTTGTGCCAATGCCGGCACTCTCAAATCTAGGCGCCTGGGCGCCTATCCCGACGGCACAAGCGGCCCGCTACGTCATTCCAATCACTGCTAGTGCTGGCCAAATATGATATAAATACGCCATTTGGCGTATCGTATTCATATTCATATTATATTCATTGCTGACGGGCCGTATCGTATTTGTATCATATCATATTCATATTCAGAAGGGTGAATATGAATATATTTTGAATATATTTGGATATATTCCGTGGTTTGACTAAGTGAAAGAAATTGTCTTCATCAGAGCCATGGCCGAGCCGATGCCTGTATACAAATCAGACTCGGCTTTCAAGTAGACCGGTAACCAGTCTCTTGTATGAAATGGAAAATTCATAGAGAGACCGGTCGATCTAAGTTCGAATTGGCATTATGCGCGATCAAATTACGCTTTGGTCACGTGTATTATACGACTTGGTCAACAACCGCGATTCTGGGCCCGTACATTCATAGAAAAAGTCGAGAAGGCATTTATGGTGATTATAAACCCAACAGGGCCCTCAGAAAAATATCATGGGTGCACCTTGAGCCAGCATACATGGTTTTGTCCAAATCGGTGCTTCACCCCGAGAGTCTCGCATAAAAAAATATTCATTGCTCCCAGGGAGTAAGAATACCTATCATCTATCATTCTTACGACTCAGAATTGTGTGTTATTGCCTGTTGGGTGGAATTGCTGCTCTTCAATGACCAGCACGTGATTTGATCGCGCATAATGCCAATTCAAACTCAGATCGACCGGTCTCTCTATGAACATTTTCCACTTTATATGAAAGACTGGTTACCAGTCTAGCTTTCAAGTCCCGTACTGAGATTGAATGCTCCGAAGTGTGCCGGGGGATATTTTCAGACTGCAAAGGGCCGGCAGTAGGAGCACTTTTCCGTATTTGGATATATTTGAATACGCTCAGCGCGTATCGTATTATATTCATATTGTATCGTATTCATATTCACTTGTATTCATATTTTGAGGGGAGTCTAAGAGCTGTATTATATCCATATTCAACTGAATATATTCAAAATATATTCAACCATATTATATTTTTGGCCACTAATCACTGCAGCTCTAAGTATCTCGTACAACCATCCTCCTCAACAGCCTGAAGGTGACCATCCCATTTTTCTGGGATTGCCAAATCGATGTCAGGATCCAAGCCACACATAACCTCGCTGCCCTACGATACCATCCTCGAAATTGGGCAATGCATTCACACCGCCGACGTTCTAAGTCTGAGCCTCACTGTGGGTCCATTTCGACACGGTCTACTGCTTTGGACAGGAATATGGTCTTCGTCTACAGTCCCTGCAAATGCGCGGTCTATTCCTCTCCCTCCTCTACCGCTCGATGCTGCTTGGATCCAGCGCGGCGTGTGCCTCCGCCCTCCCCATGCTCAGGAGGAATCCCGAAGTCTGCAGATGTGTACGCGAACTTAGAGTGCGGCCAAATTACCGCCTTTCATGGCCCATCGCCGACACGTACGTGGATGAAGCCTGGGTGGCTGATCTGGTCGCGGAGATCGCGACACATCTGAACGTACTGCATACCTTCGAATGGGATGGAGCAGAACTTGCCGGGGATCCTCTCTGGATGAGCTTGAGGGTCTCGTGCGTGGCATTCCACCTTGAGTCTTATCTGGCATCATTGAGCTGGGTTTTAGATGTCCCGAACTCAAAGCAATTCACTGCACTACTACGTTCCGGGAGTTTCATCCCAATAGCGAGGTCAGTATTGCTTCATGCGCGCCGCTCTCCGGAACTAACCAGTGCAGTTGTTTAAAATTGACAATCTTTCTGCCTTTTCCCTGTGCGTTCGACGTAGTATCGACGGGCCACCGAGTGAGCATTCTCTTCTGCCTGCCATCGTGAATCTTACAGCAAAACTGATCTCCAGGGAGCAAGGGATGGAACTTTCCGGTGCAGCTCTGGAATATGATTTACCACTGCCCAAACCTAGAACTCCTCAACATCAGCTCGCCAGATGCGTCGGTGCAGTACGTCCCTGTATGGGACCTCACAAACGGCCGCTGGCCGCGCTTCCATTCGCTCACTTTGACTCTCATGCAATACGAAGTGGAGCATCGTCTGGAGGCCCTGCACGCTTTTCTATTGGCGCACCCAACAATCCGGCACTTGGCAATTCACCCGCGTACCTGGAACCGCGCCCCGCAGCACACCCTCTTCGCGCCCGGCGCGCTCCCAATGCTCTCATCCTTCGTCGGTGCTTACTATCACCTGGAGCGGTTTTCCTGTCCGCGCGAAATTCGCATTCTCGACCTCACATATGCTCCCGTCTCGCACGGGGTCCTGGAGCGCCTCGTCTCGTCCCTGCGGAGCTTCGTCGCACTGACGAACCTCGACCTGCGACTCAACGACTCTGCCACGCGCGAAGAACTGCGCGAGCTCTCCTCGTGTCCTGCTCTCGTTTGCCTCCGGCTCACGTTCTTGGAATACATCGAGATCAGAGTGGTGCGTACACTCCCGTTGCTCCTTTGCCGAAATATGAACGCTGTATCAGTGGGACATAACATGGCTGGCAAAAGCCTTGCGGGATCTCCCCCGCCTTCGCACCTTCTCGCTGGAAAAGGGATATCTTCTGGAGGATAGCACCCTCAAAACTGCGTTGCTGCTTCTCAAACACGTCCCCTGGCTTAAAGAGATCAACCTACGTTGGACGGATCGCCGATGTCTAAATCAGCTGAAAGAGCACGGCACTTTTACCGCAGTGGACAAGGCCGGGTGCAGGTACTTGGAGGTTTGGGAGCGTGGCCTAGAGAGTAACGAGGCGACATTTTCACGGTGCTATCGACACCGTGTTCCTGCATGAAACTTGGGTGAGCGGATTGAGAAATAACTCATTCTCGAACGAGGGGGTATGCTCGTTCCTGTACAGTATAACATTCTTCTTTGCGTTTTAATCCACAATATCTATTCTGCTCGAAGGCGTCGTCGATTCAGAGGTATTGTATTGTCCGCCAGCTACGCAGAGCATTCATTGGCTCGAGCCTGGCGACTGCACTGCAAGATGCACTGCAAGAACCAAAGTGGTGGATCGCGAAGAATATAATATTAGTGAACTAGCACTACCGAAGTTTTGGTAATGCTCAAAAATAACACGCGCTAGGCCCTAGGGAGGATTGGAATTGTAACAAGGAATAGCGGGTGTGCGCGTTAAAATGTAACCGATCCGTCGGAGCCAATGTTTCCGGCTTCGAACGATGGGAAAGGGCATGTCGGTTTCTTTGACGACCCGAGACCTCGGTTTCCATGAACTCAGCCCAGCCCGAACGGTCGCGAAGCGTGCGACGGCCTCGTCCATGGTCGGGCGCTTAGCAGGGTCCACAGCAACCATGCCGTCCACCAAGGGCCTCATGAACTCGACTTCAAACAGCTTGGCGCTGGCCAAACTCTCCCCCTAAACCGTTGGTATTTAGTGTCTGGACTGCCTGCAAGCGACTGTCTCGTACCACAGTGAATTTCCGGAGAATCATGTTTCCTAAAACATATATGTCGGTGGGGAATGGATCGCATGGATCGGCCCTTTGATGTTCTGGCACAGTCTTGTCGCCGCCGATGATAGGCGGCTCGAGCGGTGGAGGGTCCCTAGTCGGGTACTTTCGGGAGAGACCAAAGTCAATCAGATAGTATTTTGGCGGGCGTTGGGTGCGATTGTAAAACTTGGCCTTGTCAGAACAGTCTCGTGAAGACGACGCAACAGAATTTAGCCTCGTTTGTGCCATACGTATCTGCTGCACAGTACGTACCTCAAAGATCTGCCCCAAAATGTCGACAGCTTCGCCGAAGGTGTCGAAACGTGGTTGTCGATACTCTCGCAAAAGCGGCAGGACAATTATCGTGCCATATTCGTTGTCGGGCACGTGTAGAACGTCAAGAATTGGCACACAGTCACAGTGGTTGCGAGGGTCCTTTGCAAGCGGATCCGAGGAGAAGAACGTGCCAATTTCTACCTCCACAAATTGTCCGTAGACCTTCCCATTGATCTCTTTCACGTGAGAATTCTTGAGTAGAATCTTGAACGCAACGTCAGCGTTGTCTCGGATTCGGATTGCATCAAGCACTGGGCCTATCTGCAGAAGGGTGTGGGTGGACAACTTGACAAGAGCGCCCGGACCGTGACGACTGACGGTCATTAGGCCGTCGACGGTATCGGCGAAGAACTTGTCCGTTCCTAACCTGAATGCAATCAGGCCTATAACGAGGTCGCAGCATGTAGCCTCATTCCTTGAGCCAGACCTGGTGGTTCCGCCAGAAGATCTCTCGTGGGGTGAGCTGGGGTGAGTGCTCAGTGATCCAGGTTGGCGATCTAGTGGCCAAGGCTCGGGTGATTCTGGGGGCATTGGGGCGTCTGGCTTCCTAGGCTTCGCAGCTCAGTGCCTCGACGTAGGTCCAGGCTTGGTCCTGTTTGTGCCATCTTTGTGCTGAAGAAGAGAGGTGTACGTACGAGCCCCTATCCATATTTCGGCATTGGAATGGCCATCAGTGATCTCTTTCCCTACTAGTGCTGCCGCGAGCTGAGGTCGAGGTACCTTGAGGTGATGTGCTGTCAACCTCGGTTCACCTTGAGGCTCCACAAGCTCACCTCAAGCTACCTCCGAGGTTTGGACGAAAAAGGAAACACCCGGTCCCACGCTCCTCTGTGTCATCGACGACGACCTCAGAGGTCTCTGAAGGGCACAGATGTCTCCCAAATTGACATG
Organism: Mycena rosella; assembly: GCA_029378255.1. NCBI lineage: Eukaryota > Fungi > Basidiomycota > Agaricomycetes > Agaricales > Mycenaceae > Mycena > Mycena rosella. The sequence continues at coordinate 143,163 of JARKIE010000180.1, read as the reverse complement.
TAAACGTCCTGAGGATATTATGTGTGCTCTGGGTTTTTTCCGTCTTCGAAACATGCCGAGATTGACTTCAACAAAGAGAAAATGTACCAATTGTGAAACTGGCCCATACAGACGGAAACTCTAGTGCTTGTCACCTTCTATTAAGCCGGGAAGCATCCGAGGGTCCCGAAGTGTCTAGCCTAGGTTTCCGAATTCGAGTCTCTGCGACCGTCGCCTCGAGAGACCGTCCCGTCGATGACCCGTTGCAGGTGTTGGAAACCGGCTTCAAATGATAGGATCACTTCATTTTTTTTGGGACTGGGCCATTAAATAGAGTGTTAGATGCAATATGCATTTCTAACAATGAACAGGGATGGCTTGTTCACTCAGAGCGAGAGTGCAAAGTCTGAGACAAAAAAGGTAGCTCACAACCGTTGAAGGAAAGTGGAGCTTGGTGGAGTGTCTGAGCTCAAGGTACCTCGAGCCGAGCTGAGGTGTCGTCACCTCGAGCTGCCGGATATGGTAATGGGTCCGAGCTTGAGGTCACCTCGGCTCGAGGTACCTCCACCTCGCGGCAGCACTATTCCCTACTATTCTAACCCCTGATGTGTTCACGAGTTTGATCTCACGCGATAACTTTGTATCCTTGGGACATATTTTTCTCGGCACCTGGAGTTAGGTATATTCATGTGTTTCCTACGCCCTCAAATATTTTCAGAATTTATGGACCTGAGCTGCGGAAAGTACAAACCTTCCGATGATGGAACCGGAAGTGGAATCGGTTTTGGCGGGCATTTTGGCGTGTGGGAAAAGCACATCAAAACCTTCCTTTTCTTTTCTTTTGTACGCTGCAAGGCTCAGATTCGTTCAAGATTTCATCCAGCGATTTCTATAGCATGTATACACATCCCTGAATTTTATCGGAGGGCCCGAGTTCGAAATGCGGTCGGGATCAACGATAATTCCACATCAGGGTGCGTGGACACATCAGGAGATAGAATAGTAATGGCAGAATGCTGACAGCAAGTCTCTTTTTTCCTTTCGGTTTCCAGGGCGTCGTTGGGCCATTGTTTGGCCATTGTGGTCGAAATAGGCCGAAATGATCTCTATGCAAACTACGGTATACTATCAGGCAGCAAGATCCTCCCAAAATCAGACGACACGAGACGACAGTCTGCACTGGACAAAAAAGTTAACATTGTAAGAAGCAGCTGCTTTTGAGCCACTTCGACTCTCCGATTCGCTCTGAATCCCTAAATCCCTGGTGCCTCACACCGTCCACTCACTCCTGAATGGGTGCTCTGATCGGGTGCCGTGGCGACAATCCTACACAATTGTCTAGCTAATTGTCTCTCTCTTGTCTCTAGATCTTGTTTCGTCCAAAATGAAACTACCCTTATTTATCTTGCTCATTTGGAAATGGATTAGCTGAGTTGCACTTTGAGTGGCATTGAGGACGACATGTGGCCATCCGTCATCAAAACATGAGGAGTCAAAGCACCCATTAACATTCTTCAAGACTAAAACAAATGCAGCCTGTCAGACCCGCCTGCTCATTCCCCTCATGTCGTCTCACCCCACTCGAATCTCCCGAAGCTTCTGTATATCCTTGGATGATGGGCCACAGACTCTGTCGATTGATGTTACTGTCTTGGACGCAGGCGACGTCCACCTCGATGTTCGGTGCGTCGCGCCCTTATTGGTCTACTTAATTGTTGTTACCTGACGGTGTATAGATCCGAGGATCTCTCAACTGGGAGAAGCAGGGTCCTAGACGTTCGCATACTCGGGTAAGATCTTTCACCCTCACAATTCGTTCACTGAAGGAGCCATGCAGACCAGCTTCGGAATCGGGATCGCAAGTGGCTACAATCAATGCGGCTACAGTGCACACACCGCACCGGTGAGGCTGTCGCGACTTCGCTCAATCTTCCCTGCTGATAGCATTCTAGCTCTGCCACTGCGTCGTCTTCAAGAGTGGCACCGGCCATGCCTCCACTTCATGTGCAGGGAAGGGAGCTTAATACGGAACCCCAACCGACCGCATCAATCTCGCGCCTCAGCCCACTTCCGGCTCCAGCTCCAACGATCACGCAGCAAGCCCTTCCTCCACCACCTTACTCTCAGTCTCGGCAGCCCACGACCCCGCCCGTTGCACCCGACCATCCCACACCCAATGTCCAACCTCCTTTGGATATCGGAACCCCCATGGTCTACCGAGCGCCGGGGACGCTCACACACCACCCACCCGATGCCCCGCGTGTCCCATCTCCGCCCCCACTCCGCACTTGGCGCGATCTCGCCGAGGCGATGCAGAGGGGGGAATTCGTTCCGCAGATCCTCCCGGACGAACCCGAGGAAGAGGAACTTCCTCTTAACCTTGGCAGGTGTCGGAGGAACGGGGAATATTCGGATGACGAGAATGAGGACGAGGAGGATAGGGAGCGGTATGCGAAGCGAAGTCGGGTATCGTGGGGGCCTTTGGAGTTTCTTCGTCCGGGGAGGAGTTTGTAGAACGTACCTCGAATTTCATTAATCGGTTTCGGATATCATTAAATCAATCGCCGGTCCTCATTTCTGGTGGAGACTGGTTCTCATCGCTGCTAGGTCACGTGTACATGTTGGATTCGATTCTCTCGCAACAAAAATTCGCAAGCCAAAATACATGTACATCATGGTACGGTAAACATATACTAGGGATGTCGATACGAGTATAATTCATAGTTATCGTGTTCGTGTTCGTGTTCGTGCAAAGAGAGAGCTGGTTGAGAACTGGATCTCAGATCCGAGGCTTAGAGTCGGAACCCTCTGTCGAGCTGCAGCGGTGGCTCTAGGAGGGAGGAGGGAAATAAAAAAACTGAACTGAGAGAGATGACCACGGGCGGACTTACCTCTTCCAAATCGGTATCGATTTCAATGCGTTTGTCAATGTGGATCGTGATCTGGTTGTTCATCGAATCCTGGGGAACTGTTGGAACGACAGTGTACGAGCGGAGGAAATCTATGCTCACCGCCCGTGTGGGAGAAATCCTGTCGGGCCCAGGGCGGAACCGTATTCCACTGTGAATCTGGATGCCGTCGTCGTTGCTCTTTGCTCGAATGTAATCTCGCGCGTTCAAAGTCATCAGGAGCGAGTTCGTGTACACTGGGATAGACCTCAGACATGAAATAAAAGTGGGTGCAGGACAATACGCACAGCTCCCAACTAAAACCAGCAGGGGGTAAGCGCCCGTGAATGGTCTTTTGAGCTTCACTCACGGAGTAAGAAAAAGAAGATGTAAATGAAGATGTCGTGCGAGGCAGCGACCTATAAAAATCTTCCAGAATGGCCCTGGTTGAAATCGGTTTACTCACTGTTATCGCGGCGAGGACGGAACAGACCGTGGTCGGCAAACCTAATGAAATTGGTGAACGTCAACCATAGATACAGAGCACTGGTTTAGTCAGACCGGCAGCAAAGGTAAATATGATCTCAGTGGAAGTCAGATTGATCGAGCAAGATAAATTGTGTATCTTACTAGGCGGTTGAGCAAGTCGGTAGTCTTTCTATAGCCTCCTTTATGGCTCTGCAGCAGAAACACCATGACAACTGAATCCTGTCAGTGATGTCTTTCTCGAAATGGAGGGCTACATACGTACCAGAAATAAGGCTATCAACCAATGCGCCCGTGATGTCGCTGGCCAATGCAAGGTTCTGGGGACCGGCAACCGTGGCCAAAGAAATGTCTCTTTGTATTTGGTTATTTTACCTTTAAACGGCGGCCCAGCCTTCCACACTCATTGTATAATTTTAAATAAAAATGTAACTAGTATAACAGACGAAGCTCCAGGTATTGTCCGGGACAGAAAATTTAAATTTTACCCAGGAAGACTATCATAAGTTACCGGATTTGGCTGTGAAATGATGCGAAGCCGAGAAGAAAAATCAACAGGGGATGAACAAAGCACCAAAAAAAAAATCTGTCCCGGACAATACCTTCGCAATGTAACAACAAACAGATTTTTCACTTAGAATGTAGACAGAATATCGACGACTGAGTCTACACCGGCGCCCGATTGAACAGTGCCATCGAAACCCTTTACGTTGCCGGTCCCCAAAGGTTCTGCCCACAGCTCCAAAGTCAGGATAACTATTGAAAATAATTTTACTGGGATGTAACCTGGATTGTCAAAAGTTCGGCAACCTCTTCAAATTTCACGCTACAAGACATTATTCAGTCTCTTCTCTATCAAAATTGCGTGATGACTTACGATTTACTGGGATAAACTGGAACGCGGGGGATGGGCAAGCCACGAGAATGTATATAAATGATGTTACGCACGAAGGCCAGCACCTGAGTCAGATGTTAGACACGGTTTACTCGTCTTCCATCATACTTACCACAGGCTCCTAGGCTAAGAAGCGACTGGGAAATATTCAAGTTCAGCCAGAATGTAGGCGAAAGACCAGGACTGACAACCGATCCTCCGAGCAACCAGTTGCCGTTTGACACTTCGGAAAAGTTAAGCAAGTGGAGGGAATGTAAAGACCATAGCTTACGTCGATAGATACGGTACGCATAGAAGCTAGTTTCCAGGGGTAACAAAAATCAAGCACTGGCACATATTTTGAAGTCTAGGAAATAACATACTTTCGCACCATGAATGCTATGAATGTGGCGGGAAAAACTTCGAGGGCCCAAGTCCTAGAATATAGGTTGGTGCAATGAAGAGAGACTGAACGGTTCACGAACTTGACAAACCGGGTGAACGCAAGTTTATCCAAGTGTCCCGTCACGAGATATTCATATACTGTGTATGGTGAGCCACGAATACGGGGATTTCCTAGAGGAACACTTGCTGGCCTCTGGAAAAATCCGTGGTCAGTTCTATGCGACGCGCTCCTGATGTAAAGAGATATTTACCTGTCAAGAGAGCATGTTGACATAGAAGGACGAGGGTAACCTTGGACGATGGTGAGGAAAGAGTTAAACTCTGAGGGTTTTAGAAACATACCAAGACTTTGTACGCCGTCGGGTCTTTGTGGTAGTACTTCTGATAAGCACGATTCCCGCTTCATTTCGTTGGTCGGCTCTGGGCAATGAGGACTTGAAGCGCTAACACATACCCCCATAGAACCTATGGGAGAGATCAGCTTAAGAAAACTCTCTTAGGTACGTACGCCGCCGAAATGACAACCACGTCGTACATGAGTCACCATCTGAGAATTCTTGGATGAGTCACCGCAAAATTCACCGCTGAAGAACTTGCGTATTATGGATGGTAGCCATTGCTGCGTGGAGGGCGAAGGAGGGGGATTTCTACTATCCGTTCACCTGGACCGTATAATATTTAAAGTCTGCTGTGGCGTGGAGTGGCAGATACGTACTTATGTTGAGTCCTCGGTGCTTCTGCAATATTCCTGTTTACGAGTACTTAAGGTAATCGTTATTTAATCAATCGACATGAGGTTTTTCAGGTCTCGGTGAAAAGTGTCCCAGCTCAAGATTGCAATGCAAAATAGGGGCTGTGCTATTGTATTTAGTGGCTGTGTTGAATGCATAATAGTGGCTGTCCTTTAAATCCGCTTCAAAATCTGTGAAATTATAGTGGCTGTGTTCATGCTTTGTAATTAGGTGCCAATCATCGGTTGCGTTCGAATATCACCAGTGTCTTTCTTTTTTACAATTTTTCATCTTTGCCTCTCTCGCGCACTTGAGCAGTTCTTTTTGAGCAGATCATTTTCGGAATGCATCCTTGTTGCTCCCATCCAATTTTCAGTGTGCAAATCGGCCTGTTACTTCTGGTGTGCATTGAAGTCTATGTGGCTGTGTCTGTATGTTTGGTCTCGGTGGATTTCCCCGCGGCCCTCCACCCTTCCAGATTTGCAATGGCAACTTAAATCAGGCCAGCCTGCAATTGTGTATATCAGATATATATGCCTACCCAAAACTGGCCAGTGTCCGGCCATGTATCGCGCGTTCAGGTCGATACCCGCCAAAATCTGTCGTGGACACGTGCAACTTTCTCACGGTGGTTGCTATCAGAGACCAGGAACCCGGCCACCCTAGGTAGTCAGCCATTCATTTACTGTCTACTCAACTTTCTCAAGAATTTGGGCTTGGGGGAGGAAGTATAGGAATGGACGCGGGTTCGGGTAAACCCGACGGGTTTCCGGGTCGGGTCGGACGGGTACGGGTCCCGGGTTGCGATCAGACATGACCCGCTTAAACCCGGACCCGACCCGGAAACCCGCGGGGTACAACCTGTTTAATTTTTTGGTTCTCCAAAGCTCCTCTGGCAAAGTCGATACTACCCGAATCGTTGCTATCGAGTCAAATTGTTGCTATCATTCGACTCGATAGCAACAATGACACCTGACAGTCTCATTTTGAAATCTCGGCAAGTTTGCAGCAGCGATCAAAGCAGGACCCACACTGACAAACAAAGTACATACATCCTGCTTTTCACCATGTCGGACTGTGCAATGTTATATCGTCGCATAGGTCTGTTCTGACTGTTCACGCCGCCTTGCTTCAATCTTCAAGACACTGGGTTATGATATGAAATGCAGTTGACGACCGATCTTGTGTCAGGGGACATACACTCCTGACTTTGTGTAACGAGGTAGTGCAAATACTACTCATCTCGATCCTTCCGACGTCGCGGAAACTGCCAAGGTTCTTTGTCTCCTTCTCCCTCAAGTTTCATGCATGTGCAAAATACTACCGGTCTGACTCTCATCTCAATCCATCCGACGCGCGGAAATGGTCCAAGTTCTTTCTCTCCTTCTCCCTCAAGTTTCATGCATGGTGCAAAATACTACCGTTCCCATGACTCTCATCTCGATCCATCCGACGTCGCGGAAACGGTCCAAGTTCTCCGTCTCCTCATGCCTCAACTTTCATGCATTGAATTCGAAATTCAGCTCACGCATGACCGAATGAGTAACCGTCTCTACGACGAGGGGATAAATTCAGGTACATGTGAAACTCTTTATTTACTTAAGTAGCGCCTGACGAACGAGTTTCAACCATTTCCTACTTCTCCACCCACCATGCCGCGCTCTACTTCTTCCGCATCGTCAAGCATTCGTTCACTGAGCTCCGCCGCCCCTAGAAAGGTCGCCGGTGCCGCAAAGAAGGTCCTGAAGGGTGCTGTGAACACTGTCAAAGGTGTGCTTCGGTTTCACGGTCTCTGAATCTACTGACTTGGTTCATAGCTGTTGTACGCTCGAAATCACGCTCATCGCAGCAGAAAAACGACGATATTGATATTGGTTAGTGTTCAATTCCCTGCTAAACACTCTCTGACGTCCTCCAGAGTCCAAACCTCGCTTGCGCTCGGGCGTCTACCGGTTTTTCGAGCCACCGAAGCTCTGCAAGGACGATGACGGCCGATCGTACCAGTCCTTCAAGTGCGCCGCTCCGAAGGGCTGCAAGTCCAAGGTGAACGCTACGTCTCGATACCAAACCAACAAGGATGGCAGCAAGGCCGCGGATCGATCCTCCACCTCGAATCTAATGAAACATGCGAAGAAGTGTTGGGGCGCAGATATTGTGAAGGCTCGCATGCAGGGTGTCGATGCGCAGGCGAAGGATGGTAGCATTTTCTCTGCGTTTGCTCGCGCAAACGAACGCCCAGTAAATCCTGGAGATCACACACTCACAGAAGCGGAGCTCCGGTACGATTCTGCCTCACTTACATTCACAAACACTAACGACCTCTAATCTTAGGGCCCATATTGTGCGCTGGGTTGTAGAGAGCAATCGGCCGCTCGTTATCGTTGAAGATCGCGAATTCAAGTTCATCCTCGGAGCTGGAAGACCGGAATACCGTCTCCCAGGTCGTCGTACAGTATCTCGGGACCTGAATGCCTCCTATGAACGCTGCCGTACCTTTGTCGAACAGCTCTTGAAGGTGTGTTCTTATTCGCTTCACTATCTTCTCATGAATCCTTACCGCGGTCCAGGAACATCCGGGTCGGTTAAGCTTTGGCACGGACGCATGGACTTCGCCAAACCACCGGGCTTTCGTTGTGTGGACCGTCCATCTTCATCATAAGGGAGAGCTGGTCTCCTTCCCGCTGGACATTTTTGAAGTTCCCGAGGTACGTACGAACTTAACTGCAAGTCCACCTGTAGTCGGACTTGTTACCTCAGTCCCATACCGGCGAAACTCTCGCACGGGAGTTGAACGAGATGCTTGCAAGGTTCAACCTGTCGCACAAGGTATTGTTCTAATTATTCCGGCGAATTATGCACTCATTATTCAACACAGATATTGTCATGGGTCGCGGACAACGCTTCATCGAATGACACCCAAAACACGGCGCTAGGCAAAAACCCCAACAACTCGTTCGACGCTGTGAACCGTGTACGCTGCTTCAATCATACCTTGAACCTCGCCGTCAAGGCGTTTCTTAAGCCGTTCGATCCGCCGGAGAAGAAGAAGAAGCCAGTTAATGACACCGCCTCGACCCACAGCTCTGACAGCGACAACGACAACGACGACTTGAACGACTTCGTGCTCGAGGACGAGGACGACCTTCCCGACCTCGCCGATGCCGTCGCCTCGGACAGACTCGACCAAGAGGATGACAGCAACAATTCGGCCTGGGACGATCTTGATGAGGAGGAGCGGACTGAACTGCTCTTGGCCACGGATTCAGTCAAGCAGGTCATCCTTCGTGTGCGTCGCTCGCTCTATCATTCTGCAGTTAATCTGAATTCATGTTCTTAGGTTCGCAAACTCGCATTTTCTATCGTACACTCCACCACTATTGCTCTTCCTGCATGGCGTGAGGCCTGCAAACAACATGGTATGCAGGCGTGACTCATCCCTCGTGATGTTCGGACACGCTGGAACTCGGTCTATGATATGCTTTCAGTTGCAGTCGCATACAAGGAGGTGGTAAACAGCTTCACCGGGAACCGTGAGTTGGGATTTCGAAAATACGACTTGACGAACGCACAATGGTCTCTGCTTGAAGATATGCTGCATGTTTTGAAGGTACGTCACTGAATACCGGATTTAACTTGACATCTCAACGAAATTTTGCAGATCTTCAAAGACGCGACCCTCTATTTCTCCAACGAGAATCACTGCACAATCCCACAAGTTCTCACCACAATGGACAAGGTCGATGACCTGATCACGGCCACAGTCACCACTTCCACGGTGCAGGGCCCAGGTCCGAAGCGCGCCCTTCATCCCTCTATCAAGTCCGCACTCAAGCTTGCGAAGGCCACGTTGAACAAGTACTATTCCCACACTGATTCTTCTAATATTTATCGTATCGCGATGGGTAAGTTCCAATAATTCTGTTGAACGCCGTCGCTGATTTGAATCTAGTGCTCCATCCCAACTACAAGCTTGATTATTTCCGCGCACGTAAATGGGAGAAGGCATGGATCGAGACCGCCGAAAGCCTTGTTCGCGAGGAATTTGAGTCTAACTATGCTAATATCAACAGCAAGAATGATGATGCTGCGACAGATGTTGAAATCGATGCAGTAAGTTTTCATTTGGATAAATATGTGGCCCGGCACTTACGAGAATCAGGTCAGCATGTCTTCGAGCCAGGCCGACTTTGATGACGCCACCAACTGGCTTGAGGACATCCCTATCCCCGACGCCATCACCGACGCCGACGAGCTTCAAGAATACTTGTCGCAGCCGGTCAAACATATCAAAGTCAATCTGCTTCGCTGGTGGTGGGAAAAGCGCCACACCTGGCCTGCTCTGTCGCGCATGGCCCTTGATTACCTCTGCATTCCGGGTACATTATGTAAATATTTTCGTACATGAGCGGATCCTGATATGCATCTAGCGACGTCTACCCCGGTTGAGCGGCTCTTTTCCCAAGGACGCCACTTGCTCGTCTTCACACGTAATCGCCTTTCTGGGGATTCTATTCGGAAATTCCTGTGCCTCGGCGGATGGAGCAAGTGCGATCTTGTTCGCACCGAGCACGTTGTGGAGGCGGTGAAGAAAGTCATGGGTGCTCGAGCAGGTAATGCGCTGAAGCGCGGGGCTATTGTGGACGATATGGGGGAAGGAACTAGCAGCAAGAAGCCTCGTAATGACTAGATAACCCAGATTAAGGTCCATAACCATTATAAAAATTGTTCATTGTATTCTTTGGCACGATTTTAGTCTTTAAAGCCTAGCGATAACTTGATTGACAGCCTTCTCTGAGCCGTAACCCGTACCCGTACTCTCAACCCGTACCCGCGGGTTTATGCGGTGCTTGACCCGCGGGTCGGCGGGTAGGGTATAGACCCTTACCCGACAGGGTTCGGGTTTTTCCGGGTCCGGGTCCGGGTCGGTGCTTACGTACCCGAACCCGTACCCGTGTCCATCCCTAAGGAAGTACAACCTCCGATGCTGGTCTGCCAAATTTGGAGGCATAATGATGAGTTGATGGCAACATTTTGTTAGCTCCGAGTGGCCGTCACGCCCATTTCTCCACCAATTCTGTATCCATCCACGACTTTTGGGGGTCATCCTGTCTGTCTCCTTCTGGGAAATCATCTAAGTCATTGATATCCTTCAAAAATGGCAACAATGATTCAACCATTAAATAAGGAGTTCGAAAATTAGGTACTGGAGGTGGAGACTTCGGTTAATGAGGTCTGTGTCCAGTCACCATCGCTGGGGCATTCAGGGTCTTCTGTTGAACTGTTGCCATCTGTAATTCTAGAGAGAAAAAAAAAAAAAACCATAAGTGCGAGTTTGCCGGGCCGTGCCGCGGCCTTCACCCCAAGTCTCCCGATCTGCGGAGCTCGAAAACCAAATGCCGTCCAGAGTAATGGGTCATTGACTAACGCTATTCTCGTCCTCAATTTTTGTTGCTGCATAGTGGGGCAGGAAGATGCCCCAGTGAAGGGAGCAATATGGGGGTTGGCAGGACATAATTACATCACTCCGACCACCTGTCGGCATACTTCGGTAGGTTCCGTCGCATCGGTGGCCTCTGCCGAGAGGGCTCGGCGTTCGCCCGCAAGCGTCGGCAGAGACGGCAAGGTTCACAATCTGCTGCTTTCAACTAAATTCACAGCCCCACCGGAACTCCGCCCCTTCTGCAGCCGAACATGTTCTGTTAGCCTCCCGATCTGCCAAAGTGCCATTGGATGATTCGGACTTCGAATTGGTTAGATGAGCGCAGTTACAGACTCGTAATTTGGGTCGGGAAAATATCTCTCGGAGGTAGAGTCTACATACTTCGCTCGGTCTTTCTTGAATGTCTGTCATGACTATCTTGAACTGAAACCCAGGCTGAAACCCAGGCTGGCTGAAGACTGATACGCGAGCGGCTGCAATTCAACTGCACCCCGAACACTGAATTTATCACGAGTATACTCTCATGGCTCCTTGATCTCACGAGTTCTCGCATATTACAATCTGAAATATAGCGGCCAGGATCCACATAGAGTACTTATGAGATCATACCAATGGTGCTGTTTTGAGGCAACCTTTTGAAAGCTAAAATGGCCAAACATAGGGTGCGGTGAGTTTATTACTTGGCCAGTTCCCCTCCTATGTTGGCAAAGGTGCGAGGGACCACGAGAGCATGGTATGCGGTGGGACGAGCCAAAAGCGGTTGCATTATGAGCCCAGTAGTAATAAGTCTACTGTACTATAGATAAAGCGCTTAGCCAAAACAAAGAGTGGCGCTATGCTGTGCGTGAGCACGTTTGCATGCGAGTAGAGGGGTAGAGTGCCGAAAATCAGCGGAAGACAGCACGCGTTTGTTTGAATTGAAAGTTGCAAGAAAGCTTTAGGGCTCCCACCCGTACCCGTCGCCGACGGGTGAACGGGCCGGCTAGACGGGGAACGGGCCCGGGTCGACCCGTAGACGGGGTACCCGTACCCGTCCGTCGACGGGCCGACTGGGGGGTTTTTCTTTCTTTCACTGAGTCTCAAGATCTATGGGGAGCTGTATCGCCAATGTTCTCTGGTGCAGTTCTCCTACCCCCGCTCATCCGACCACTGGGCACAGAGTAAGTTCTGCCATATTTGTGTGTACTGTATTTTTTCATTCAATTCGACCGTCACATGTCACTCCCCCCTTGGTCGATGGCGAACATTGGTATTTTGTCACGCATCACCCACCCTCTGGTCGAACACATTTTGCATCACGCAGCCCTCGAAATTCCCGAAAATTGTGTCCGCGATGCGCAAAATCGAAAAATTTTGTTTCCGGTGGTCGAAATTTTTGCATGTGTCACGCAAAATTTTGGCCGCGGTCGAATGGTCAAATCGGTAATTTGAGTCACGCGTCACTCCCCTGGTCGGATTGAGTTGTCGAGTTTCCGCCGCACCCCTGAATCCAAATCGGGAGTTTTGATGGCGGCAAGTTTCGGCAATCGCGGGACGGCAAGCTCGGCATCCTGACATACGTCGACGATAACTCAGCCTTGTAAGTCCACAGATGCTCTTCAGGCCCCGGGATATGTAAGATATGTGCTATAATTTGCATCCTAAAAAATCACTGGGCATTTTGTCGCGCGTGCGAAGAGTGCCGACCTGAGATGCCCCGGTTCGGGGCACCCCCCGAGCACATCTTCCGCTTGCCGTGGGTCATAAACGCCACCCTGTCCAAACGCCATCGGCTCATTGGCGCTTGCTCCCTAAATGGGGCCTCTCGTGCTTTTAGGCCTGGCGGGGACAATGCAAGAAATATTTTTGTAACTGGTAAAAATAATGGTGATTTAGTGGGTCGAACCCAGGACCTTGGAAAAAATGTATAACGCTCAGAAGACCATAACATCTACACCAAAGGTACTTCCCCAAGGTCACTACCTCCACTCTTGGGCCTATCCAGCAGTATAGTCGAGAAAGCGTTAATGAAGGCTTGATGGCCGCATTTTTTTGCCGCGATCAAAATCACCTTATTTGGACACAGGGGTGCGGCGGAATTCTAAGAGTGGTCGGATTGAATGAAAAAATACAGTATATCAATTTGGATATGATTGCCTGCACACTTTCTCCCATTGTCTTTGAATCCATTCACATTCCCTTGCTCCCATAGCCATGGTTGTCATATTCAGTCGGGAATATGTAGGATATGCAGTGTATTCATTCATAAAGAAAAATCAATATATTATCTGTTATTATTCAGCCGAGGACCGAATGTGAATCAGCCATTTATAGGTTACTGGGTAGGTTGGTCAAAATGGACTATGTTAGGTTGATAATCCACTGAAGTGGCTGACGGAGTGATAGGTTAAAAGGGACGGTTTTTTGGTTCGTTACCAACCAAAAGTCAGTAACCTATAATCGAATAGATTATAACCTACGGCCGTTGAATATCAACCTAGATCCAGCTACATGGCATCCTAACACAGGCTGAGATCTAGGTTGATGTTCAGCCTATTCGCCCCCCCTAGAGGGGGACGTGGTCCACAAGCCTGGTCTAATCCCGACGTGCTCATTTCTCACTCCGAGTCTTGCTCTCGCCGTGGCGCTGCAAGCACGGCTTCAATAGTCGAACTCATCCCCCTGTGGTATGAGGGCCCGGGTGAATGTAGATATAATAATGCATTTTTTTGGGGAGAGACACTGCATTCATGATCCGATTCGCTGCGCCGACTGCACTAACTTTGAAGTTTGCTCGCTTATCATATGGATATCCGCGTCCGCCCGCAAGCCCGAGCCAAGCACAATTTCCGCCCAAAAGCGATGGGTGGCGGTCGCTTTGTCTGCTCTTACACCTTTTCGGGTACGGGTGCCCGCACCCAGGACCGCAATCTAAGCAGGCAACTCACTTGAATCATGCCAACATTAATCCTCATGCAACTTGTGCGAAGAATTCTTGTCAAGTACGATGATAAAAAACAATTGCCAAGTAGGTCTCTCGAAAACATGATTTTCTTATGGTAACTGAGGGGTGTCAGAGCGCGGTACTCTCTTCGCAACGCGCCCGGAGGCCCTGGGCAGGCACCGCCTGAAATGGGCTCTCATCTGCCTTTTATTGTTCCTCTTCCCTATCATTCCCGGTCTCGGTGCATTGCTTCTCCTCTCTCATCTAGGGTATCTTCGTGATATCTCTTCGGACAAAGCTGTTGCCTATGCTTTTGGTTACTTCGTCATTTCTACTGGCTCCGCGTTGGTATTCATTGGTGAGTACTGAGTTATCCGTTCAAATCTTTGCTAAATTCGTCGCAGCTCCAATGTTATTCCTCCGATTCTTTCGATTCCCATTTAACACTCGCATTAATATTGGGACGTTGCCGACACCGCTCCCACTTTTCATTTATGTCTCAACGTCGAATGCAGAACTATTTATTTATAACCGCCACTGTCAGAAATTACCCGTTTGAAACGGCCGTCACCCGTCGCACGGACGGGACGAGTTGTCAACTTTCCGCCGTACCCCTGAGTCCAAATCGGGGTTTTGATGGCGGCAAGCTTCGGCAATCGATACACGGCAACCTCGGCATCCCGACATAGATATAAGACAACTCAGCCTTGTAAGTGCACAGAGGCTCTTCAGGCCTCAGCATCTACTTATACAAAGGACAAGGATTACCTAAGGACTTCTACTGTCCAATCAGATTTATCCGTGGACTTTGACCATGCGCGGACAAACAACGACCTCGCTCTCCTCGACACCGAATCGCGTCTTTCTTGCCCGCCGACGCGCCTTCTACCCTTTCTTCGCTCCCACTTGACAACCATGACAATGCCGACACCTACAGACAAAGCCTGACTGCCCCGACGCCTCGAGAATCGACAACGCGGACATCCTCGACCTGCCTACCTACACACACATCGTCCCATTCTCCGTAGCTGTTATATTTACCTGCCTGGCGTAAGTTTCGTTCACAATGTGCTTTGCTGTGTTCAATGACCTGGTGTATAAGAGCTGAGACCGCAAACATTTCAAAGTCTTTGATCGGGTGGGCTTTTGTGCCGTGCGTCCGCTTTTTTCCGCAGGCATTGGTACTCCTCCATGCGCTTGAACCTCGCCCTGCTATTTCTCTTTGTCCTGCTGATTCTAATGTAAGTCTTCGTCTCTGTATCCACGCACTCAATCTCAATTCTTATATTTAGGGAACCTCTGGCCCCAGGCCCTTCTTCGTCCTCTCTAGCCTGTCGGCGCGACCGAAGCGTTCGCGATGCGCGACACGACGCAATGCGATCTCCGTATGCAAGTCCACGGCGTCGTCGTCTGGAGGGTGTGGGTGGCCGAAGCCCGTTTCAAGACCTCAGCCACTTTCTTGCGGGTGTGCAGGGTCCGAATTCCGCTACTGCAGTGTCGTCGCTGGACCGTGAACGTTCCGGTATCCGAGACGCCGAGCGCCAGCGTCAGATTTCCTTGCAGGAAACACCGAGTCAGCGTCACCGCCGTGTTCCAAGGCAGCACGAGGAGGAGGAAAACCGTGTGGCGTCTCCTACGCCGGGTTTTCAGGTGCGCAATTTTTTCCTTCTTTCCTCGCAGCCTACCAAACCATCTCCAGAGGCTTGCTCCGCAGTTAGCTACCCCACCCGACACCCAGGGCCCTCCGGTTAACAGGTATGCTATTGCTCAGCGCCTACGGCATGAACGCGAAGCAGCTGCCAAGGCTGCAGCAGCTCCTGCAGGCCCATCGACGGCTGCTGCTGCTCCCGGTCGCCCAAGTGCAAGATCTCTTGCTCAGCTGGCACGTCGAGACCGTGAACGACAACAACGACAAGCGGCAGCCATTGTGCACCTCCCCACACCCCCCCAAACGCAAGCCGCGGGACCCCCAGTGATTGCGCAAGTCGGCAATCTCACGCTGCGAGGCAGCCGTGGAGACGCACCTGTCGTGCATGCTGGCCCAGCAGACGATCCATTTCAGGATCCTCCTCCGCATGCCGATATATTACCGAGACCACAGCTTGAACGGTTGCAGCCACCGCCGGCGGACGAAGCCGCTGCGGTAAATATTACAGCAGCAGGCCGTGGCCGTGGTCATGGGCGCGGGCGGGGACGTGGGCGGGGCGCGCAGCCAGAAGGACACTTGCTACATGCATTGCAAGCGTTACAACCGCGAATCGCAGGTCAACCACTTCGTAATCCTGCATATTACGATGCTGACCTACCTCAGATCTGCCTACTCCTCAAGCTGCTCCTGCTCCCGGCACTGCACCCCGTCGTGCTCGCGGTCGCACACAAGGTCGACCCCCCGCACTTCCTGCTGCGCGCTGCCCCTACATCGAGCCCACCGCCCATCATGACCTTGGCCGGATGAATATCGAATGTAGACATTGCCGTGCTTTTCACTGGATTGCGGAGAAAACAGCCAACTCCTCTGTCAATGCGCCGATGTTTGGCAAGTGCTGTAACCACGGAAAAGTTGAGGTAGAAGACCTGGAGGCGCCCCCGGACGAGTTGCGACGACTGCTTACGGATGACACCGAGCAGGCAAAAGAGTATCGTAAAAAAATGTGGCAGTACAACATCGCACTCTCTTTCACGTCTTTGGGTGTTTCGGAGGATCATTCTGTGAATCGTGGCCGTGGTCCACCCGTTTTCAAGATCCATGGCGAGCTGTGTCACCGAACTGGGGCACTGCTTCCATCCCCGAACAAGGAGCCGATCTATGCGCAGCTCTACATTTATGAGCCTCGTGCTGCGCTGGACCATCGAATGCGGAACAACAGTAATCTACGCCGCGATACCATGGAACTTCTCCAGAAAATAATCACGGAGCACCACCAATATGCACCAGTCTACCTTCACTCCCACGAAGTCCTCCGGCAGCTGCCGGACACTGAAGAAGCAGAAGTTCGGCTACGTGTAGCTCCTGGTGTCCACCGTCGGTGCGGAAATCTTCCGACTGCAGATGAAGTCGCTGTCATCCTCCCGGGAGATCAGTCGCAGGCGCAGTCGAGGGACATAATCCTGCGTCGACGTGAAGGCCCTCTTCATCGTATCAGCGACCTCCACCCAGCGTACACCCCCTCTATTATGTCCTTCTCTTTCCGCATGGCGAAAACGGCTGGCATCCGGACCTGCGGCTCAATGAGCCCGACATTGAATACCCGAAGCGCTTAACCCAGACTCGGTATGTTGCGTACCAGATCCATGCGTGGCGTAACGAGTTTTCAGCTCCCTTGCGTGGCGGCCGCTTGCTGCAGCGTTACCTGGTGGACATGTGGGCATCGGCCGACCAGAACAGGCTGCAGTTCTTGCGCATGAATCAGCCGTTGCTTCGTGCAGCCTTATGCAGCGGGCTGGAGGACGCAATCCATGCAGGGGATGATGGCATAGACCTCAATGAGCTCGGGCAACGCACAGTACTTCCATCCAGCTACATTGGTGGTCCTCGCCACATGGGCCAACGCTTTCAAGACTCCATGGCAATTGCCCGTTATTATAAGAAAGTCGACATCTTCATGACTTGCACCACCAATCCAAAATGGATCGAGATTACTCGGGAACTGCTTCCTGGCCAGACCACGCATGATCGCCCGGACTTGGTTTCCCGAGTGTTTCAACTGAAGAAGCAGGCCATAATCGATGACATCTATAAGAATGGGGTTTTCGGGAATGCCGTCGCATATGTTTATACCATCGAGTTTCAAAAGCGGGGCCTGCCGCACATTCATCTGCTCATCTTTCTGGAACCTGGCTACAAGCTGCTCACGCCAGAAGACATCAACACTGTGATCCGAGCACAATGGCCCGATCCCCAGACCCAACCGCTGCTCTTCGAGACCATCAAAACAGGCATGGTACACGGGCCGTGCGGAACGGCGAACCCTCGCGCCCCCCTGCATGGAGAATGGGAAGTGCACGAAGCGGTTTCCAAAGCCGTTCCAAGACCCATGGATGAGGATGGCTACCCCAAATATGTCCATCCAAATGATGGACATATGTACGACGTCGGCGGCTTCCAGGTCGACAACTCCTGGATCATACTGTACAACCCCCATTTCTCAGCGAAGTAAAATTGCCACATCAACGTCGAATGTGCCGTGTCCTTGGGTTCCTTCAAGTACGTTTTAAAATATATCCAGAAGGGCAGGGATCTGGTGGGCATCGAAGTAAGCCGCCGAGACGAAATCAAGAGGTGGATCGAAGCTCGCTACATCTCAGCATCCGAGGCGTCTTGGCGCATATTCCACTTTGACATGCATGACCAAACACCAAACGTCGTGCGTTTGCAGGTAAGTAATGCCATTGTTGCTTTCAGCTCCCTTTCATTGATTGTTCGCATAGGTCCATTTACCTGGCCAGCACTTGGTCACATTCAATCCCACTGATGACCCACAAGAAGTCTTGCAGCGTGCTGCTGGGGAGCAGACTCGCTTGACAGCATTCTTCGCGGCCAATGCGGCCGATAGCGCTCTCGGCAATCTGGCTCGCCAGTACACATATCAAGAATTCCCTCAGCACTTCACTTGGAAGGAGAAGGACAAGCGCTGGGGTATCCGTCGCCGGGGTTTTGCCCTCGGCCGCATGTATTTTGTCCCTCCGAATGGTGGGGAGCGGTTCTATCTGCGCACCCTGCTCACTATTTGAAGGGGGCCATATCTTTCAACGAGCTTCTGACGTACAATGGTGTTGTCTATGGAACTTTCCTGGAGGCATGTCTTGCCCGGGGCCTTCTCGAGGACAACGGTGAATGGCGTCAGTGCCTCACAGAGGCTTCAGAGATGCAGACTGGGGTCTGCCTTCGTCAGCTCTTTGCCACCCTCCTTCTCTTCTGTGAACCGTCTCAGCCGAGCAACCTTTGGAATGAATTTCGGGTGCACATCTGTGACGACCTCCACAGGCGCTTGCAGATCATGGGCCGCCGTGATGCTACGGAGGATGACCGGTATGATTACGGGCTGTTCCTCCTCAACAAAGTCTTGAACGAGTCGGGACGCAGCCTCGCAGACTTCCCTTCCATGCCCACATATCAGACCGATTGGGACGCCCATGTCGACAACCCCCTTATCACCGAGCAACTTAATTACAATTCCGTTGCTCAACGAGGAGCAGAGGACTACCTTCGACAAAATAATGGAGTCGGCCGACGGAAACCTCAGCCGTATTTTCTTCGTGAACAGCCCCGGCGGGACCGGTAAAACATTTGTCTACGATACTGTCTGCCATTAAGCCCGAGGCAAGGAGTACATCGTCCTATGCTGTGCATCTTCTGGGATAGTAGCATTGCTCATGCCCGGCGGTCGTACTGCGCATTCGACCTTCAAAATTCCCGTGGATGGCATCAATGAAGAGAGCTTCTGCAACATCCCCAAAAACTGCCAACGCGGACCTTCTGCGGAAGGTCCGGCTCATCATCTGGGATGAGATCGGAATGCAGGACCGACTCGGCATCCAGGCTCTTGATCGTACCCTCCGAGACCTCCTCAATGATCCACGTCCATTCGGCGGCATCACCGTGGTTTTTGGGGGCGACTTTCAGCAGATTCTCCCGGTGGTTCCGAAGGGATCTCGAGAGCAGATTGTTGATGCGTGCATTCAGCGCTCTTATATCTGGCAGGATGTGGAGCTCCTGATTCTTCGCCGGAACATGAGACTTGAAACCGAGGGCCAGTCGGAGCGGGAGTTTGCCACGTCACCGTGGCTGTTGGATATCGGGCACGGGCACAACCTTGATGATGAGGGATGAGGATTGACACCTCCGCGGATTTGGTCGACTTTGTCTATCCCGGGATCTCAAGCAACCCTCCGCCGCCTCCAGAATATTTCCAGAACTGCATGATCTTAGCGCCACGGAACACGGACGTCTTTCAAGTCAACGACGATGTGCTGGGGCAAATGTTCAGGGAGCAGCACACATACCACAGTGCAGACAAGATCATACATAAGGTGGGTGCAGACAACGAGGATGACGAGCCCCCTATTCCGGTGGAGTTCCTGCACTCTATCAACACTTCGTCGCTTCCACCAGGCGAGCTGGGACTGAAGATCGGATGTCCATTGATTTTGCTTTGCAACCTTGCGCCGGCCCGCGGACTTTGCAATGGCACTCGCATGGTCTTGCTCAGGATGTCGGAGAGAGTCCTGCAAACACGTCTGGTGGGAGAGGACCATGAAGGCGAGACAGCGTTCATTCCGCGGGTCACGTTGACCCCGACCACATCCAACTTTTCATTCAAGTTCAGCCGTCGACAGTTTCCTGTCAGGCTTGCATTTGGCCTTACCATCAACAAAGCGCAAGGTCAATCTGTGAAATTTGTTGGCCTCGACCTTCGTTCCCCACTCTTTTCTCATGGTCAACTTTATGTGGCCCTTTCTCGTGCCACTTCGGAACAAAGGATCAAGGTCCTTCTCCCTGACAACGCTCTGCCCTCTGCCACAAAAAATGTAGTGTACTCCGAAGTATTGCTAGATTAGTAATAGCTGAATTTAATGCAGATGTTTACGCTCCTGTGGTCAGGGGCTCCAAATCCAACGGACGAAAAAAAGTGAGGTTGATGGCTGAAGCCTTATCGTAATTATAGCACACCCGATACTAAGGGCGACCCGTCGGGAAGTTTGAATTGAATATTTTAAGGATGCCGATCAAGGATCACTCTTTGTATCAACGACTCACAAATACTCCTTCGGTCTTGATTCCCTTTTGGTTCTGTGCATCCTCTAATATATTCCTTTCATGTAGGGCATCCAGTTCTGATCTGTGGTCCATGCCCGCAATCCTTTGGCATGCTAAGCCACAACCAACTTGAAGCTGCACAACATCTCAGCAAAATCACATGCAAATTCACGTTCACGCTCTTGACCCTGGAGTTCGCACTCTTGACCCTGGAACAGCCCCGGCTGTGCAGCAAAAGCATATCACTCCGGCCGGCCATGGAAGCACTGAGTCATCAGATTTTTTTCGTCTCTTTCACCTCTTTCACCGGACTTCCATGGTGTCCTCTACCAGTGCTACTCTGTCCGGCGTCGTCTTCCTACGGAACCCAAGGAGGCTTGGGCGATCGAAAACATGGTTCTTCGATGGAGCTATGTACCTCGACGTTGATGAGAGAGGAGAGGAGCAGGGTATAATCCTTCTGATGCGCTACCTCAACAAGGAGGATCACTACTTCGGTGAGATTGGTGTCGCCAATGTGAAGGGCAATGTGAGTAGGCCTTCAGCACCTCAATGCAGTGGCACCCCTCATCACTCAGTAGATCTGCGAAATGAGTTCAAAATTTGACTTGGGTGGCAAAGACTTTCACGTCGATGACTACTCCTTCGCGGTTGACATCCAAGAGGTGAGTACGAGCTGCTGCTGTCTGGAAAGATTCTCATACAACTAAGATGATCCCGATCCATGAGACAATGTTCGAGACATCTGACAATGGTGACAAGGACACCGACAACTCGGACGAGACCACCGAGACTCGCAAGGAGCCTGTCGTCAGGCTTCCTCAGATCAACACATTGTTCCCGCCTTACTTGACTATCTGCGGTCTGCCCTACAACCGAAATCCCGCCAAAGCAACCTTCGACATCGATGCCGAGATGTACACCCAGTTTCGCCCGGGTCATTCACCATTTCCGGTATCCTGCTGGATCATCGACTCACGTCGGTGGACCAGTGTTGCCAAGAAACCGATGCCTTTTGAAGGAAAATATGCCCAGGTGACGGGATATTTGTCCGGTGTCGGCAAGTGCTTCCAGATCAATGTCGGCAATGTTACTTTCATGGGCAACGCCCCCTCAAGCTCGAACACCGGTACTCCATCTTCTACGCCGGGTAAATGCTATCACTATTTGGATGCGAGATTGTCCCTGACATCGGTGGCAGGATCCTCTCAAACCCGGGCCCCTGCCGCGAGCCAAGTGCAGAATCACAGTGGCACCCCTTCGTGGGCGGCTAACAAGCGCAAGAGGAATGACGGAGATGCTGCCCGGTCCTCCTCGCCTGTTTAATTTCACACATCCTGTTTAATTTCACACATCCTGTCGTAGTCTACCAATAATCTCAGTCTGAATATGGAAATCCCTGCTTATGTAAACATTGGGAGAGCGTTCAAGACTACGTCGAATCGCTGATGTAATTCGACGTAGTCTTGAACGCTCTCCTGCATCACATGTATTGATGCCCGTAGTGTAGCACGGGTTCACGCTAGTTGGATATAATACTGCAATTTGAATAAGAAAATTCACTAGGCATTTCCTCATGTGCGCGAAGAGTACGACCATTCGGTGCCTCGCTGCGCCCGGAGGGTCCCACTCGCTCACTTTCCGCCTCAACGTGACCTCCGAATAAGGTGATTTTGATCGCGGCAATTCTCGGCAATCAAAGCCGGCAAGTTTCAGCAGCGGGCCATTTGAGCAAATTATATTCTATCAATTTCTATGTACGAAGATATGTACTGGCTGGCTGAGCGCTACATAGATGTGTAGTAAGTAGAAGAGTCAATAAAAATTTACTAGTAGGCATTTCGTAGGGTGTTGCCCCTGCCATCCCTCTGGACATCTCAAGTCAGCACGCCCTGCACACATTTCAATAGAATTAAAATGAAATGAAGACAGCACGCGAAAGACTCGTTGCCGCTTCCTACTGCGTCCCTTGGGAGCACCGAGCAGTGGGGGGGGCAAGAGATTCCGAGACCGACAAAGATAGGCATACAGGCCAGTTCGAACTCACTCGCCGCTTAAAAGCAAGAGCTACCAAAACACGCACATAACCACTTGGGGGTAATGGCCGTGGCACCGGCCCGGCAAACTCGTACTTATGTCCTTGTTTTCTTTTTTTTTTTTTCTCTTCATCGTGACACCGTCAATTTATAATATATATCAATGAATTATAAAGAGCGGCAATAGCTTGCATATGGTACAAGTAAAGCATGCAGATTATGTGTCGCGTGCCAGATTTTTTTGCAAACTCGACTAATCCCGACGTACTCACAAATGAGCGAGGACGTTTAGTGAGGCGCCGACTCCCGGCGTCGTGCCGAGAGCCCCAAGAAGGAGAATTTAAGCTTTAGTCCCTTCTGCGAGTCCATCACGGTAGACGGGGTAGATACAGATGACTTGACTGCCATCATCAAGGACAGACAAACTGCAGTTACTCCCTTGGTAGATAGGACGTATCTGGTACGGATGTAAGAATAATCATGCGGTCAAAGCAGACGGACGACGTGCCTGGCCTTGTCCGTGGAGTATATCTGGGCTATGCCTTCCAGTTTTCGCGGGTCGATTCTAGACAGGTTGACATAAACACCTTTCTGAACAAAGTTGATAAAACTCCAGGCGGAGCTAGGAGACATCAATATGTAGATCAATAAGTGCAACTCGCCGACCTACTCGACGTTGAGGATCTTGTTGTATTGATCCCAAGTGCTAAGCAAAATGTTGCCGGGACCTTGAGCTGAACTCTAAGACGTAGCAACGACTTTGCTGATGAACAGATAAGTACTAATCAGTTGTAGGGGAAGGAGCGTACTGCAACGGGGGTAGCGAATCGTAAATGCCTGCCTCTGCTAGTGCAGGATCTTGCAGATCTAAATTTTTAACCTCACACTCGGCTGGGAGATCTTAAAGGTCGTCAGTGTATATCAACAACGTGAAGAATTGCGGCCTACTTGACTTTCAGCACATTTGTGGTTTCCAATACCTTCTCTTCCTCCTCTATCTTGACCTTTTTAGCGCTCTTGACGGCTTTACCTTTGCCTTTAACGGCACTAGCCAGCTTCTTAGGAGTGCTGGGGCCGGTACACGTTCCAACTCATCCTCAGAGTCCATTGATGCACTGGGATCGAGAATCAGTGAATTAGAGGGAGTGGAGTAAAGTTGCTGACTGTTTAGTATTGGTCACGGCTGTAGACTTGCTCGGTTTCTTTTTTGGGGGCTGTTCGTCTTCGTCCAAATCCTCATGGTCAGGTATTTCGCTGTAGAATGGGAATGTAAATGAGGAAAGAGATCACATATATCCACTAACTGCTTGCGCTTGGAGAGCTGGGAAGCTCCTTTCTTCGACGCCTGGCGTCTAAGTAATGGGTTAAACATGACTGCGTCCACGGTTGGCTAACTCACTTGAGTTTATCGGAGGAGGGAATGTCAACATCCGGCGCTCTGAACAGAATATACATTAAAGCGAAGCAGTTGTAGCTAGAAAACTTACCCTTCGTGTCATCATCCAGGTAAACCCAACCTTTGGCGGGTTTCCGACTTGTTGAGACGGTTTTGGCTTTGCTTCTATCCATGGATCAAAATGGCATAGAAAGCAACAAATGTAGGGGAACTGCTGGCAATTTGGGGCCTTTCGTCTCTGCATCTGCCGCTCTGAAAGACAGTAAGCAATGTGGATTAAAATCAAAGGATACTAACTCAGCGTTGTTGATCTTGCTTGCACCCTTTGATTTCTGCTTGAGCGCAGAACCTAAGGTGGTGCCCCTGTCCATGACAAGTAATGAGCGCCCAAAAAGAAGAGAAAAAAAAAATGGCAAGGCAGAAAGCGACGTACGAGGAATCCCCCTGCTTCGCGAGATATTGCTTGAAAGCCCTGCGGATATTTGATGAGGCTTTAGGTCCAGTATGAGCAAGAAAACCTTACTTGTATTCGGAAGTGGAAATAGAAACACTTTTCGAAGACGGACGAACTTCTAGTTTCTTCTGATTTTCGGAAGGCGCAGATCCAAACTTGCTGAATGGAGACTGTTTACCACACACAGTGTCTGTCTTCAAACTAGTAATGATGTGAGCACATAGCGCATAAAGCATAAGGCCATGAGCTTTTGGTATCCGCTGGTGTTAAGAGTATTACGAGGCGAACCAGATGCCATAGTGCTGGGTAGTGATTAGACTGATAGATCCCGAAATAGATACCCAAACGATAAATCACCTTGCGCAATCAGAGTCGGACGCGGCTTTAGAACGACTTCTCGTGTTCTTGGAAGGTCTAGAAACCAATCAACTATGACCGCAAATAAGGAATAACATACTCACAGATCTACACGGGATTTGTTCTTAGATTTCAGCTTGGAGTCTGGGCTAACAGAATGCAACCAATCCTCGACCGGAACCACAATAGGAAGTGAGGTCAGTCTGTATGTCGACAGCATCCCAACGTCCACATACTCATCATTGTCAGATACTATGAAATCTCGCATCTCTTCGTTGTTGTTATCATTACTATTCTGATCTTCATTATCTTCTTCTGCTTCGTCGTCGATGAAGGACTCCGAACTGTCACAATGTGCACGATGTGAGGGAAACGGTGGTACGGGAGAGGGAAGAAAGGACTACCGAGTGGGGGCTCTCCCTCCTGTAGACATTCGGGCGGTGTGTCGAATGCGAACTTGACGCGTAGGGGGGGATTCACGATCAGGAGTTGAAGGGGAAGACATGATACACACTCCAGGGCGAATAAGCCCTTTATATAATATTCGAGCAGGGTCACGTGGTATTGAGCGATTTCAAGGGAAAGGTGATCGGTTGCTTGACCGATGTAAACTCGGGATTGTTTCAAATATTGGCAATAATCGTGCGTAGATTAACTACGGATTAAGCGTTGAAACAACGATCGGTGCAGATTTAAAGATAAAATCTCATTCGAGCTACACCTAGAGGAAGGCGCAGGTGTACTAAGACAAAGTATGTGCCCAATATATGTACCCACTGAATGTGTCAGTGTATTCCTCAGCGCTGAACAAATGTTCTTGTGAATGGCAGCCGCACACCAATAACAAATTGACTAAAGGGGAGGGCTCCTTGATCCGATACCACCATGAGTGGCGGATTTCCCACGTTTCTGTCGTGGCAAGGAATGGCGCGCCTGAGGTCCCACTGCACCCAGGCAGGGACCTCACCAGCGTCGCCACTACCAGCCGACTGCCCCCTGTCGCACCCCCTGTGCGGTCCTACCGCTGCTGCTCATCCCGAGCGTCCACCCCAGACCGTGGTGCGGCTCCGGCCCCCACCCAAACTCACACGTCATCGCCCCCATGGTGTACACCACTCGCCCCAGCCTCTGAAACAAAGGCTCTTTACTCGGGCGCCGCTTTGTCCAAAAATAAAAATATAAAAATAAAAACACATCCTTCCCCCGAAATTAAAAAAGAACCGCTCCTCAGCTTCAATGGGATCAGGAACCAGCCAAGCGGCTCCTCGAAATAGCACAAAGAAATCGAGCCGCCACCACTGTCTGCCAGGCATCTTGGTTCCTATCCAGGCTCCACGACTGACACGGAAGTCGTGAGGCCTACCCCGAAAAGATCCGATCAAATTTCGAAGCCTGCGGCAAGAGCACGAGGCACCCTGCGAATTCCACCTGTCCCCTCTGCTCTTTGACCTCTCTTTGTCCCTCGACCCCCCCTCGGTGCATGTCGCCGGGCGGGGGTTTTACTCTTTGTACCTCCCCAGCCACGGCTCGCGCGTTGGAAGCGCCTGCCACTCCCTCAAAACGGACGGCTCCTAGTTTTTTCCCCCACCGCTCTGGCCACCCCGCAAACTTCCCTCCTGATGCCCCTGTGCTCTCAAGTCCGAACCCGTTCGAAAAGCATCAGTAATCAGCCCGCCCCCGCTGTACCCGCAGCCCCGCTCCCGCCCTCTGCACCCCGTCCGTTATCGCCGTTTCCGGGTACCCCGACCGCCCCATGCTCCCCAACATGCCCAAGACAAAGACGCCGTTGAGCGCGCTCCATTTTGGGAAGAACCCAGTAAATTCATATAGTATGTCGCCCCACCTATCTGTCCCCGTCCCCCCGGGTCCTTACCCCTGAAACAGCCGGATCCACCGTCAAAGAGAAAGCTCCCACCGCCCGTCCACCGCCAACAGCGTCCACGCCTCCACCATCTCCTCCACCAACGCCTTCGCCACCCTGTCCAACCACGGCGAGACAAGCAAGGTGGAGGAACAGGCGACCATTGACCTGCTTGGTCTCTCCGACGACTCGTTCGCGGACTCAAACGAGGCGACATTAGCTCCTCGGACTTCGACACCTCAGCCCCCGACCCCATCAAAGTGCTCGCCCACCGCCTCGCTCACCCCCGCCCTTCCACCCCGCCCGGCACCACAAGCGGGGCAGGTTCCTCCGCATCACCCCTGCCCCCTGCATCATCCGCGCTGGGATGCGCCCAGAACAATGACGGCTCCCTCCGCGACGCCGACGACATCGTCTTCTTCCACGACGTCGACGACGATGCCCCACTCCCTGCTCTCCAGCCCGCCCAAGTCACTCACAACTGGGAACAGGCGGCCAGGATTGACATCGACGCCGACGGTGCAGACGCAGACTCGCCGTTTCTCACCCCTGTCCACACTATGCCCGCCCCGCTCCCCCCCCCTGACATCTGCGTCCAGTCACGTGGGGAACACATCCCCTGGCTCCCCACTCAGCGCCAACATAGCAGTCGCTGCCATCACCGCGGGTAGAGAACGCCAGGCCCGCGCTGCAGCCGGTAAGTCTTCTGCGCCAACCGGGCCCGCTCCTCGCTGACCTCAATAAGAAACCTCTCCCCGCAGCCTCCGCACCCGCCCCCCCAGTCAACGCGCCTAGCCTGTTGGCGCCCCCGGCCCTCCCATCCAACAGCCCGCAGCCTGCCACGACGGCCCCCCGCAGCTCATGCCCATGCCCGCTCCCCAGCCTGCGCCCGCGCCCACAACCGCCACTCCTGCCCCTACCGCGCAGCCCGCCGCAACTCCCACACCGCCATCCGTCACGCAGATAACAGCACAGCCTGCACCGCAAACTGCACCTGCCGCCCCCCTATTCACCACCGTCGTCACTCGCAGCCAGGTGGCGCGGCGCGCTGCGGCAGGCCCGCCCACCGGCCCCTCCCCCTTCAACCCCCTCCCTAGGGGGATGTTTATCCCCACGCCTGCTGCCCCCCCTGCCGTCCAATCCACAAACCACCCGACCCCCGCCCCTAACGTCGCCACGGGCACGCACGCGCCCAGCCCGCAGCCCCCCCCCCCCCCACCTACGCACACCATCAACGGCACCTCCGCGAGTACCCCCGCGCCCGCACCACAGGCAGCGCCTGCTCAGGCCGCCCCCCCCCCAACCCTGGAGGCGTGA
Source organism: Mycena rosella (assembly GCA_029378255.1). NCBI lineage: Eukaryota > Fungi > Basidiomycota > Agaricomycetes > Agaricales > Mycenaceae > Mycena > Mycena rosella. The sequence continues at coordinate 115,259 of JARKIE010000180.1, read as the reverse complement.
TACCCAGCCCCGTTGTAGTGGGCGCCCAGCCCCTCGCCACAGGAGGTCCCGCGCCCGCAGTGGGAACCGCGGGCGCCCTCGTTCGCACCACACCTGCTGCCACGGCTGCAGCCCTTGAGGGCGCCCCCCTCCCTGCTTACTGCCCCATCCCCCTCGACACCCCCGGCATCTTTAGCCCCGACCGCATCACCGCCCGCGAGAACGTAGCTCCTCGCCAACTTGCCAAGTGGGATGCCCTCGTGGGCGGGAAATTCCTCGCCTACGAGTGGGACGGGAAGCCCCACTCGGTCAACAGCACCTCAGTGGAAGACCTCAAGATGGCCCATCTCGTGCATCACCGGCACCCCCGCCCCCCTCGTCGGCCCCCCCGAGGCAGCTAGTGTATGACACGGTATATGCCAACACCACGGTATTACAGGTCCGGGTGCCACGGGTACGGGTACGGTTTGGGAATCTTGCTATAACCGCCATACCGTAACCCGTGGGCATACCGTACCCGTAACACTGCGGTTAAGTTGTATACCACGGGTACGGTATTACCGTGCGGTATACTGTACTTAGGGTCCGGTAGAGTATCTTGTATAAATTTTATTTACCTTGGAATAAAATCTCAAAAAGGGAATAGTAGCTCACTTGTACGTTATTTGGCACCATTAAGCGCGAAGAAGTATATATATAGCATTGCACCGGCCACAAACAGTATAAGTATAATTAGTACTACAGAAAGCAGGGACAGTCCGACATGATAGAAAACATTTTCGCCCATCCAAGGACCGAGCACCTTGTGCCTTGTAGCGGACGCAATGCATAGACGTGCATTAGGCGCTCGGATGATGCTAAGGGTCGAGGTGGCATGGGCATATTAGTGGTGTAGACCTTGACGGGCTGCAGCGCGTTGTTGGTTGGTGGCAGAGGTGCAGAGCAGCTCCGCGGGCGATGGACGGGGTAGCCGCGGTTCGGGGCTGCGGGTATAGCAAGCGCAGGACCAAGCTCTGAGGGCAGCGGACCATAGTTCTGGACCGAGTGCTGCAGCAGCGCTTGCATGTGCTTGGGCAGCTGGAAAGCTGAAGGTCGTGGTCAGTACTGAAAGCAGGAAGAAGCCGTGGGACTTGCCCTGCAACGTGTAGACCGAGAAGGGTGTGTCGAACCACATCCTCTTGCTCTCCATGACCGTGTCCTCAGCCTTGTGCCGAAGGGCGTAGTACTTGCAGAGCACAATGATCCCTCGCCTTTCGTCCCGCCCCGCACCACCCGCGCTCAGATCGACCGATCCTGAGTCAGCATCGACGATGAAGACACTCTGGCTTCCTCTTCTCCACGCGCACACATGGCGACGCCTCGGAAAGGGAGCCAATGGAACGCCTGCAGACATGACCACCGCTGAGCATCTAAGAAAACAAGTCAGTTACTGTAAGGTGTAAAGAAGATGACAACATACGCTAATCATCGTATCGTCTTCTTTCATCAGGCTGTGGATGCTGTTGTGCATACTAAGCATTGACAGTAGGCAGAACTGCGTGGGCGGAAGCAAATGACCATTCGGGATATTGTGGTCTTTGTATCCAAAGACCGAGACGCACCGGGTGTTGCTGACAACGGGCGGCGGGTAGAACGCTGGGCAGTTGTTGTGGAACTGATTTTGGACACCTCGTCGAACGAGTCGAGCCCGGTAAAGCTGATGCCGGATGTAGTCGCGACGACCGTGGTCGCGAGTACATGCAAATCATCAATACGCGTGAGTTCTCCAATGCGAAGCGCCGCGCGCTCGAGTCTGAGTTGACGTTGACGTGCGGGCATGGATTCGGAAGCTGGATATCTGCGGCGTTGGAAAAGATGGACGTGAGGAGACCGAGTCGTCCTCCTCCATGAGCGAGGAGAATAACTGGCTGTGGACGTGCGACAGCGGGGGGATGATGTTTGAAAAGGTCAAAGACTTCTTGATGACCGGCTTCTCCTTCTCCTCCTCGGGCAGGTCACCGCCGAACTTGGATTTGACATTGAGCTGCCCATCCGAGGGTCCAGTGGCGAACGGGCGCGGAAGTGCGAGACTTTCGTCGCTGCCGAGGCTGTCCGAGCCAAGTAGCAGCGTCGGCTCTTTGAGGTCGACGATGCGCGACGCCGAGTATCCATCGATGTCTATAGAAGTGTCGTTGCTGCTGCTGACCGCCATCATCGGCTCCTTGACATCCACGAGCTACAAGATAGATTGTGGAAGAAGCGAGTCCTGGAACACTGAGAACGTGTGGTCTGACGCAGACGTAGACGCGCCCGAAGACGTGTCCTACATCGTAATAGGAAGGTGGGGGGACCTTAACGCGCAGCAACCCGCACAAATCAATCTTCGTGGGCGTCTTGAACACGTTCTCCAGCTGCTCGACAAAGCTCTGTTTATCCGACCCGCTCGACTCGTTCAGCCTCTGCAGCTCCCCAGTAAAGTCAAATGACTTCTTCGTGTCCTCCTCGGGCAACGTCCCGCCCTCGTCCATGTCGTGGTCCACGAGTTCGACATTGGAAACGGGGAGCTCGAGAAGCAGTGGGGCTGCTGCTCTTCTTGCGGTTGCGCACAGTCGACATTGGGTGCGTGGCGTTTGAGAGGATTACATTGACTTGGACATATCATGCCAATGCTGATTGCGAGCCTTCTGACATGGAGGAGCCTTCAGCAGACGACAGCGGCGGGACGTCGGCAGGGTGTCGGCGCCCGAGCTTGAAGTCATGATGGTGAGCGCAAGCGGTTGGGGTTGGGACGCGAAAAGAGTTGGGATGTGAAAAGACCGGAGCAGTGGCAGAGCAAACTGAAAGGCGTATTAGTTCGGAAACAATGAAGATAAAGATAAAGGATGGTACTTACGAACTGAAATGTCCTTGCCGGCGGCAACGAGGCAGCTGTCCGCAAGACGTTACCTCCGAACTTGGAATAGGAAGTGGATCCGAAACAAGGCGCCATGGTTGAACATACACGGCGAGGCCTCGAAAAGGAGGACATGGCAGCATCTTTGCCCATTCGTTCGCCCGATTTCCACATTTCGAAGATGCACCGGTTGATCTTCCAGGGTGTGCTGCCGAGCACATCGAGCCCGGTGTACACAAGTTTGACTTGGCCCTCATCTGAGGCCGCCTTGAGATACGAACATTGCGCTTTTGGCCGTGCTGGTACTCGTAGCTCTGGTAGAACGCGGGCTGGTTCTCGGTGCTGCAGCGCGGGTGTCAGCACGGGATGAGCAGTGGTAAATAAAGCACTGACTGGACCTTATTTTTGAGCTTGTTGAAAGCCGTATGAGACACCTCCGCAATTCCCATGAGGCACTCGACGAGAATAGTGCCGATCTGGCTTTGCAGGGCCTGTGTCCACGGCGCGGTCGAGCCCTTGTTGTCCTGCATGTGGCTGGCGGCGAGGACGCGGTGCTCATGCAGGTCTGAGTAGCCAAGGTTGGAGAACCAGTCCTTCGGGAGCCGCGCAGAGGAGTTGGGGGTTTGGATCTGGTGCTTCCTGGCAAGCTGGGCCTTTTACTTGGTCGGGCTTTCCGACGCTAATGAGGGGGCGAGCAGTCTTCGTGCTGCCTGCCGCCGCTGCCTTGAAGGCGCATGATCTCGACAATGCTGAGCATGCTGAGCTTGTCCGGATCGACAAGCGAGAGATATGGGGTGAGCAACGCTCTCGAGCGGCCCGCAGGAAGATCCAAGATGATAAATGAGCACAGCACCCTAGTTGGACTTCAGCAGACAAAGGCAGGGGCGAAGGCGCGAAAATGAAAAGGAATGCCATTGGCCAACCATTGGCAGTTCGGTTGACATCAGTCACGTTACAAGAATGGTATTAATTACAGCGAATTAAATCTACATTACAGGCTGCAGCCCTCTAGTCATAGCGCTCAATTGCATGAGGGAGAAAACTATAGACAATTATAGTGGGCCAAAGGCTTTAGGATCATCAAGAAGTTTGGGCCCGAAGAAACAGAAAACGTAGGCCTTTTTGAGCGACAGAGGGAAAGGGCTGGGGAAAAAAGGAACTACATACCACAGTAGCACTACTACCTTGACGCTCTGTCCCAGCCCGTGCGTGCCTAGAGATGGGGACAAACATGGAGGATGGCGGGACAGATACGGCCGCTGGTGTAGGGATCATGGAGATGGGGACAGGCGGCCTAGTGCAGATCGGGACGGCTGTAGTCGGGGTCGGGGTCGGGGTTGTGGTCGGGGTCAGGGTCGCCGTGGTGGTGGGGATCGCCGTGGTGGTGGGGATCGTTGTGGTAGTGTGGAAGGTGGTAGGAAGCATATATAAAGGGGTGGGAAGCGCTGAGGGCGTTGGCGCCAAAGTAGGGACTGGGGGAAGAATGGGGGGCTGAGCGTACGCATGCCCAACCCAATCCGGACCGGGGTACATGGGATAGTGGCTACGAGCTCGGGTGAAATTGGGGGTACATAAGACGAATGAGTCGTCGATGTTTCCTAACAGCCGTGAGTATACAGCCCTACCACCGAAGGGTTAGAGGAAGAATGGCAATAATACTTGACTCTGAACTCACTGTAGATACGACAGCTCATGCAGTAGCTGTTGATAGTGGCCCAGCAACGTGTTATAGTCGACATTGCCGGAGAGACGTAATGCTTCATGAGGGACCTTTGCTACTGCCCTCTTTAACTCTTGGAGCTGATGAATGGTTTAATACGGTAAAAATGAAGAGGCAGGAGTACTAACAAAAAAAGGAGTGAACCCTCCCATAGGCAAGTAGACGGACTCCAAGTCCGCCTGAGATGCCGGGAAAGAGCCGTCAGGCATTTGGGGTCGCCACAGGGCGCTGTTGGAACCAGAAATGGGCGCATTTGAGCGAGAGGGCGTCGAAGGTGGCATGAATGAGGACATGGAGGTAGCAGACATGAGCGTAAAGACAAGAAAAATTTTACTTGCCAGCGCATGACCGCGGGGAAAAGAACCCACTGATATGCTTACTCCCAGTGTCGAATTCACCGTCTACCTCATACATTTTTCTAGGTTGTGAGTCATTCGCTGGATGTGAAAGGCTGGATGTGAAAGGCTGAATTCAGAAAAGCCAAGTTCGAAGTGGAATGCCAAATTTGGTTGGGCTCCCGGCCCGTAAGACCCAATCGGGAATGGGAAACTAGCGCAAATGGAGGAAACAAGTTTCCCCTCCATCCATTCATTTCTAGTGAAGCTGCCTGTAATTATGTACTATGAAATAAGAAGTCCGGAGGATCTGCAGGTCGAAGCAGCATGGGTTAGCAGTTGAATTGTCTGGATACCGTCTTGAACTACGCCACACCATCTCGACCATGGAGAGATAAAGACGTGCCAAAGATGGCCACGGTGCGTAAGCTGAGGTCATGCACAGAGGAGCAAGTGTCTCTTCTTTGAACAGAGCCCGAAACACGGGCACCTTGAGTGCGTGCGTGCATTGAATGCGTCGGCAGGGACTTGGGTGCATCCAATCCTGTCGTGCAGCGCCGGAATTTGCCGATGGGGTCGATCATTTTGTCGCGTCTGCGGTGGGACTTGGCGGCGGCGCTAGTACATCTACCGCTTTTGCTAAGGTGGGGGACGAAGTGGAACTTGGGCGCAGCCTCCGGCTCTTTTGTCATCACCGTCCTCTAATCCGATCGATTAGGTGGGAGAGCGAAAGCGAGCGGGGGCGACGCACACATACACGTAGATATACACACGCCTTGGCGCATGGAAAGTGGCGGGATTCGGTACACGTTGGCCCGGTGCGAACAGCAACTGAATGGGGGGGCGGACGTGGTGGGATAAGCAAAGCAAAGGCATGCGGCGCACCTAGCACATTGTGGCGCTAATTATGTGCCTGGCTGTTGCAGGAAGCGGGGACTTAGTGCCGCCGCTGTTGTGCAGGTGCAAAAGGGCCAAGTATGCCTTGGCACCGCAGCGCGTATATGGGCTCGCTTTGGAATGGCGTGTACAGACTTTGGGCGGCGTACTTGGCAGCTCTACCATGAATGTTCTACACCGCCCACGCGGAATTCGATGCGGGGGACTTTGAAATTCAGAATTTCTGGCTGCTTGAGCCCTGGAGATTGCACGCTGTACCTCGTATATCTGTGAAGCTGTAGGGAAAGATATTGGTGCCTCGCAGGAAATGAAACTCACAAAAACGGGAGTGTAATCTCCTGTAGGCAGATATACACAGTCCCAGTCGGATATCCAATCTGACGAAGCTACTGGCAGAGACGTCTCCGTTTCGGCAGGTGCTGTCAATGCGGCAGGGGTAATAGTAGCCAAAGGCGGGAAAGGTGCAGGTGGTGGGGGCTGGTGGCGGTGTAAAAGATACTGCCGGCTGTGAATATAGCGCCGGGGAGAAAAATGACGGTGGCGGACGTGACGGACGGTAAAGCTGAAGCTGTTGGTGGATGCTGGAAATTCTGGGTCATCCAGCGGTCCATAGAGTTATAATATATAGGAGTCTGAAGGAGATGACATGGAAGATGTTGGAAGCAGCCCGACGTGTAAAATGCTGGCTGTTATGCTTATGTAAAAGAAGCTCGGTCGCCCACTTATGACCAAAAAAGGATAGCGACTTCATTGTCTTCAACACCGTACTGTACATTCAAAGGTCGTAACTAGGGGATCTCCGTCTGTGAACACGTTTGTCATCTTGTTCCTCCTGATCCCTGCCCTTCCGTTTGTTCGTACACGCTTCAAGGACGTCCTTCATGTCGATAAGCTCACGGCGGCCCCAATCCCCCATGCAAAGGAAGGCGCGGATGGAGGCAGGAGACAAGCGGTTGCGCGTGAAGTGGAGCAAATGGCGACCGGCGGAAAAGGCGCGTTCCACAGAAGTGGATGTAGCTGGAAGGTCGTCAGCATTTGAAAGTGGGTGGGATAAAAAGACGTACCAGGGATGCTGAGATAGTCCAAGGCCATCTTGGACAAGACAGGGAAGACGGCCTTGTGTTCCCACCACCACATGAGGGGATCAGCCGTTTTCTCAAGGGGCTGGGCCAAATATTCGTCCAGTTCGTTGTTCTGACCGTCTTTCGCATCTCCAAGGGAGATATCAAAATTAACGACGTCGAAGGCATAGGAAGCCTCTGACACGGCATCCCCTTCATCGAGCATTGCCTAGGCATTTATTAAACAAGAACCGCCCCATAAAACGAGATCTTGCTTACCTCCAAGTCTTCGTCCATCCAAGCCTGGTTGACATAACGCTCAAACTCATTCTTGGTGATGCGCTTGGCCTCCTTGATCCATTCTTGCTCCCACTCTTGGCGCTCAAAGTACTTGAGCTTCAGGCCGGGGTGAAGGACTACCACATTTTCAGCTGAGATTCTGTGTGATCAAAAGGAAAGAAAAAAACACACTCATAGCAATGTGATACGCATACGCAGAATCAGAGAACTGATAATACTTGTTGATGATCTTTTTGCCGTCCAAGGGAGCCGCTCTGTGTGCCTTAAGTTAGATATGTCTAAACAGGATATGAAATCTTACTTGACTGCCGGATTCAAAGAGCCATTTTTGTTTTCAGTGTAGAGCATTTCGTCAATCTTATCCATGGCGGGTACGACATGCGCAATAGTGGCAATACCCTCCTCGGAGAATTTCAAGGTCAAATCCTTGTACAGCTAAGTGTATTGATCAACGAAAATACAAGACATATTAAAGAGACTCTCCAACTTTGAGTACGCGCAACAAGTCGCGAAGGGCAGCCCATTCCTCCTCATCCAGTTCGTACTTTCTGAGGCCCGTGGTCTTGTTCCCTGTCATGCTGTCGATGACGGATCGATATTGGACGGCGACTTTGAGCATATCGAAAGTGGAGTTCCACCTAGTGGCGACATCACGAGGAATGAGGCGAGCATTGAGGCCTTGGTCAACGCACGCTTCCCTCCACATGGGGAGGAGAATGGTGCTGGAGTGAACAATCGCAAAGGCGAAACGGCGAATCTATTGCAAATAAGATTATGCCAATGATATTCATGTGAGACGCACTTTGTGCAACGCAAATTTGATGCCCTGTCTCATTTGTTCCATGGCCTCGTCGTCGGCTTGCTTCTGGGCAATCTCCTCCTTCATCAGCTGAGAGGGATCTGCTTCAGAGGAGTATTCGCCCGATTGGTCGTCTTTGAGCAGGGAGCCAGAGTCAGAGTCGGTGTCATCGCCGGAATCTTCTGCGCCTTCAGAGATAAGATCTTCATCATCGTCCGAGTCAGGTTCAGACGCGTCTTCAAGACCGGGCATGTCATCTTCATCCTCTGCGTTCGCTTGATCACTGTTACTGGAATTAGATAGGGACCAAAAGGAAAGAACAACACGCATACGGGAGGGGATCTTTCTCCTTTTCGTCCTCGGGCGTTCTGGAGAAGTTCTTGAGAATGGCCTTAGCCGACAGCTGCAGAGAATGATTGAAGCAGCGGATGCGGTTGACCGAATCAAAGGAGTTTTGGGCCTGGTGAAGAGTGTCGGTCTGGGTGTTGTTGGAAGATGTGTTGTCTCCAGTTAGACCCAGTATCTGGGGTTCACATGAACAGGATAAGAAACACGGGCAATTAATAACGCACTTTGTTTTGCAGGCCATATTCTTCGAGGACTTTCTGGAAAGCCTTAGCCAAAGCTTCACCACTGTGCGACTTGAAAAACATAAGAATGGATTTGATGAGATAAATAAAACATACTTCAGGTAGTTCCTTGATGTCTAGGAGGAAAGACAGAGGTTTTCCCTCGTGCTGGAGGTGTACCACCCATGCAATGATTGCACAATGATTGGGGATGTCCAGGCGTCGGTAGAGAAATTGAGACTGCCAGGATACTCCTAGTGCAAGAGCGTAAATGAAATGGACATTTGAAAGCGTTAAATCTCACTTGGAGTCTATTAGCAATACGCCCTTGGCATAGCAAGAAAGACGCATGAACATCCCTAGAGACCTGGCAGGGGCTGGGAAGAGTCTGGCCGGGCCTTCCGGTCTTCATGAGACATTCAAAACCGGGATCGGTCACAATCTTAGCAGGTCGATTGGACTCGGTGATCCAGCGTACGATATTTGCCCTATTTTGGGAGTTAGAATGTATTTTTCAAGAGGAGTGTGGACGCACTGTGTTTCCTGAGACGTGAATGGACAGTGGGAGAAAGTGCGCATTCTCTGGCCGATACGTGCAAAGGCCGCATAGATGGAGCCATCCCTGCCGCCCTTCTTCTGGGTGTTGTCGGCGCCCATGATGTTCTGAACGGCTTCAGAGCCTCTGCAGGCCTTGGCGTGGTTGATCAAGTTGCCAGTGGCGGAGCATCCTTGGAATCGAGGTACCTTCGTACTATAGCCGGTTTGCCTTTGCCTATGTTAACAGAGAAGAGATATAATCCAATGCGAACATACTTTTGGGGCCTTGCTTGCACCACTTGTTGGCACAGACAAATCCGTGATATTTTCGATCGCCTTCATAGCCGATTTGAACTTCCGGACGATAAAGACCGTAAATAGGAGAGCGCCAAGCTGCGCGAAGACGGTCTATAAAAAGGAAGAAATATTAGACATTGAAAACATATAAAACTTGAGACGCACCGAGTTCCTGGGCGTCAGTTTCAAACGAAACTTCTCCACTGCTGCTGTCGCTGCTGTCACTGTCGTTGTTGCCGTTGTTGCCGTTGTTGCTGTTGTTGCCGTCCTGTTCTCCGTCGTTCTCTTCTTCGGACGAATGAGAGGCGGAATGGAGAGAGGGAAGGGAGTTATTGTCCAGCGCTGTGGTGACCATCGTCAATAAGGAGAATATGTCCAGCTGGTTGAATACTCACCGGCACAGTTGACCTTTTGAATGACCTTCTTGGCGCTGACAGCCGCTTTTTTGACAGTCCTGAGTATAGTCTTGACCGTTTTTGTGGCTCTGTCAGCGATGCTGGAAGCCAAGGTGGAGACAGAGCGACGAGATGTGGCGGAGCGGCCAGAGCTGCGCGTATAGCGCGAAGACGTTTCGATTTTTTCTTTGGATTTGGATTTCGGCATACTGGCAGAGGGGAACTGTGTGCGCCGAATGCAGGCTCTTTGCCAGGTTTAAATGGACAAAGAAATCCCTGGAGAGTCGGATTTGAACATAAGCATGGGGCGCCGATCGCGTTGAAAACGCACATGAAACCATTAATGGCGCAAAGTCCTCCATCTTGGAAAATACATATAGAAAATAGTTGCCATGGAGAGCACTGCTTGACGGTTCAAAACCGCAGTTGAACACCGCCGGCAAACGACGCACACCAGAAATTCAATGGTTGAAAAAATGACCACACCTTTAAAGTTCAGGACATGAAAAAAGGAAGGATCTTGCTGCGAATCCATTGAGGAAATGTGTATACATGGTAGATGCCGAGTTTTTGAGGCCCTAGATTTTGAGATCGCTGGGACTCTTGAGAGATAGATTTCAGTCCTAAGAGTGTGTGTGTTGTTAAGTTTGGTTTGTCTCCATAGTTGAGTTGGGCGCGGTGAGCTACGGGCGGGGGGCAGCTGCTTACCAAAAAAGGTGTTATTGAAAGCAAAACCTTTAATTGACAGTGGGAGAATGAGATACAACTCCTCGGCCGACGCATTCACCGACATGCCATGAGGCAGATGTTGGCTGGCTGGCTGGCTGGCTGGAAGTGGGAAGTGGCGGTGGCGGAGGAACCAAGAAGATGCAGGACCAAAATAAGCACCAACAGCGGCGTTCACCGAGCAGCGTTTGCGGACACTTTTTTTCAGACGAGAAAAGTGCCAGACGAGCTTTGCGAGCCAAGAAATATATTATTTACATAGCGTGAAGAAAGATACAGCCAATTAATCTACATCAACACTCCATACACCACCCATAGACCCGAGAGAATCCTTCGACCCGTAAGACTGCGAAATGCCTGATGGCTGGCACATGAGGGAAAAAGGAGGGGGCACGACAACATCAGGCGCTTTGCGCTGAAGTTTGAAAACTTCCGTTACAACTTGGAGGGTTGCGTACTGCATCTTGATATTCACCGCCCTACATAAAGGTCAGGACGGCTGCATTGACGCATTTAAAAGTGTGGATGGCGTACAGTAAGATATACATGAATGCCTGGTTGACAAGAAACATGAGTGCTAACAAGGCGACAACGAGCTGGGGGCTTTGACGCGTCAGAGGATGCTTGGGAGTCTGATTCAATGTCAATTTGTGGAGATATTACTGCAGATATGACTTACTCTGGTCGCCGAAGAATTACTGGCCTTTCCCCGTTGACGGCAAAAGGGAGTTTCGTTCAGAGAGGAGTCGTCCGTGATATCAGACTCGGTTTCAGAAGTAATGTCGCCGCCATTGCAGTCAAGTGGTATATCTTGATTAGGCGGAGGACGGAATTTGGAGGCTGCGCTGGTGGGGCTGGCGGTCTGCCGCAAGGGCATGGCATCCCTAGGAATTGGTAGGTAGCCTGCAGAGAAATGAAATGTTGGACTGTCAATAGTATGAAGAGGGAGACAGATACCTTGGTCAGCGGCTTGTGCTTTGAAGAAATTGGTCATGAAGGTGGGAAGCAAGAGGGAGAGAGTGGACAAAAAGACGTACAAAAGAAGCCCATGAGTAACGTTGTGCCGCAGAATACCGATGTATAAGGTTGTGCCGAAGAATACCGTAGATAAGTGGCGTCCAAGTATCGCTCCAACAGCAACTGTGAGTGATATTTTGGCTCAGGTATGGAACAGTGAAGTAAGAACTTGAATTGTGAAAGATGCAAGCAAATAGAGCAGAAAAAAAAACGGAGGAAACATGTTTCCTCACCTTTTTTCTGTCCCCTTTTCTCCCATTTCCTTGTCTTTCTTTTGGCCTCAGCTATCTTAGAAATTCGCCAGAAGTCCCGAGCAGAGTTTAATCAAACTGGATATAGATGCACGGTACGTGTTCTGAATTCAAAACGTTACTAGAATCCAACTTGATCGGCAATTGGCAACAATTCAGAGAGACGGCAAGGGGCTGCAGGTATATTGGGAGAGCCATAGGTTTTAAACACCAGTTGTGGTTGGGTTGAGGGACCAGAGCAGCTTTAAAGGGGTGTGTGGATGCGGGCAGGTCGAAATCTGAGAGTGTACGTAAGCTTCTACTTCTGGATGAGTTCTCGACGCGTCTCTGAAACGACGTGTTCTGTTCCATTAGCACACCCAAAATGCGTGGCAGAATTGAGGCAAGAGCCCTTCTGAGCCATTCTGAAAGACCCCTCCACTACTATGAGCCTTGAACACTGTATGTCGGTGATTTTACCAAACGGCGATACCTGAGTTATTTTGTTTGCAGCGGAAATTCTACCAGTCGGCAGCTCCAATCCACCTTCCCAGACTGACTGGCACCTTGCCGTCCACATTTATTTTCCCATTTCCGCCACCAATTTCACCGCCCTTGCCCAACTCGTCCACATCATTGTCCACATCATTGTCCTTCTTCAGTTCGACCACTAAAAGCTCCTCTACTGGGTTCTCAGAATCCCTAGAGCTGGATGAAGAAGCAGAAGACCACGACTACTATTTGGACCATTTGAATCCCTTCTTCACCGTAACGGAGCCGACGCAACCTTTAACTGCGCCCTGGGGCCGTGAATCCTACACCCTCCCTCCCCCTCCCTCACCGCCTCCTCCGCCTACTCGCGTACGCAATTACTCTTTGCCAAGCTCTTTCCTGCATCCGAGCGAGAGGCCACTTCCCAGAGTATCCCTTCCCATCGATGTTTCGGACCGATATCCAAAGTTGGCCGATTTCCCAGACATCCCAGACATCCCGGACGTCCCACAGGATGTAGAGGGGGAAGATGAAGAGTGGGGGCAGGAACCATTTACGCCAACATCTGTAACCTCCCCACTGCCCACATCGATGTCGCAGCCATGCCTCTTGGCGAGTTCCAGCTTGAAGGATAAGGGCGCCCCCCAACTCACCCTCCATTCTCACTGGTCGTCGTCGTCCAGTATCTGTTCAGTCCATTCCACGCAGATGTTTTTACGGCGGCAGCAGCAATCAAAGCGGAGGAAGCCACTGATTTTCTCTTGCACGGTACAGATAGCTCGGGGGTACTTGGGAAGGTGGCTTTGAAAATGAAGAGATCTTTTCTTGGGCGTTGGAAATAGAGGGATGTATACCAGTAGTAGGAGAAACATACATGGCTTTGTAAAGCTAAGATTTGAGAAAAAAAAAAACACACTTTGTAGCCAGCCCCTCCCACCCAACAAACGACGAATTCGTCGGCATGCATGCAAGTTCCCGTCCCGGTGACGAACACCTTCGTGACGTTGATCATGCGCGGCGCCTACCCCGGGTTGTGCATGCACTTGACTGCCGCCGCGTGCTGCACGATGTATGCTCCACCTGCATCTGCGCTGGTGGCATCAGCTTGACGTGCGCATCGAACAGTGTCTGTGCCTTGGGGTGGTACACATACGCAACGATGAGCAAGCTGTCGCTGAATGCGGCGACGACGCCCAGGTGCGGGATGCTCACCCACATCTCGATCGCGCCACTTGGTGGTTGAGGCGGTAGTCTGCGCGCTGTCAGTTGGGAGGTTACAACGATGGAAGAGGGAAGACGCGCGCTCTATCTCCATCCGACAGAGCGCATAGGTCGCCCCGTCGAGCGAGTTGACCGCGAGGTACATGGTGTCATGGTCGAGTTCCAGTTGCCAAACTTGTGCCACCTGGTGGGCCCGCCGATGTTCTCTAGTGGAATGAGAGTGTGGTACCCCTGCATCTCCTCAGGGAGATTGAGACCTAGAGACTCGATGAACACAGCCAGGACGGAGGCGTCAATGACATACCGTGGGGCGGCGCCATGCGCAGGTCCTCGCTGCGCCCCTGCAAGAGCATACGAGGGCGGGACGAAGTATGCATCCGTCGCCGACGCCGAGAACGATGGTGGGATAGGGGACAAATATAGGTGGTAGTTGAGCTGGCGGACGTCAACTTTACGTGCATCGAGCCACCACAGCAACTCACCGGCTGGCGCACGAACACCGGGGCCTGCACCGTGAAGTAGGGCCGTCCAGGGCGGGGTCGTACGCGAAGTATTGCGGTTCCTCTTAGAAGTTGCCGTTATCTGCGGTAATAAGCATTGAGTCACGGCGTGGAGCGTCGCACTGCGGCTGTTCGCCCTGGTACGTGGGCGAGAGCCTGCGTAGTGTTAGGGGATACACGAGTCGGTGGCGGACTGCGATGTACGGGCTTTCAGGCGGCGGGGCGGGGAGCTCGCGGACTGAACCAGTGTTATTATCGTTCAACAAGACATCGCTGGTACACACACTAATGGGGCGGGGTCTGGCGCCGGCGGGTGGTAGTACACGCAGCCCCTGTTCTCGAATTTGTACGACCTGCAGCGCTGAGTTCCCCGCGTGCACAGCCATCGATGGTGATGCATGATGTTCCGACAGTGCCGTTGAAGCGAGTCTGCGCTGCGTGAAGGAAATGGAGGGCAAATGAGCGAAGAACGGACCCTTGCGCGCCGCCGAGGGCTTCAAGGTGAGCTGCTGCTCATCCTCTGCTGGTGCTGTCACTGGGCAGACAATCTTGATGGCGGCGTTCGCGGACTGGGGGCGGGTAAAGAAAGCCAGGAGGAAGACTTGGAATAAACCCTTTAGGTCACTATCCGATTCCCGATTCGGACAATCAAAGCTCCTCTTTCCCTCTCGCAATCTTGACACAGCGACGCTACGGCCCGGGAGCGCAGAGTATTTTTGGGCAGTGTAGGCACTGCACATCTGGCGTGCACCAAGAGCAGGCCCAGCGTGGCGGGGCACAGTCTGAAATTTCCAATTTTTTTTTAGCGCTCCCACTGGATCTGCAGCAGGACCAAGATTAGGTAGACTGTAGATAAACAGGGTGCCAAAGGATGTACATAAATTACAGTGAAAAGAAAAACATTCGTAATGATATAAAACACTAGAAGAAGGGAGATCGTAATTCGGATACCAAAAAAGCGCCCAAGAAAGCAAACACCCAGCTTCAAAGTGAATCCTGATTCAGCCATGGCCAAGAGCCCAACTGTTGCTGGTCAACAGGGCCTTGCCAGCTCTGCGGCGTGGATGGTAGAAGGGTTGTTGGCGCATTGCCCTCGAAGACCCAGTTCGCCGTCGTCCACGCTGCGTTGGCCGAGTTCCATGCGCCATTGGCGGAGTTCCAGGCGGCATTGGCAGTATTCCACGCAGTGTTTGTGTCTCTGCGTAGACAGAGATACGCGTGGCTGTGAAGGGTTAAGATGTTGAAGCTTGAATATAACATTATGACATACTACAGTTGTTCCAAGCGTCGTTCGAGATTGTGATTATGAAACACCAAAGCTACGTGGTCCTGAAGCAGCTCTTGGTGGCGATCCTGTACATCTTGGTAGAGGCTCATAACCCTCTCATGGGCGGAGTTTCGATGGCGTAGCAAGGTGTCGTGAGAAGCTGTGTGCAGCATATGCTGCAGTTGAATGATCTGTGCGGATGTTTTTAATGGGAAAGAAGTAAAGAGAAGAATGGATGTACATAGACGTCATCGTCGCCTTGGTCGCCTTGGTCATTGTGGAATTGGGAGAAAAATTGGACATCCTCTGGATGAGCAGGTCCAGACTGTCCAGTCGGATCTGTTTCAGAGCTAGAAGACGAGCTGAAGGAGTCGGACTCAGACTCCGACTGTGATGCCGATTCCGAGTCGGAAATTTGGATTTCGTATGGATTTCGGTCGTAGACAAGAGCTGCAGGAGTATGGGAGGTGGCCATGATGAAAGGCAAAGAGAAGAAAGCGGTCTTCGGACTGGTTACGTCTTCAACTGGCATGTAGCGTAAAATTGAGGATTGCTTGATTTCTTCAAGTTTGAGAGCTTTTGGCTTCGTAACGATAGTGGCACTCGCTCGAGAGTCGGCATTGCATCCGGCCTGGGAATGAGGCTTACAGGTTTGTAGCAAGACTGGAAAAGGCTGCTAATTTTAGTTTGACAAACTTAGCGCGAGCGCGTTCAGGACTTCGTCTAGGGGCGCAGCACCACTGCCCCTTCAAGCTCGGCGCCATCCCGATGGGCTTCCGCGCGTTGCATACAGCAGAGACACGCCAATGAGCGTCTTGCAGGAAGAAATCCCGTTAATGAAGAAACGAATTACACAGGATAACATAACATATATACAGCATAAAATCAAGAAATCAGAGAACAATCAACTTAATCAATCATACAGCGTCTTCAGCATGAGCTGAGCATGGCCTGGGCCGAGCGCTACAAACTGGGAAACAGCAGAAGCTGCCAGGGGGAGATGAATTAACAGGTTAATAGGTTAACATTATGAAGGAAAGCTCACATCTTCTAATTGGCCGAGCTCGCCTGTTATAAGGGCAGAGTTCGGCAGAGGGAGCACCTCCTGTTGAGCTGCTTGGAATAGCTGTCCTGGGGGAAGCTAGCCAAAGGGCTTCGGTGTCGGGGGCAGAAAGGCCGCCCAAAATGGGTTCCACCGCGTAGGGATGGTTCTGCCAGCCATCTCCCGGGAAGTCGGGATAGATGTTGTGGGTCTCGTCCAATGCGCTAGCTAAAATGCGGCTGAAGGTACAGATGAGAAAGAAAGACAGGGCTAGACAGTATTATGGCGATACGTACCGTAGTTTCTGGTTAATTAGGAGGATTTTCTGGAAGTCGGAAATCAGGTTGTTGTACGCCACATTTCCACTCAAATGGAGCACCCTGGAGGGTGCACTCTCCAGAAGGCGCCGGACCTACAGCCAGACATGAAACGGGTAAGGACTCCAACCAAAACCACATAATATAATATTGAAAAAGGAATTTCACCCAGCAGCACCATACAAACAAAGAAGGCAAGGGAATGGCTGCTTACCGTGTCCGTGCTATAAAGACCGGCTACCATTGGATCCGGGTGACTCTGAGAGTCGGTGGCAGGATATACACAGAAACTATCCGGGTGCACAGACAGGATGTAGGACGTAGTAGCGTCCATGATTTTATCAGAGTCTGGAAAGTCCTCCGACGAGGGTTGGGGGGCAGCGTAATATTGAGGGGGAAGAGACATGGGCTTTGGGTGGTTAATCCGCTTTCCGGGCGGCGTGCATGCTGCATTTTGAGGGTGCGTGGCATCTGTGGCGTAAACAGCCTTTTCCGAGACAAGAAACGCTTCATTCAGATGCGGACAAGTTCGAGAAATTCCAAAGTTAAAGTTAAAGTCGGAGCGATTTGTGCTTGAGGTGGGTTTGCCTGAGTTGTAGTAAGTTGAGAGAAAAATAGTGGGACAGTGTTAGCAGGAACCAAGCCATGGAACTCGATAACGTTTCCGGATCCTGATTTCTTCATTTCAATTTCAAGTTTTTCACTGTGTGGCGATCCGGTTGAGGTTATCTTTAACGAGCGTTTAACGGCAATCATCGATTGAGCAGGATTTAAAATGTAATCAGGGGGTGTCATATCGAAGTCGCGAGATGTAATGAAGTTATTTGGCGGCCTACGTATACATTCAAAAGAGACCCAGGTCAAAGCACCCAGTCGCTCAGAGCTAAGAGTACATTTGAGGGAAACAGTGCACTGAGATAGGCCTGTCTTATTCTTCTTCGCGTGCAGAGAACACAACTTAACGCAGGCGCGCGACGATACACAATCTGGTGGCCTGTGTACAGGGGGAACGCGCCTTCGTGATCGGCAGGGTGTCGGGCATGGTCGGGGTCCCGTCGTGGTAGGTGACAATGGGGGCATTGGCGCTGTTCGTGTCGTAATCGTAGGTGAAGACCCGAGCGAGATTGGACATGGTGTCCTCGGCGTCGAATGGCTTCCTGACACGCCCTGCTGTATTGGTCGTGCGTCTGAGGGTTGCCGGGAAAAGGTGACTGGATAGAAGAGTATAAGTGGATTGCACGATATTTAGGAAGGAGAACTTACCCTCCTGGTAAGCATAAAGAAGAAACTGGCACCAAGGCTCCAGGTGTCGGTGGCATACGAGTACTCCCGCCCGCACTGCTGGTCCGGGGATGCAAAGCCGGCGTTCCGCACCGCTCGCTCGTCACTGGCGCCTCCTCCCACCTGGGACTCCCAGAAGTGACGTTGGGGGTCGACCTCGAAGTTGACAAAGTCGGGCTCCCGCGGATCCGTGGACAACGGGAAATACTTTCCCAATCCGAGGTTGCACAAGATGATGTTTCCATTCCCGTCGAAAAGTATGTTCGCTGGCTTGACGTCGCGGTAGAGGGCTAGGACTTGTAGGGACTGTAGTGGAGGCGGAATCGGCAGTCATCTAAGTGCGCAGAGGAGTCTGTCAGCCATGAACAGCAACGACGGTTCGGACGATGTACACACCTTCTTGGAGTTATAATTAAAAAGGGTATAAAATTTCGAGAACCGAATAGGTTCAGTCGTAGACATTGGGCGGAATATGAACTAAAATGAGGGCGGGTGAGTATACCGGGGAGATGTAGAGGCGAGCAGAGAGAGAGGAGGGAGGAGGGAAGACACAAGACATTTAAAATGTTCTGATTTATAGACATAACGGGGTAGAGACGGTGGTCGCTAGTAGGCAGATTGGGTAGGGTTGTGGGAGTATAAAGACAAGAGACTGCAGAGCTTAAATGCGCGGCAAGTGGCTGACCAGCATTTGGTCCTGGCCTAGCGGCTGACCGGCCCCAATTCATCAATCATTGTCGAACACTAGGGGCATTCGCGAGAGGCCAGAGCAGGGAGACGCGCGCTTGTGCTGAGAGCAAGAATCCATTCAGAGCAGGTGGAAGCGCGAGAGCAAGTTCGAGTTGACGGGTACACAGACGTCAACACTTGAATTTAGTTACGCGATCGGGCGCGTCCTCAAATGAGACAGCAGTACCAATGAATAATGCAAATGTGAGCGGGCATTACATGCAATGTGAATAATGCTATATATAATACAGCGCCCCCCGAAACAGCGCTCTAATCCTTACATCCCTTCCCTCCAACGCAAACGACGATGAAAACCGCGACACACCGACACAGACGCCCCGCTAATGCCCCCCATTCACCACAAGCGCATGCCCCTCGCGGATCTGCTGCTGCGTCCGCTCCGCCGCGGCGTCATACACGAAATGCTGCACAGGGTGGTGAATATGCTGCCATAGCCGCTCCGGCGAGTTCTCCTCGTCCAAATCTTCCGGCCGGTCATCCAGATTGTCTTTAAGACCCAGCGACAGCTCGTCGTCCAGCGGTTCTACGCGTAAAAAAAAAAAGTCAATAAAATAAGTGAATGAATGAATGTGGAAAGAACACACAATACGGGTCCGCCATGACCGGGCGCTTCCCAAGCGCCTTCGCGCTCAGCTGCATCGGCCGCTCGTCCCCGTCGTCGTCAGAATACCCCGCATCCCTGACCTCGTCGTCAAACGACCCCAGCCCACTCGACGCTGCATACTCTCTTGGCCTGCCCATGCGCATCCCCCCAAACCCATTCGGCAGCTTCGCCCCTGCACCCAAGTCAGGATGCGCTGGCGACGGCGTGCGCGAGAGCCCCGCGCCAGGCAGCCGCGGCCCGTGCGGCGCCGCGGGTGGGGGTGCGAGCGTCTGCTGCCCCGCCTGCGCCTGCGCCTGTGCGCCAGCCGGTGTCTGGAACGTCAAGTCCGCAGCACTAGCAATAACCTGCGAGTGATTCGGCAGCGGGTGCTGCACAGGCACACGCACGAGCTCCCGCCACCGGCGTCCCCGCCCCGTCCGCGTGCAACGTCCCGTCCTCCGTGATTAACATTTGTTGCTGCGCAGCACGTAAACATTTGTCCAAAAGTTAAAATAAAAGAGGAGAATACGCACCCGGGGATCCATGCGCACCTCCTTCCGACTGTGGTCCTCCGCTTCGTGTTCGATGGCGACGCGCTTCAGATCGTCATATAGCTTCAGTGCCTCGATCAGCTCTTCATTCGCTGCCAGTAGCTCCGCAAGGAGCTCCTCCTCATGCGTCGACAGCGGTGTCCCGAGGTTCGGCACGCTCCCATTCGGCATATTCGAGTTAAGTGTATTCACGCTGTTCTTCCGCTTACGCTCCCTGTCCCGCTCCTTGTCGCGGTCCTCCTGGTCTATCGCCACCCGGCTGCGCTCGGCGCCAGCAGACGCCCACGGTATCTGCGTAAAAATGAGCTCCTGCGAGTCCATGCACTTCTTGTGAAACTCCTGCGGCGCCGGTTAATTAATAAATGAATACTTTCCCCCAAAAAACACGACCACGCACGGTGATGACGGTATTCCCAAAATCCTCAGGTGTTGCCATCACGAGCGCCTGGCTGAGGAGCGTTGCATTTCCGACGCCGATCTTGCACTCCTGGAACAGCCGCCGCATGTCCTCGTCAGGCGGGACGGGCGCTCCTTGGAGTGATTGCTCACATGGCCCATTGCCTGCTGGGGCTGCAGCTGCACCGGATCCAGAGCGTGGAGAATTCCTAAGACAGGCAGGGTTTTCTTGCGCAGAGTTTGCTGCTGTGGCGGTTTCGCGGGCGAGATGGTATACGGAGATGGCGAGCGAGGGGTGGGACTTGGAACTGGAGGCGATGTGCCTGGTGGTAGTGGGGGTGTGCGCTGGTCGACGACCTCCCAAGGCTCACCATCGGCGGACGAGCAGGGGCCTGGTCTGCTCGCAAACTGCTGATGAATGGGTGTCGTGAGTGGGGTTGTTCCTAGGGACGATAAGGACCTGTTGAACGCATTAGACTCGTTGATGTGCCTTGAACTTGTCCCTCGAAAACAGTTTCTTCATGGTGGTAGGTGGGAGAATGCAGTGCACTTCATGGATATGTGGACGAGCCTGGACGAGCTTTGTTTCATGAAGACGGTTAGCGATGGGAATATGGTTGCGTTGGAAGGATCACCTTTATGGCCCGCCATGGTTGATCTTGATCAAACCTCAATCATGTATTTAATATAGGCGGTGTTCTGAATCGTAACAATCGTAACAACCTCACTGTCAGGTTTCATTCCATGCTATGATCCTGTTCACCTGAATACATAGCAATGGATGACTAAACCCTCAAAGAGCAGTCCGTCTCGGGAATGATAGGATCCACCACTGTAACTCACGTCAATCTCACCTCTTCCGTGGCCCTCGTTCGTGTTTCCTGGATTTGCTGCCAATATTCTCAAGTGAAACAGGCCTCAATCACGCTGTACTCTAAGCTTCACACGCGTCTACAGAGGACGTGAAATTCCATTTCTGCCGGCTTGGATGATCTTGGTACTGCTGCCATTGCTCTCAATGACGCTCTTCGCAAACAGGCCAATGTTATTGGCTTTCCTTCTGCTCGTGCCGATCGGGCTGATTTAACTGTGAACTACCCGCCCTGACGCGACAATGCCCTTCCATAAAACCCCAGCGTCAAGCCCTCCCGCAAAGCATCCGCTCCCGGCGCTCACAACCTATCGCGCCCACATGATGCTCATAACAATCCTCGGCATCCCCGCGGTCAATTTCCCCGTCTTCCCCCACTCCCTAGCAAAATGCGAGTTGTAGGGCGTGTCGCTGGTGTGTTCCTGTCTCGTTGTTTCTCCGCAGATTTGAACACACATTCAGATGGATCTCGGCGTGGGCTCATTCGTCTTCTCCAATGGCATGGTGTCCGCCATCCTACTCCTCAAAGACCCGCACCACCTCTCTGCGCCACAGCTCCCGAAGGTCTTGACCGTAACGCGCAAGACTCCCGATCATCGCCCTCAGCGTCATCTGTGTCCTACTCGTCAAGGGCACCGAGTAACCCGTGCGTTATCCATGACACGCCAAGCGTGTAAGTTGACTGGGCACAGGAACACAAAACCGAATACGGCACGCACTGGAACTTCTTCATCACCCTCGCCCTGCTGCCGGTCCTCTCATCCGAACCGTGCCCGTGTCGATCCTTGGCGTCAGCCTGCGTACGTGTGCCCCTGTGAAAAACGAGCCTAACACCACGACTGACGCCCCCGCAGTGCAGCAGCTCGCCCTCTCCGCCCTCGGGCTGAAGCACTACGTGTAAACCGGCCCGCGCACAAACCTCATCAGCGCCAACAAAGAGGACATCGTCTCCTTCTTAGGTCCTCTCCCCCCTCCTCCCCCGCGCGATTGCTCTGACTGTACCCCATAGGCTACCTCACAATCCACCTCCTCGGCCTCTCAATGGGCACCATCCTCCTCCTACCCATCCCCTCCTTCTTCCTGCGCCTCCTCAAGGCGTGCAGCACCCCCACCGACCTCCTCGCCCCGCGCCAAAACGATAAGACCGCCACTGAACTCATGTCGTACGCGATCGTCTGGTGGGCGCTCCTAGGTTTGTCTCCCTCCTCTACCTCGATGAAGGCGTCTTGCGGCAGACGGTGCGCCGCCCATCCCATCTCCTGCTTCAAACTAACCTACTCTGCCAGGTGAACCTTGCCTACGCCCTCTGGATCGTCGCCTTCAACACTTTCTTCATACTCCTCTACCTCGTCCTCGACATGCTCTTCTCCCCCCTCCCCGCAATCCGCAAGGGTAAGGCCCCGCCTCTCGCGGTACCCCCAGCAGCGGCGCCGCTCCTCACCGCGATAAACACGAACGGGCTGCCCTTATTCCTCCTCGTGCGTCGTCGTGTACCATTACACCCAAAACAGCGTACTGACGACCGCGCAGGGGAACGCAGGCACGGGGCTCGTGAACCTCTTGATGCACAGGATGTACGCCGGGACTGCGACGGCTATGGGCGTGCTGGCCGTGTATGCGCTCGTGGTGTGTATCGTGGCGTGACAGTTTCGAGGGACGTGTATGTGGCAGTTGTAGGCCGGGAAAGTGAGCTTGTAGAATCATTGAACAGAGGCATATTTATGCTGAGTACGCGAGTTTAAATTTGCTCCCTATACGCAAAATGAGAACGAGGGCGAGTGGCTTGTTTCAACCCAGGCAAGTGTGAAGAAGGTCACTCTAAATTTGCTCTCATGGTGTTGACCGCTTCAAATGGAGACAAGAATGTAGTATATTAGGGAAAAACATAGCAGGTAATTACTTTCAGTCGATGTGGTCAATCTGTTTGTCGTAATTAGCATAACAATGGGCGAAGTGCTCTACGACTCACCATTGCTTGTAAGAAATGAGAGCTTGAAGCCTCTCGTCTTTGGAAACCGCCCTAAGAAAAGCCTGGCTCATTTGAGACACCTTTTTTTCCACCACAATTCTCTGTAAGTTGGGAGTCTTCGCTAGAATTTTCAAGTACGATGGGATGGCTTGCCGAGTATATGCCGTGACCTGCTGCTCATCTGGGATGTAAACTTTGGATAGAGTCCTGGACTCGCCGCACGCCACAGCCAGATCTTCCAGGCACCGCTGGTCAGACCGGGAAGTGGCAATGTGGACATGCGTCTTCGAACAAAATAAGGATAAAATTTGAGAAACAACACAAAGACGCACCATATTAGACCACACTTGGGAAACACAATGCGCGATAGCATGGAGCAACCGCGACTGGTTCTGGTTTAAGTCTTGCACCCGTCTCATGGGCCCTTCCGTGGTGGGTTCTTGATGGAATATGAGTTCTCTGGGATTAACCAGATGTAGGCCAGAGAGCAGTCCAGTAATGCTTTCCTTCGACGCAAAGGACAGTGTCAACCAGATAGTTTGGAGGTTGGCCATAGATGCTAGTATGGTCTTCATAGACCTGCCGTAACCCCCTCTAACCATCAGATTTTTTATACAAGGTCCCAGCTCCTCTCGGCGCCCCAAAGCGGTCGCCAAAGCTTCTGCCTGGACCTTGGACTTGAGAATGACGGTGCAGTAAAGCAGAGGAGTTCTGATACGATTCCAGGTTTTCGATACGGTGACGCAAGCCATGGGCTTGGGGCGGAAAGTGGAAGTCATAGAAATCTTCAAGTTGAAGAAATTGTATAAGTCTGGGTTAGGTTCAAAGACAAGGGTCAGAATTTCTTTGGTTATTTCTTCAGGAAGATTTTCTGCCATGGCTAGGATTCTCAGGTTACAGCTATTTTGAAAACGATAGACACTCTTCGTTTTCGAGCTGAGTTCGGCTAAGTTCGGCAGAGTTCGGCACCGGCTCCACTTCTCTTTTTCTGTCAGTCACAATGGTGCCCAATGGTCTCGCCTTTCGTTCTTCACCACCATGCCTCAAGGAAATCGCCGCCACATAGCACCAGAGCAGAAAAGGCTCATTACTACTATGGCAAATTACATGAGCCCTCGTGAAATTGCCACCGCAACGCACATAAGCAAGCGGACGGTCTACCGCACCATCGCAACATGGCGCAGCACTGGCAAGCATGCCAAGGTACCTCTTGAACTAGGGAGACCCCGTATTCTCACCCCCTTCGACATATCCGTATGTTTCCTTAATAATATCACCGTTCGCACTATTGATGTTGGATGACAGTTCCTGGAGGGCCTCGTTCTTAGGACTCCCGATATATACCTGGTTGAGCTCCAGACCCATCTCTACATGTCCACTGGGCTTTATGTCGCACAAACCACCATACGCGATGCTTTGAGACGCCGCGGATATACACGAAAGCGTGTGAGGGTGTTTTTCTCAAACTCCGCAAGGCTCTGACATTGCCTTAGATTGAACGCTCTGCGCTCGAAGCTGACATGGCAAAAAGGCTTCATTACCAGGCCCAAGTCGGAGAACACCCCGCACGGCGACTTGTCTTTCTTGACGAGTCTGCTTGCAACCGTCATACCTCCAAGCGGTTGCTGGCTTGGGCACCTGTCGGGGAACGTGCGCGCCGCTCCGATTTTCTTGTTCGCGGTGTCAGGTTGGTCCTTCTTAGCGTGTTTTCCCCTAAAAATACTCACAACGATTATGTAGATACTCTCTTTTACCGGCCATTTGTCTTGATGGTGTTTTACATCTTGATATTATTGCCCGCTCGTGGACAGCAAATGAATTCCGGAAATATCTGGACGTCCTACTAGATCACATGAACCCGTTCCCTCAAGACAATTCCGTACTCGTGATGGACAATGCGAGTGTCCATCATTTCGATGGCATTCGAGAGATGATCGAGGGACGGTGCGCCAGTGCTGCACATTGCTGATACACCTACATAACTGATGGGTTTTTAGCGGGCGTCAACTCATCTATCTCTCACCGTATTCCCCCGATTTTAATCCCTGTGAGGAAGGCTTCTCTTCCCTGAAGTACTGGATTCGACGCAATCGTGACTACGTCCTGAGTCAGTTGGAAGGCAGGGATGATTGTGATCCCATTGGGATGCTCTGGAATGCTGTTCACGATACAATGACTCCGGAGAGCATTGAGGGATGGTTCCGGGATTGTGGATATGTTCTATAGGGATAGAAAATCAAAGAGCATGTTCAACGGTGGTAATACAGTGTGTACGAGGCTAAGTAATACAATATATGCAGTGTGGATTCAGACGAGAAGACGTCGCGTGATTGTAAGCAAGAAAAAATATCAAAGGCACTTATTCTAGTTCTCCTTGTCTGACTCCGAGTCTACCCGAGCGCGCTTCTTCCCCTTGGCCTTCTTGGTGTCCTTTACCATCTTCTTCGCCTTCTTGATGAACATGCCGATGGCGCCGTCCGCCATACCAACCGTCGCCTTGTAATAGGCATGGTCGAAGTCAAGCGCACTGCTCGCGTACACGATGCCCTGTGCTTGGAGGACATTCGCGTACTGAAGGTAATCGAGGGCCGGGAACTTGGCCTGAAGCTCGCGAAGGACGTCGGAGATAAGGAGTGTGTCGTCGTCATCACTGTCAGCCTCGTCGCTCGACAAGTCGGCATGCGGGCGCTTCTTGGACTTCACAGTGTTGTCATCGACGGGATGGAGAGCCCGACTGCCAGCGTCGGCACCGACGTGGACGTGGATAGGGGGTAGGGTGGGCTGCCCGCGGCCTCGGGTGTTGCGTTCCTCCCGTGTGCGGCCCCGCTTGGCAAGCTCGTCGAGTCGGAGGATGCTCGGAGGTTCCACGCAGTCTGGGTCGGCGTCGCCGTCATGCTGTTAGGATATAGCATCAACGACTCAGACACAGATGATAGAGGCCAGTACGCACCATCTTACGCGCCCAAAGGGACACGACATCTATCCCGAGCTCAACATGCTTCCCCGGGTGCGTGCTCTTCGGTCCCATCACATAGCACCACCGATTTTTGCCCGGGTGCTCAGCGCATTTGAGCTTGGCCTGCACCTGCTGAAGCTCGGGGATGCTCAGTGCAGTCTCGGATTGCTTCTCAGCCTGCTTGGTAGTCTTGCCATCGGGCTGCACTTCCTGTGACGATATTAGTCAAAGAAACATGTCGTAGGTAATGGAAGGACGCACGAGATTCACAACTTCCATGATGACATCCTTCTTGCGCCGCGTGCTGGTCTGAAGCTTGATAAGGGACTTGAAGGCACCGTTGAGATCTTCCGCTGACGCCAGCCGATGGTAAGGATCCCTTCGGCGCTCGGCAGACTCCTTCCAACCGAGAACGGCCGTAGTGGGATCGACATTCATTTGCGCATGGATCCGAGAGAAGAAGTCTGTCGCAGGGATGTCGGAAGGGAGGACAAGCGTAGTGTTGACCGTAGGAGCCTTCTTGTCTTTGTTCACAGCGCCGTACACTGGAACTTTGACGGTAATAAGCGAAGCTAACAAATTATGAGCTTTGAACACAACAAAAGAAGATAACAACTAACCTGGGCCTTGCGGGGGCACCTGAGGGTGAGCGTGAGGTACGGAGGGCTCAGGGGATGGACAATGATCCGCAAGAAGCGAGTAACGATGGCCTCTCGCAAAGAAATCCTCGTGCTCGTTCTCGTTCTCATTTTCCTCATCCTCATCCTCTTCAAACATCTGGTGTTGATCGAACATGTCGCTGTCGAGTGCCGTCTGCATCATAGCGACAGCAGCCTGTTGCTGAGTGGGAGCGGGGAGGGGGCCGAGGCCGAGAAGATAGCTGGCATTCGGGCCGAAACCACGCAGTCCGTCGGGCATTGGGGCGTACAACGGGTTGAAATTGTTGGGGTTCATGTTGGGAGAGTGAGGGGAGGAGCAATAGAGGACAGCTTCATATATACGGCCCACTATCCACCGTCAGCGTAAGAGGGTTCGTCATGAAGCTTAAATTTTGGAGATGGGCGCGTTGGAGAGTTTCTGTTGACTTGTTGACTTGTTTCATCCCATGCCGAACTCTGCCGAACTTAGCCGAACTCTGCTCGAAATGAAGAGTGTCTATCGTTTTCAAATTAGCTGTAAATGAACCATGAAGGAGGGTGGTAAACGTACTGGAAGAGGAAGAAATGAAGTTGGAAACATGTGACATCATTGTGGTTTCTTCCGCTTCGCCATCGGGACCAACGCCCGGCTCATTCCTTACCCCTTCCTTTCCTTCGACGTACATTCTTCTTGCATCCGTCCTATCGACCTTTTCGCTCTATATTTGAATGGCTCGGCCGCTGGCTCTTCACCATACTCCATACCCCAAACTTTTGTAGGAGAATCACGATGGATAGGGACTCTCCAGGCTCCTTGCCGTACTTCTACAGCTCCCCAATGACCCCCGGCGAGCCTCTCGAGTTTACCTCGCACCGCCAGCCCATGGCCTCATTTGAGAACCTCGTCGCGCTCGCAAACTATCAGGAACGCCTCAAGGGTGCGCGCAAGATCGTCTGGCGCGACCGGGGCCAGCCTGTGGTCGATCTCTCGACGCTCAAGGACTGTCTGGATCACGCAGCGATGGAGCCTTCAGTAGGCTACCTTCTTTGCTCGTGCGCCGATTTTGACGCCAAGCAGGATCGGCGATGCTTGCTTTCAATATCCGCGCCTCGTTGAACCTCGTTCTGGCCCTTATCCGGATACACAAGGTCCCTAGGTGCGTTTGGTGTGGCCCGAAGCCAGAGTAGCTGATGGAAGCTTTCTTTTGGCAGGGATCATTGCCTCACTCTCATCCGCATTGCTGTCTTCGGGTCGGATTCCTTTCGGTTTGCCGCGATGCTGGGTGAGCCGTAGTCCTGCTCATTCTTTGGGAAAACTGACTGATTTGAGCAGGGACGTTCACGGCGCTCTACAAGTTACTCATCAATGCGCTGCCCATTCTCATTCCCGCCATGAACCTCCGGCCACGCGTACTGTCGTCTACGTTCAAGGACAACGAGGAGGACTTCCCTCGGCCCGTGTCATACCCCAACTCGGGGCCGGTGACGCCACTCCACCAGCGGCGGCGCTCTGCGCGCCTCTCCCTCAGCGCCCACGCACAGATGGTGCTCATCCGCAAACGCACGCGTCGGTGGCACGCCGCACTCGCAGGACCCATCTCGGGCTGCCTCGCCATCCTCTGGGAGAAACACAATCGGCGGGGTGTCATTGCCCAGCAGATGTTTGTCCGGTCAGCCCTACTCTATTCATCGAAAGCCCACGAACTCACCCCCGCGATCTCAGCGGCCTGCAGGGCACGTACAACTCATACTCGGGCAAGTACGATATCAGCGTGCCCTACGGCGCCGTCATGGTGTTCTCGATCGCATGCGGGCAGATCATATACGCCTTCACGATGCGTCCGGATACGCTGCCGCAATCCTACATAAACTGGTGCGCCCCCCTCCCCTCAACTGCGGTTATTCCTTGCTAATGCGCCCCCAGGATCCAGGGCGCGAGCCGCATGCCTGCTGAGTCTAAGCTCAACGTCCACGCCGTGCGCGCCCACTCGCTCGACCACGCCTCGCTCAACACGCTCATGGCGCGCGCGGACACCACACCTGCGAACCTCGCCGCGCTCGCGACACGGCCCTCGTGGGCGCCGCGATCCCGCACTACGGCCCGTGTCCCGCGATCCACCCCGCGCCGACAAGCTGCTGGAGCGTCCCGCTCGACCGCTTCGCAGCCGTCCTCAAGTGGATGCTCTCCATCTACTC
This sequence comes from Mycena rosella, assembly GCA_029378255.1. NCBI lineage: Eukaryota > Fungi > Basidiomycota > Agaricomycetes > Agaricales > Mycenaceae > Mycena > Mycena rosella. The sequence continues at coordinate 86,495 of JARKIE010000180.1, read as the reverse complement.
CGCGCTGCACTTCCTGCCGAGCATCCTCCTCCGCTGGCGCCTCTTCCGCGCAGACCCCGCCCGCGTGCTCCTGCGCGTGTCGCTCGGCAGCGCCAGCCTTCCACGGCGCCTTCGTCATCATCTACCAGGGTGCATCCCCCTTCCCATTGCGCCATGTCCCTGCACGCGACTGACCGCTCGCCCCAGCGACGAGCTGCTTCAAGAACCAGCTGCACGCGCGGCTCGGCGAGTCGCCGCTGGCGCGCGCGCTCCTCTCGCAGCGCCTCGTCGACCTGCTCATCTCGAGGCCGTCCGCCTGGGTGCCCGGCTTCCTCGTGGGGCTCGCGCTGCTGATCGAGGAACCACGGTGGCGCGCGGAACTCGTGACGTACGTTCTGCCGAAGGGCCTCGAGAGCGCGTGGGTTGCCGACGTCTGCCAACGGCGGCGGCGCGGAGGTGGGGCGGGGCGAGGAGGTCGGTGAGGACTGGAGGTGGACGTCATTGGGGACGAGGACAAGGGTGGGTGGTTCTTCTTGCTCTTCCTGTTCCCCACTTGCGTTACTCTGTACTGCGGTCTTTCCTCCCACCTTATTCCCACGTCTCTTCCCTCCATTATCTTTGCCTCCGCTACGCAGCTACTGACCCACACCGCAGACCGCGCCAGTGAGAAGACACGACAGCACAAGCGGCAGAAGCAGAACACGCGATGGAGGAGACGTGTCCGCCGAAAATACGGATGCGGAAGCAGTGGAAGGCGGGCGCTGCGGACGCCAGCAAGACGAAGGGCAAGGAGTGGGCGCGCGCAGACGCCGCCGTAGACGAGGGGGGGAGATAGACGTCGACGTCAGCGGTACGGGTGAGTCGGAGTCCTTCTATGCTGCACGTGTGCTCATCATTCCGTGCGTGTGTAGGTTGCGTGCCGCCCCGCTCATCGCGTTGTCAGGACGTCATCCAGTACGAGCTTCACGCGGCTGTCGGTCGTGTCGTTGCACCTGGGCGCGGGGGGTGTACGGCCCGCGTGGATTACTGCTGCGGTGTGCGGGAGGGGCAAGAGAAGGGTGTGGAGGATGTTGGACGGTGCGTTGCGTCCTTGCGTCTCATTTCGTTTCGCAACTGACGCTCTGCAGGGACGCGGAGCTGATGCGCTACGATGCACACCACTTCGGCTCGAACGTGTTTAGCCTGCTTATCACGGCGCTGCGTGTCGATGCAGATGTTCGGCGTCGGCATGCATCCAGACGGGGCCTCGAGCTCGGGGTACGGCCTCGACATGGGGGGGGATGGCGGGGATAGTCGCGACCCACAGTCTCGGGCATAGTCGGCATGATGGGCACCAGTGGCGGACTTAGTTTGCAATTTTTTGTACATTATGAGTAGATAAACAGCTCCCTTTAAGCTGCAAACTGGGGAAAGTTATGTCTAGTTATGTCTGTCGAGGAACCTCGTTTCCTTGTCACGTGGCCATCCGAGAACGTTAACGCGACTAGTAACTTATGGAAGAGGATTCTCTCTCTCTGGCTGACAGGTTGCTACATGATTGGCCTCAGCTAGCAAACGACGCCGCCTTCCAGGCGCTTCGCTCAAGTTTGGAACGAGAAAAGTCCAAAACAGCAACACCTTCACCCGGCTGTCTACGTCCTCCCTACACACCTCAACTCCCTCTCCCCCACCCCAAAGGCGCCGTAAAGTCTTCAGAGCAGAAGTTGTTCTTGACGATCCGTTTATGTACGACCCTCGAGATCTGGAGCCCCGCGACGAATTCAGTTGTAATCTTTCGGACCTCTCTTCTGAGCCGGATTCCCCACGGACAGAGGCTTATAACAATGCTATAGAACTCCCGCCGCCTCCGCGCTTTACGTATCTGCAACGGAAGCTTAAACGCCCGGTGGTTTCTAGTGAAGATGAAGATAACGATGAAAAGCTCCCTCCGGAGTCAGAGGAGGAGCTGGATCCCCCTGCTGCAGGACCCCAGACTCGACGTTCAACACGTCGAGTAAATGCCCCCCCCAGGATAGGTGTGCACAGCAGCAAATGTAAAGATCGTCGGAACGCAGGGGGGAGCAGCTCCACTCGCGTCAGCGATAGGATACAGAGAGGCGATGCTGCACGTCTGCGTGGTGGCTTTGAGTCTCAGACTCCAGTTTCTGAGCAAGATCCCAATGATAGGCGAGGTGCAACTGCGACGCCTTCAGCGTCAGGGGGTTGTAGCAGCTACGGAGATGATTATTTGGAGGACGGAGAAGGGCCGAGGTGCGCAGGATGCCCTTTCCTTTCCTTATCCTTTTTCCTTATGAAAACCTAGAATGCGCAAAAAACAGAAAAAACCCTTTGACACCAAGTGTAAACCGCCAAAGCTGCTGTCCCAGGGTGGCCAGTTCATTACGCAGCTGTCGGAAGCTGACAGTAACGAAGGCCGCCAAAGCATCAACAGTTTCGTTGAAGAACTTGTTCACTTTTTTATGGCGTCCAGTACCACCCCTCAAGAAGTCATTGATCTTCACTCCGGCAGCTCTGCAGTTGAAATCGGTCGGAAAGCCAACATCCTGCTGAGTAAAAGTCGTGTCAGTGACTTCATTACTCTCTTGACCTTTGCTCGCTTCCGCCTGGCCATTCATAAGTAAGTATTTCAAAAGCAGCAGTCTGCCTTGGCCCTTCAACTGCGCTCATTCCCTTATTCATAGCAAGCCAATGCCCCAGAAAGCCATGGCGCAAGAGATCCGAGTGACGAATCGTACAATTCGCAACTGGAAAGAATCCGGTCAGAAAGTTTTAAACTTGGCCCAAGGCGGTATGTATTCTATTTGCCTTAAATGATAAACCAATTCATCATACGATAGGCACATTTTACATACTGATACTCATCGCGGCCTTGGGACTTAATCACTTGGTGGTACCCAAACGAGTATTGGCCCAAGACGTTGAAAGCGTAGGCCACACATTGAGCGATCCCTCTCGTAATTTACTTTATCTGTTCGCCCTTTCATTGAACTGACTGTTTCGTAGTGGAAGATTCCTGGGGAGGTGTTGTGATCCACGTACTAATTCCTCAACTTCAGCGTCTCTATCACGACCCCCGTCTCAAAGATATATTATCTTTCGGCTCTAAAGTTCTTACGCAAGAAGAAATCAACTCGGATTCAGCAAGATTCCATAACTTCAAGATTGAATTTTCTGATATTGACAAGAACGACCTGGTCTTGCAGAAATTGTCAACCAAGTAAGTGCATACAGGAGCCATCTTTGTCCTAGCTGACATTTACACTAGCTCATATCCTCTTCAATCTCGTAATAAATGGTGGGATCGCATCCGAGCGCCTATGCCCCTTCCTCGTTCACCGCCTACTTGTAATGTCCATATTGTCGAGACATCTATTAAAATCCCCAGGACAAGTCCCCTGTCCCTAAAGATACTGAAGGCGCTAAAAAGTGGGTGGAACGAGAGCGCCACTTTGCTGAACATGGGGAACGTGTCCAATCTCTTGCCGACCTGGGACCAGCAGTGAGTCTTGGAGACCCGTTTTTACCTACGTACTCAAAATTGTTAGCTTGACGCCCTTCATGCTAATATCCGTGAGGATCCACATGCATACATACGATTGGACACAAGCCTGTTGCAAGGGTAAGATGCTCCATGTCGGTGCCACTTTTACTCACCCTGGAGCAGCGCAACTTTATCTATCCAGGGAGTCACAGGGCCCCAAGAGTTTGACAACGACATAGCGCTACTTTTCACAGACATGCCTGAAGCGATAGGGGAAATTATCGAAGCCTTGCCTGATATGCTTAATGCAGCTTTGGGAGACGGTCTTTTTGTCCAGGATTCCCGCTCCCCTGGCTTCGCGACAGAGGGCATCCATCTAGAGCCAGCGTATAACCGTTACACAGAAAATGTTTTTTTTTCCTCCCCCAATTGGAAACTGGCTGACGTCTTAAAATTTTAGGGTACATCAGCACCCCTGGATAAGGCTCATCCCCACCACATCGCTCGAGATGGAGAGGACCATGTCAACCACGGACAGAGAATTCTGTGGGTTAGCAGAGACATTACCAAGGACACCGAGGCATATGTAGCCCTCGAGGCAGCCTTGACAAGCATATGCGAGTACCTTGCAGACCGAGTGAGGGTATTCCCTTATTTTTTTATCACTAGCTCATAAATATCTTTGCTTCAGCTCCAGCTTTATCGCCCAAAACTCTGCGAGCAGCTTGAATGTTATATTGATGTACTTCCACGAAACGCAGCCTGTCCCTGGGCGCCTTTTGGGGGCATCGTGGTCAACTTCAATGCATGCTCCGATGCTCATCGCGACGGTTTGGACCTTTTAAAACGATGCTTCATAATCCCCGTGATGAGAAACTGCGAAGGGGGAGGGGTGGTTTTATACGAAGCCAGACTGGTGCTTGATATGCACTCCGGGCATGGGCTTCTGTTTCCTTCTGGATGGTTCACCCATTTCAACCTCCATTATCGCGGAGTAAGAGCCTCCCTGGTGTTCCACACAGACGGGCAGAGCAAGAAATGGATCCCCGGGAAGGGCGGACAAGGGGGGAACGGCTGGATTGGACAGAATGGCGTGCGAATGGAGGGACAGGCCTGAAATGCATACATCTTTGTCGAGTTTCTATATAGAAGTAATTGCCTAATTGGGACAAAAACGAACACGACCTCGCTTTCGTACTTGCTCGTCGACAGATTCAGGCGTCGCTGTTCGCACCGTCGTACAGCGACTACTCACAGGACCTCAACCAACCCTGCACATGCTCACCCCTCCGCAGCCGCCCGGGGCCACGCCTTCCCCGACATTGCCGCCGGCTCGCCAACGCCCTCGTTCTTCAACTTCCTCGACAAGGACGTCAAGGTGCTCGACCCGCTCGTGGTGCTCTCGGACGCGCCTTACGACTTTTTCGGCGCCTTTGCGCAGCACAGCGGGGGCGGGGCTGACGCAACATCAGCGGCGCGGAGGGCATCGACCCGCAGCTTGTGGACTCGCCCGCGGCAGCGCCGTACGCGGACTTTGACTCGACGTCGCCAACTCGTGCTCGGGCTCGACCTCGTCCCGGACTCCGCGTCCTTGTCCCCCGCCTCGTCCGCCTCCCCCGAGGCGATCGCCCCCGTCAAGGTCGGCGGCCACGGCAAGGCGCGCAAGGGTACCATCGCCGCCACCAGCATCAAGAAGGCCACCGCCGCGCCCGCGCCGAACAAAGAAAACATGCATACAAGCTTAAACGTGTTCATGCCCGCGACGCCGTTCCGCCCGCACGTGCAGAAGGGCGGCGACGAGGACGAGGACGAGGACGACCTGCCCGCGGACTGGCGGCCCCCGCCGGAGGTGTTCCAGAAGATGAGCAGCAAGGAGAAGCGCCAGCTCCGGAACAAGATCAGCGCGCGCAACTTCTGCGTGCGGCGGAAGGGTGCGTCTCTCCCTTCTCCTTCCCCTCTTAAAAAAGCTTTGAGCGTAGCGAGCTAATATGTTTGTGAACAGAGTACATGTTGATACTGGAAGACAACATCGCGGAGCGCGACCGGCTGCTGTCCGCAATCCGCACGGAGCTCGGATCGACACAGTCGGAGAACAGCGCACTGCAGCAGGAGATCGCGTCGCTCAAGCGCTCGCTGCTCGGCGACCACGGGCCCGCGCCCGTCCTTCCTTCCCCGGCTCCTCTGTCTTCCTTCTCTCCTTCCCTTTCTTCTCTTTCGCCCCTGTCGCCGACGCTCGCGGCGTCGTTTTTGCTGAGCGGGAGTGGGCGCCCGATGAAGGACGTCAGCGCGTCGGGTATGTTCTGGGGCAGCGCGCAGAGGCAGCTGAGTGGCGGGTACACGAGCGTGCACACGGCGCGTATCCCCGAGCTGCTCGGCGCAAACCCATGGGCGCAGAGTTCGTTTGCACAGGGCGCGGAGGTGCGTTCTCTCTACCCACTCCCCTCTCGTCCCCTCTCGCTCTTGCTGTCTAGCTCACGCTGACTGACGGCGCTCTCCGCAGCAGGCCTCCCCGCCGCACCAGCAGCAGCAGCAGGAGAACCTGAACCCCGCGCTGAACGGGGGGCGCGCCGCGGAGGTCGTGCGCACGGGGCTTGGTTTCGGGGCTGGCACGGGTCCGGGCGCGGAGTTTGGTGACACGAATCCGTTTACGGTGCGGTGCGGAGTTTGGATGCGTGAGTGGCTTTTGGCTTTCGCCTGGTGCCGTGCGCAAGGAGCACCCCGCCGCCTCCGCCTCCTCTGCCTCATCCGCCCCTCCATCCTCTTCGCCCACCAACGGCGCCGCGTACCCGAACAGCACCGCGTACCCGACCAACAACAGCTTCGCGAGCGCGTCGCCGTTCGCGGGCGTGGGCGCGGGGTGGAACACAGGGGCCAAGAGCCTTGCAGGCGGGCTGCGGCCGAAGTACTTTGCGAGCCCGGCGTGGGGTGTTCTCCGCTTCTTTGTCTTCCTCGTCCGCGAATGCCAATATCAATTCAGGTGCAAATGGGGCGAACGGGCTGGCGGCGGTGCTCGTGGGGCTGGCGCTCTCGGGCAAGGGCGCGGGCGCGGGCGCAGGGGTACAGCGCGCGCAATGGGAGAGCCAGCCTGCGGCGGAGAGCCAGTGGAAGCGGGAGCACGCAGGGAAGGGAGCGGGAACAGGCAATGTACGCGGCGCTGGCGAGCCACACGCTGCTGCGCCGGCTGGGGGGCGCGTTTTGGGAGGTGTTCTCGGGCGCGTTGCCGAGTGCAGGTGCGGGTGCGGTGCCTGGCGCAGGGGTGGGCAAGTGGGACGCGGAGAAGGTGCGGAAGGTGTTGGAGGGAAGGGCGGTTGTAAGGGTTGTGGATGTCCAGGTGCCGCCGCAGGCGCTGGGGAAGAAGGAGGCGAGGGAGTGCACGATAACGGAGGCGACGCAGGCGTGTGGGCATTCGCTGTCCGAGGCGTTTGGGGGGCTGAGTCTTGGGAAAAGTAGGCGCGCCGGCTTCGGGACGGCGGCGGCGGCGACTTCTAGGACGACGGCGACAATGACGACAACGACGACGAGGCAGCTTGCGCACCATTCCCCACCCCTCCACCTCTATTCTATTCTCGACTCCACCACTCTCGACTCGACTCTATTCTCGACTCGACTCTGGACTCGACTCCGACTGCACTCCGTCTCTCGACTCACTCGCCTTGGCTCCATCTCATTCCACTCATGCCCGATATACTGTACCGCCCGCCCGCGATAGCGACAGCGCGGCCCCACCCTCCTTGCTCTTTCCCTGCTCGGGCAAGGACCAGGATCGATGGCTTTGTTGCGACTCTAAATGGACTCTTCCTCGAACCAGCACCACAAGCCAGCAGCAGCACAAGCGAACACCTCCCACAGACAGAAGTCCGGTGTAGCGCCAGAGTAAAGGCGGCAAAGCAAAAGGCAAAGGATAAGGCGGACAACTCTGAGCAATTCTCCTTCGCGTTACCCCCAGCCCGCTCCAGAATGCGCACTGCGAAATCCAAAGCAAAGGAGTCGATTGACCCCCGTGAAACGGTATGTACTGACTAAGTTAGTCTCTGTGGTATATCGTGCTCATTCTTGTTTGCCAGCGCACGACGCAATCCACCCCCGCGCAACCCCCACTCACCATCAACGAACCTGTGCGCGACCCCAAGGGAAAGAAACGCGCAGCGCCGGAGCCGAACTCTGACGAAGAAGAAACCGCCGGTCCCTCCACCAAACGCCCCCGCACCACTTCATATTCTCTCCGATCCGCCACCGTGAAAGATTCCATTGGCATGCCCAGAAAGATTTGGTAGGCGCTACCGACACCTGTCGTCCCCAAACACTGACAAATAGTCCAATTACAGCTCTATTGCAAAGGGTAAAACGCCGTCAAGAGCAAGGTCATGGCCGTCGCAGGCTCCTCGAGGCTCGAAGACAAAGGCACCGAGATGCTCGACGCCGAGTACAAGCACGAGGACGACGCTGAAGAGCCCCACGAGAACGAGAACGAGCACGAGGAGGAGGCGCATCCAGAAGACGATGACGACGACGATGACGATGACCGGGACGACGGGGACGACGGCAGAGAAGGTGGCATGCCTGAGGGCGCACCAATCCCCGGCGGCCTTGATGAGACCACCGCGATAACCATCTTTGGCGACTATCGCCAGTTTGGCTCGTACATGCCGTCGTTGTCGTCACGCCTGAAGACGATGCTCAACAACATCAAGTTGACCGCAGACCCCACCATGCGCCTCGTCACGCTGCAGGAGCTCAGGGAACTCCTCAGCATCAGCACCGAGGACACCCTCGCGAGCTCATTCCAAGTTGAGCAGTTTGTCAGGGAGCTCGTCAAGATTCTCGGCGGCCGCGGCGACAACGAGGAGGACGACGAGGGTGACGAGGAGCCGCCAGAGCAGGACGAGGATGCCGTGCTCGCGGCTGCGCTCGCTATGAGCTCCGGCGGCTATCAAGGGGACGACAATCTTGAGGCGCAGGTTCTCGCTTGCAGGTGCCTCGCCAACTTGATGAAGGCGCTGCCCAGCGTCGCGCACACCGTCATGTACCACGGTGCCATCCCTGTCTTGTGCAGCAAACTCATCGAGATCTTGTACATCGATCTTGTCGAGCAGACTTCAAGCGTGCGTTTCATTCAGTCCTTCTACATATCGCTCCTGACTCCCTCCCCAGACGATGGAGAAGATCTCCGAAGAGTTTCCCAGCTCTATTGTGCGTGAGGGCGGGCTCGCAGCCCTCCTCAACTACCTTGACTTCTTCTCCATCGCCGTCCCAGGCCGCATTCAACTGCTGCCAAAATGTCTCGCCCGACCACTCGGTGCAGATCCGCGGTGTTTGGCCCATCATCCGCAACTGCCTTACTTACTCCGACCAGCGGCTTGTCGAGTTTGTCTGTCTCTGCGTTATCCGCGCCATCGATTTGTATCACCGCGCGTCCGTCGAGAACCTTGAGGCGCTCGTCGACACAGAGCTCATCCACGCCGTCAACCAGCTGCTGCTCCCCACAGGCGCGCCCCTCGTCGCTGCGAACACGTACACCCTGCTTTTGCATGCGCTGGCGACCGCCGCGCGCACGAGCCCCAAGATCACGCTCGCGAGCCCCAAGATCACGCTCGCGCTGCTGGAGGCGGACATCGTTGATACGCTGTACCAGATCCTGACCGGCGTGCTGCCACCCGCGGGGGATGCCGCGGCGGAGCAGGACGCCGCCAACGGTGGGCAGGGGCTCGGTGGCGGTCTTGCGGACATGACCGTCATGGATAACCTTGCGCACCGCTCGAAGGACCAGGTCGAGGAGACGCTGAGCCTCATTTCGGAGCTCATGCTGCCGCTGCCTAAAGGTCAGTCGGCCTATACTTGCGTTTCAAGGTGCATGTGCTAATTGGATTTCTAGACGGCATGTTCGACCACAAGGGCTACACGAAGAAGTCGCTCAGCCGGATGATCAAGGCGAAGGCGAAGGCGGAACGGGCGGCAGCGCGCCAGGCAGCGCATGCGACGCTCGCTGCGACCATGCTGATTACGCCCGCGCCCACACCAGCTGCAGGCCCGTCGTCGACTTCGGCGGCTGCGACGCCCGACGACACCGCCTCAGCAGAGACGGTCGTTGCGGAGCCAGAAGAGGGTGCAGCAGCAGCGCCGGATCACTTCGAGCTGTTGCGCTCCAAGCCCGCTGTTGTCGGGCGGTTCATGCAGCTTATGGTTCTCATTCTCATCGACGTGTATGCTGCGAGCGTCATCACACTGGTGCGAGTGAAGACCCTCACGGGCCTGCTCAAGGCGGTCAGCTTCCTCGATGCGAACGGCCTCAAGCGCATGTTGACGGTGGGTTTCGATCCTCGTAAATTATTTCTAATATTGATTATGCTTCCGCTTCGCAGTTCGTCCCCGTGGCGAGCTTTGCGTCTTCGATTTTGTCGTCGAAAGACCACCCCACCCTCGTTATTGGCGCGCTGCAGCTGGTCGATCTTCTCCTCACCAAGGTCTCGGCATTGTACAAGCCGACGTTCCGTCGCGAGGGCGTGTTCCACGAGATTGAAACACTCTCGGAGCGTACCATCGTCACAGCCGCGAAGCCCAAAGACAAGGAGAAGGAGAAGGAGACCTCAGAGTCGCCCGCGCCGCCGGACACCGTCCCCGACATCCCCCCGCTCGCGCCGGTGCCCACACCCGCCGGCGGGCGGCGACAATCCCCAGCTTCAAGAAGCTGTCGTCGTTGTCGCTCGAACCCAAGGACGCGATCACGCTGTGTGCGCGTGTCATCCAGTTCAAGTACCTTTCCAACGACGAGAAGGCTGCGGGCGACGGGTCGTTTGGGGAGCTGCAGTGGCTTGTGGAGCGGCTCTCGCGCGACAGGTCGGAGAAGGATACGACCGAGGCGCTGCACGAGCTCGCGGAGCTGTTTGGCACGCCGCATTCGTCTGTGTCGAGCTTTGAGCTGCTGCAGAGCGGCGTGGTGGACGGCTTGCTGCAGTTTGCGATGGACGGGGAGCGGAAATGTGGTTTTATTGTTTTTGTACTGGGTCATCGTCTGACATTTCGGAGTAGTGAGTTTGGCGCGACGTAAGGAACTTCTGCTGGACGCGTTTGCGGGGCGGCAGACGGAGGTTCTCGGAAATGCGCAGACGCCTTTCGTGACCTTCGTGAAGAAGCTCCAGGAGAGTCTGACGCGTATGCAGTCTTTCGATGTTATCACGGTTGCTCAGGGTATCGATGGTGCGTTCCAGTAACTCCCTTCGATAATCGGAATACTAATCAGTTTCCTATGTTCAGATTCAAAGCAGAGCTCCCCCTTGCTGTTGGCAGGACAGCTCCGTCTTCGTTTGGTCGCTGGAGACGAGTCGGACGCCCCGCGGAACCTCCACAACATTGTCATCTCCATCCACGCTATCGCGACTTTCCAGGCTCTCCACGACTATCTCTGCCCACGCATCGCAGGTCTTCTCGGCGGCGGAGCACGGTTGTCGGGCATGCTCGCAGCATTGGCTGCGTCCGGCTTTAATAGTCCGGCGGGGCGTACCCCTGGTGACGAGGCGCCTCCACAATTGCGCCGCCTGCGGCAGCTGCGGAAAGCAGCTCAGCTGGAGCTGCAGCGTCGGGATCGACAATCACCTGTCGGCGGAGCCAGCGCCTGAGTGCCAAGAATGCACCCGCTGCCGATGGGGCTGCTTCCGAGCACCGCATGCCAAGATTCTGAGGCTCTTTCGTGTTCTGCACCAGCTCAACACACTGGAAGCTGAGCGTTCTGTGTTCATTGGCGAGAAGCAGAATCTTCCCGGGTCGGCATTTGTCAACAACAAACTCACCGCAAAACTGACGCGGCAGCTGGAGGAGCCTATGATTGTTGCGAGGTACGTTTCGCGCTGAATGTAGCTTCTCCACCGTCTGATTTGCCGCTCGCAGTTCTTGTCTGCCAGATTGGGCTCTGGATCTACCCCGACACTTCCCATTCTTGTTCCCTTTTGCAACTCGCTACAACTTCCTACAGTCGACATCCTTTGGATATGCGCGTCTCATCCTCAAGTGGCAGAGCCAGCAGGCTTGTGTCCAGGATACTTCGAGACGGGACGAAGGCATCCGCTTTCTCGGCTGACTCCAACAACAAAAGGTCTGCATTTCGCTCAAGCACATTTTGCAGTCTGCTGTGAAGGTGTATGAGCCTCCTCATCGGTCCTCGAAGGCGAGTACTTTGAGGAAGTCGGAACAGGACTGGGCCCAACGCTGAAGTTTTGTGTCCAAGGAGTTTGCAAGGAAGGGCTTGAATATATGGCGTGATGCGGACGCTGCAGGCACCAGCCTGTATGTCGACCACCCCAGTAGCCTGCACCTTGCACCCTGCGCCCATCAGCCCGCAAGACGTCGCAAGCGCTGAGTTCTACGATCATTTAATTTCTTTCGATCCCATTCACCCACCCTCTTCAGGAAACGCACCCACATTTTCCGAGTGATTGGCCATCATCGCCAAAGCGATGCTCGATTCTTGCATCCTGGACTTGTTGTTGAACAAGATCTTCCTTGGCGAGGAAGTCCCACTAACAGTCGTAACGCTCAAGGTCGGTTTTCCTGCTTACACTTTTTGTACAGCATTCTCACAGTGGTTTTCACGGCTCGTGGACATTTACATCCCCTGGGGGGGGGGGGGGGAAGGGGGGGGGGCACAGGCAGAAAATGTTAAGGTGCGCAGCAAACCTAGATACGAACCGCACGGAACACTGACGAGCCGACTGCACAAAGTTGCCGTGCTCTCGATGACCTGGCGCTCGACTTTACGATTCCTGGGTACGACATTGAGCTTCAGGTGAGCAAAATCTGTACCTGTTTTTAGCGATACTAGCCTGCTGCATAACCCGGTGGTCGCAATATCGTGGCGAAGTCGGGCAACGTCGAAGAGTACATCCACGAGGTCCTGGACGCCACCATCGGGCAAGGGGCGCAACTGCAGGCGAAGGCCTTACACGAAGGGATACTCCCTGTGCAACCCGTCGTAGTTGTTTGAAATTGTTTCGTAGAAATAGAATCCATATATCCACTTGACCATTCAGGAAGGCCCAGAGGGACCTATGAAGCCTCTCAAAACTGAAAATCCAAACTTGAACCCGCGGTTAATACCGCGGTTAATAAGCGGTATACCGCAGTACTAGTACCCGCGGGTTTGTGCACCTTACCGCGGTTCCAAACTCAGTATACCGTAACCCGTAGGCTATGGGTACGGTGTCACGGTTATGGGTACGGTACGGCCCGGTCGGTCCGCGGTATCCACCCGTGTCACACACTAGAGGCAGCCAACACCGGAAACTGGTCCTCGCCCTACATGTACCTTGTTCGCGGGGTTGCCGACACCAACATCCAACGTCTTCTTGACGGCCACGTATGGAACCTCGTCGGCGGTTCTATGTTCCTTGTGGTGCCCTACGACTCTCTGTCCCCCCCCTTTCTCTTCACGCTTGATGGGTTCTCCTTCGACGTTGAAGACGGTGTGGAGGTCGCAATCATTGTCGTCACCGTGATCTATGGCGATCACAACGCCCAGGCCCTGCTCGCCCTCAACCACGACAACTATCCAGCCGACGACGATCCCATGACTCACTTCGCTGCCTCCGTCCGCGTCACCCCGATCACCCTCCAAGTCTCAGGCGGCAGAACGCGAACTGCCACCCCGCCTTCTCTCGACGCTGCCGACAACCGCGCATGGGTCACCGCGGTATCCACACTCGAATACGACTCCACAATGCACTGGGTCGGTCACCCCGTCTCCCCGCCCCTCTTCTGTACCGGCTGCAAATCCCCCGGCCATGTCATCGGCATATGCCCGCTCCCCCAGATCCCAGGCTGGCATACTCCCAAACCCCCTGTCTCGGCACCTGGCCCTCCCCACGCCCCAAGCAACAGCAGCTCCCGGGGAGGACGCGGCGGCGGCAGCGGAAACGGGAATAGAGGCCGCAGACGTAACAACTAGTCTCCGTACATTTATCTTACCATCTTACGACCCTCATGTGCTTCTGGTCTTCCTCGTTGTACCCCGTCCGTTCCTGTTTGTATATGCTGTAGGAGAAATATAAATTCATTAGATGAACCACGAGTGAGAACCTGAGAAAGCAGTAGTACCCGGAATGCAGCCATCATCCTCACACCACCCTTAAAAGCAGTTCCGCTTCTCACTGCTCACCCTCCTCATCCTCAAGGACATAGTGAGGTAAAAAGTTTGTACCAAAGTCTTTGGCAAAACGGCACTGAAGACTGCCCTCGACAAATAGTACAGGCAGGTCCTCATGTGAGGTTGTTGCAGCCGCCCTAAATAAAAAACTGAAAAACTACCTAGAGTAGTTTTAAATAAAAATAAAAATAAAAATAAAAAACCTCACTTAGAACTAGACTCCTTCCTTTTCTCTCGGCATCTGTGACGGCAGTCCTTAAAACGCACACCAAAAAAACATATGCCATTGCAACATAACGAATACGAAATTCATACCACAGACCCTCCTGGACCACGGGAGGGTTACGGGGAAGTGGTACATCCCTCTCGCATGTGCCTGCCGGCAGCGAGTTCAGATTGTGAAATCAGCAGGAGTCAGGGTACCCAGGGGCCTATCCCTGGCTATCATTCGCAAGGCCCTTTCTGTAATGGTTTGGTTGCCTTGGCCGTTACAGGACAATGCATAGGGCAACAAATTGGTACCTCCTCCACGGAAGTCCCGCACCTCTGTAGCTCTGGAGGGGACCGCAGAATCTCCACCAGCCGCGCCCCCGATGAAGGAGCGAGGGAGTTTGGTCACGAGAGTGCCCAAGCAAGTGGTTCAAGTGGCAGCGGTCTGCTGCCACATCTGGTGTTGGCCCTCGGAGGTCTCAACGCCTCCGCGACCGCACTACTAATCCCACTACTGGGACCACCCCACCACACCGCAGGCCCCAAGCTCGCAGAATGCGTTAGCAGGCCCGAGCGCCTCGAACGTGCCCGCAAGCGGGTCCCACGCGCTCTGAGCGTGCCGACGTAACGGACGCCAACTCCAGCGCACCCCACATACTGGCACTTGCCCCACACCTGCGGGCGCAGCCAACAACATCCCAGCAGGGAATCGAGCAGCCGGATCAGGGAGTCGCCCCCGAGCCCTGCCCCGTACATACCCTGCGGACGAAGAGTCTGCCCCAGTCTTCCTCAATCGCAAACACGACAGGCAGCAACAAAATAACCCGAAAATCACGAAGAATACTCGTGCCCAGATTCGAGTCGGCGCCCTCAACGTAAACAGGCGAGGCAATACGAGGTTTGAGTCTGAGGAAAACCGGTGGAATGAGCTCAACCGCCTCCTGTTCGACGAAAAAAATTGGTGCACTAGCAGCAGGCGAGACCCATCTCACGGATGAACAGGTTGCGGAAATAGAGCGCATCTATAGTCACTGTGTTAAAATATATAATTCAATCGATGAGGACCACCCAAATTGGGGCGGCGTGGCCGTAGTCCTAAATCGAGAGATTACCAACACCGAGGGTGTAGCCGTCTGCGAACTAATACCAGGACGGGCAATCCTAGTAACCATTCCATGGCATGGAATCCGCACACTAACGCTCCTAGCGATCTATGCCCCGTCAGGCTGTATGATCGAAAATAAAGCCTGCTGGGATGAACTCACAAGGCTATGGCTGGAAGAGGATCTCCCGGTCCCTGACATGACTCTAGGCGACCACAATGTAGTGGAGGAGCCGATAGACCGCCTCCCGCACCGAAAAGATGCAGACGGAGCCACCGAGGCGCTCGCACGCTTCAAGCGCCTGCTTGAGATGAAAGACCGGTGGAGAAACACGAACCCTGATGTTAAAGTGTATACATACACGCACCCGAGCGGCTCCCACTCCCGCATCGACAGGATCCTTGTATCCCCCAAGCTCTTCAAAATGTGCCGAAACTGGGCCATAACTGATGTCCCAGTGACGACGAACCACCGAATGGTATCTGTGGACATCTGCGCACCGGGAACCCGTATATTGGCAAAGGACGGTACCAGATCCCAGTCTTCCTTCATCGGGACAAAGAATTCCTGGCGTATGCGATCGAAAAAGGGGCCGCGGTTCACCCAGAATGCCCCACCCCCAGCGACAGCTCCACGCTCCAACAGTGCTTCAAAACCTATAAGATGGCCTTCAGGAATATGCGCAGAAACGTGCCAAGGAAATTGTTGGCGCACTCAAGCAGCAGAAGCTGAAACTGCAAGCCAAGAGGGACAAGATCCTCAAGGATGATGTGGACTCCGACGCACCGGACGACGCGCCCCGGGCGACAGCTAAAAAAGCTGCAGAACTACAGAAGGGAATCAACAAAATTCTCACCCTACAGAGAGACAAGCGTAAAATACGCACGAAAGTCCGGTACACACCGAAATGGACCACATCACCAAGTACTCCATGCAAACTAGCAAAGACAAGTCGCCTAGGGATACCACATATATCCTCCGACGCACTGACACAATGCCCGTGGAAAGCTGCACACTGTCAGATAAAATGGCGGAGCTGGCGAGAAATTACCACAATGACCTACAACACGACGAGTCCGAAAGGGACCCTGTGGAGAAATCCGCGCACATCGAGGCGGCCCTCGCGAGCATGCCGGAACTCCCCGAGACACTAGACATGTCAGATCTGGAAAAAGACTTATCGGAGGAGGATGTACGCAAGTCAATGTGCGATTCCGCCACTGGAGTGGCTGCTGGCGTAAATGGCATTAAAACGGAGCTGTGGTCCGAGCTCGATGAAATCTACCTAGCTGACAGCAAGGCGGGGCCCAACCCGCAGAATCCCAAACCAAGGTTTGACGTAATTCGAATGTTCACCGCAGTCTACAATGACATTGAGAATAACGGCGTGGAAAAGGGCACCGACTTCGCCCGCGGCTGGATGTGCCCCATCTTCAAGAAGGGCGACATTACAGACATCGCGAATCACCGCCCCATAACTGTACTGAACTCCGACTAAAAGATGTTCACTAAAGCCCTGAACACGAAACCCACCAGAGTCGCACCTGCAATCATCCACAAGGACCAGGCCGGGTTCATGAAGGGCCGAAAAATTGCTGACCAAATCTTCCTTTCCCATGTCCTGGTTGAGTACGCCGAGGAGGAGCTACAAAATGGCGCAATTGTTGCTTTAGACCAGGAAAAGGTGTACAATAAAACATCCCACCGATATCTGTGGCAGGCCATGAAAGATCGGGGCATCCCCGATAAGTTCATCAACACCGTGAAGGCCCTATACAGCCACGCGGAAACGCAGGTTGTCATTAACGGCGTGCTGAGCAGCTGTTTCAAAATTACCCGGGGCGTCAGGCAAGGCGACCCACTATCCTGTCTACTCTTCAACATTGCGATTGAACCCCTTGCCACGATGCTAAGAGCATCAGACCTTAAAGGATATGAGATAAGCGAAGTAATAGAGCGTGCAGTGACCGCCCTCTTCGCAGATGACACGACTGTCTACTTACGAGACACAGACAGCTTCGATGCTCTGCAGGAAATCCTCGACAAATAGTGCCGCGCATCTAGCACGAAATTCAACGTCGCAAAGACCGAAGTTATCCCTATAGGCACTCCTGAGTACAGGGAGCAAGTGGTAGCAACAAGGAAACTTAACGAAGGGGACACTGCCCTCCCTGCCCACATCCACATTGCCGCCGACGGTGAATCCGTCCGCATCCTCGGTGCCCGTGTAGGAAATAAGGTCGACATTCAGGGTGTTTGGACCCCTGTACTCGAAAAATTCGACTCACGTCTCGAGAAGTGGGGCCGAAACCACCCCACCCTAGAAGCGAGACGGCACATAGTACAGATTACGATCGCATCGCTGACCCAATATATGACCCAAGTCAACGGCATGCCCAAAGACATTGAGAAGAAGCTCCTAAAAGCTCAGCGCGAATTTATCTGGGGTGGGGCAAAATCTTCACCAGTAAGCCGCGGAGTGCTCGGCGCCCCAATAGAGGATGGAGGAAAGAACATGTTTGACCTACAAGCAAGGAACGATGCCATCCAAATAATGACCCTGAAGTCCCTAGCAGAGCAGGACCCAGGGAAACGGTCCAAATGGACCTACTTTGGCAATAGGGCCTTTCAGAGTTGCCGATTTCGAGCTGATTTCAGCTGGATTTCAATCTGATTTCGTTTCTGATTTCGAGCCTCCGAGAAAGCCGAAGCCAAATCGGCAAACAGTCAGATTTCGGCAATCATTGCCGGGACACTGGCGGAGTTTGAAAATTTGCCGTGTCCGTCATCATTCCCCCGTGCGCCTGCCCTCCATGCCGCCCTCCGAAAAGCGGCCCTCGGAAAAGGCTCTGATGGAGGCCCGACTGCTCATTGCCCGATCCACTGCAGCAGATAAGAAAAAGGGAAGAAAAAAGTCCAAACCCGACCCGAACAAGGAGAATTCGACCAAGTCCGCGTCAAAGGCAAAGCGGGGTAAAGCCAAGGCCGAGCCAGAGGAAACAAAGCGGAAGGCCCCTACGGTATAGTACGTAGCACAGTTTCTCAGCTTTCTCTCTGGAAGTGCTAACGGCACTGATAGCTGGTCCAAGCCGGCATATCATCATTTGACAGACGAGCTGCTCACGCTCGTCGAATCGAAGCCATGCTACCGACAGGCCTTTGGCTTCAACAAGGGCATCACCGGGTCCGTCTCTACTGGCGGGAAGACCCTTCCCGATCTCCACCACGAGCTTGCAGAGACTCTATTCATCTTGTCGGAGGGCTCGACGTACACGGAGGAAGACCTCCCGGGGCTGGCACCTGTCATCAAAAACCGCATCGGAACGTACGTCCCCATTTACCTACTCCTTAGCTCTCAACAACAGCAAATCGGACTGACCTATTCAACAGCCTTAAGACCAAGTACAGGGAACACCGCACGAAGCTGGGTGAGACCGGGCAGGGACTTGTGGAGAACGACAGGGAGGATGAAATCATAGCCGGAAGTCAAATAGAAAACATATGGGGTGTGTCCGGTGTTCATTCGCCTACGTCTTCTATGCTCAAATCACGCACATCCTTCTAGATTTAATCGAGGAGAAGTTTCCCTGGTACAAGCGTATGCACGCGTTGATGGGCTCCAGTCCCGTTGTCAACCGCACGGCTCTTGCGAATAGTCAGACTCCGGTTGATCTTGGAGTTCTGGACGGGCGTCAGAAGGTGTGTTCTCCGTACCCGTAATGCTCCTGGCTAGATTTTGAATGCCGCCAGGTTATCACCGTTGGCAGCGATGCTGGCAGCGACTCCGACAACGATTCAGTGAAGATTCCTCACTGGAACAAGAGCGACGACGAGGATGAACCACTGAGCATCTCGTCTTCGTCGCCGGCACCTAAAACACCTGCCCGTTCCGTGAAACCGGAGCCATCACAGATGTCCGCTGCTCGGGGAACCAAGCGCAAGTTGATCCACGACCAGGTCCAGGAAATCGCTACCCAAGATCGAACTCAGCGCGTAAAGGTTGCCACAATTCGAGAGCGTGAAAAGACGGTTCGCGCGAAGGGTAAATATGATGCTGAAACACAGTTGGAGCTCGCCAGAATGCAGCACCAGGAAGCCGAGGCCGGACTACAGCGCCAGCACGACCTGGTCATGATGGACCGCCAGATGGAGCTCGAACGCATCCGACACACCGGTCAGGCTGCGTTTGGTCAGGCCCCACTCGGGGCTCTTCCTCAGGCTCCTGGCGGCCCTGCATACGGTGCTCCTCCCCCCTCGAGTGTTTTCGATCCTAGTCTTTTCCGTTAACCCCTCGATATCATTTACATGTTCTGCTAGACATCGAGATACTCCGCCAATTGTTCCTTTAACTCCTCTCGTTTAATCCTCCCCTCCAATAGTACCACATCCTCCTCCGCTTCTGGCTCCCGCTCTTTTTGTGCGTTTATCGCCCGCCTATTTCTTCGCCAATGCCGCTCGAATTTCCGCTGTTTCTTAGCGTACTTACGTCCCTTTTTATAAAAATCATCGCGTGAGAATGCAGTGCTATCCTCGTGGCGCATGGCGAAAGCGTGGAGGTTAATGCAAGCCATAATCCACAAGGTTGCATATTTCAACCCCCTCTCGTCGTTGATCGCAATGCGCAGGCCACGCAGAGAAGACCACCGCCCCTTCAAGAATCCCATGCAGTGCTCCGAACGAATCCGCACTGCTGAGAGATGATAATTGTACGTTGCATTCTCGGCGGTGAGTTTCTCAGGTCTGCAAATATAAACCTGATTAATTATGCTGCGCACACAGAGAGAGAAGGACAACATACTTGATATACGGGGACTGACACCATCGTGATAACGGGTAAGCTGAATCTGCCCAAACCCATTCATCGGGCTCAAGAAGCCCTTCACGCTGTTGAGGGAGGCGTGTTTCTGCCCATGCTACAGAGTCGTGCTGACTGCCAGGTAGCCCTATCCCGTAGTCGATTATTTGGAGATCTGGAGTTGAAATAATCTACAAGACAAGTAAATAAGCTCGAAATGATCTGCATGCGAAAGGGTAAAGATATCCAACCTGTACGTTCATCGAATAATTGGACTTCCTATCAAACCAGACATTCCCGAATAAGCCTGGGCGCTGGAACAGCGGGACGAGAGTGCCGTCGACCATGAGCCATCCATCACGCCATTCTGGAATAGACACGGAGGCAACCCAGGCCTTCGCCGCCTCCTTTGCCTCCGGACTTGACCACTGCACTGCAGCAGCACGGAAGCGCTCGGAACAAGTTGCCTTGATGACTCGGGTGGTCACCAGGTTAACAGTCCCGTAGCCAATCCCAAACTGAAGGGCCACCTTCATATTGCTTGCTGCGTTGCCGAAGTGACCGAAACGATATAGTGCAATCACAACCTGCTGATCCACGGGTAGTTGTGGATTATTTGAATTGTTTTGAAAGACCTCGTCGTCCTGGATAGCTGCGACAAGGTCGTCAAAGCAGGATGGATCGATCCGGAGGTAGGTCCGGAAGATATCGGGGAATTCATTTTTGTAGGGACCGAGCATAAGCTCCATGAAAGATTCTGTTTTCGGAATATTCCTGCGCTCCTCAAGGTACCTCTGTGAATACAGCTCCCCCATCGCATCGATGTAAGCCTCTGCAGGAGTGGGATCATCACTGTCTGACGAGGATGAAGACCCCCAAGACAAGTCAGAAGAGGACGTATCAGAGTCCGAGTCCGAGTCCGAGGAGTCCGAGTCCGAGTCGTAGTAATCATCAGCCCAAGCTTCCGTCTCCACGTTGGATATCAGGTTGACTAGAAATGCACGGTGGAGAGCATCTGCAGCCTGCTGTCGTGGGGTAAGAGTGGGCATTGAAGTGTTGGTGATATCACTATCACTGCTGGTGCTTAAGTATGTGATTGTTATCCGATGCGCGCACCATGTGATGGAACACATGACCCCAAACTTGAATCTCCGCTCGCTTGTTAACGTGCCGAAGGTGCCGAAATCCGATTTCAGGTGGATTTGGCCGACCTATCAAAGTTGAATTCGGCTTTGGAACTGAGACTTTACTTCGAAATCAAACTGAAATCCAGCTGAAATCAGCTCGAAATCGGCAACTCTGAAAGGCCCTAATAAGCTCCTAGCGAAGAACGATAAGAAGAGCTCACGAGTACAGCAGGGCTCGCACGAAAGTCCTTTTCTCCAAAACTGGTCCCCGAAAACCAGTTGACTACCGGCGTTCCTGCGGGATGTCCTTAAATGTGCAAAGAGGTATGGGATAGAATTAGATACTCTAGACCCCGCCCAGGAGCTCCGCAAGCTCCTCCCTCTCTTCCACCACCATGGGGAGAACCCAGCGAAGCGGCAGATAAACAACTCTGTGGCATGCAAATGCCTCCGCAAAAAACATGGAGTAGTCACAGTCGGCGAAGGTATGGACATCATGCACCGATTAGACTCACCAATACACACACCGGATGCAAAATGCATCTGCCCCCCCTGCATCGACGACAGAATGAACAAAGGCTGTAAAAACCCTCACCATTGCGCGATCACCGTCCGAAATCGCCTCGGACAGATCCTCCCAAAATGGGACCCACGGTCGCCGAGTGAACCAGAGAGGGAGCCCGTGGACGACCCAGAAGGGGTGGTAAGCTTCGCCCCGCCCCCAAGGATCAAACTCCTTACCGAAGGCATCCGAATCTTCACGAAAAACCCGCCCACAGCAAATGATGAGGCCGCGAATCCCCCACCAATTCCGCTCGTGGTCCCAGAAGGGGAATCTGTGGTGGCCAACATCAGCGGATTCTGCACGCACAGTGGTTTAGCGAATGCACAGAGCGGCGGCGGCGTCTGGTTCTCCGAGGGGAACCCCGCCAATGCCGCACTAAAAACTCCTCCGAGCACCAACCAATCGAAAACGAGCGCCGAGGTAATCGCGGCGCTACACTGTGTCCAAGCGGTCCCGAGGGACGTCGACCTTCAAATAGCTGCCAAGAGCAGCACCATCGCCGGTGCGATGGTCAAAAATCTCAGCAAATGGGAAGACTGCGGGTGGATCGGGATCCCCGACAAAGGCCCCATTCAAGCGCTCGCCGCGGCCCTGCGCGCCCGCACGGCAAAAATCACATTCAGAGTACTGAGCTCCTCAGGAGCAAGTACAGCCGTTACCCAAGCCTCCGCACTGGCAAAACTGGGAGCCCAGAACGAGGTAGTACACGCACCATCTATGGAAGTCCCTCCCGCCGCACAAACTTGAGGTGCAAAACTGGCAACCATGACACAAGCTCTGGCATACCGCGGTATTAAAGAGCGACGCACCAGAAAAACCCGGAAAGTCACGGAAGCTAACATCAAACTCATCCAAGCCGACTCCGAGCAGCACTTCAATCGCGTCCCGACGCCGGCAAAAATTTGGAAGTCAGTCTGCCACCCGGATCTGTCGCGTCGAGTCAAGACTTTCCTATGGAAAAGTGTCCACGGTGCCCACCGCATCGGTAAATTTTGGAGACATATCCCTGGCTACGAAGATAGAGGAGTGTGCAGTGTGTGCAACGTCGAGGAATCTCTTGACCACATCCTGCTAGAGTGTACCTCACCCGCCCGAGCGATAGTTTGGGACCTGGTTAGGGAGCTTTGGCTCCGAAAGCACGGCCAACTCCTACCCCCCTCGATGGGATGGATCTTGGGCTGCTGTGTTGCGACCTACGAGAAAGAGAGTAGGACGAAGCCGTCGGGCATCAACCGGTTATTCCGGATTCTGATCTCCGAATCGGCGTTCCTGATATGGAAACTTCGTTGCGAGCGAGTTATACAGGAGAAAGTCCACTCGAAAAACGAAATCCAGAACCGCTGGATCCACGTCTTAAATGTCCGTCTAGAACTGGACTGTTTTATGGGCTCCGAATCGGCTCCCCGAGGGAAGAAGAAAACTCTCCCCTCCCTAGTCCTCAGAACTTGGCGCCACACCCTGTTTGAGGAACACAAAATGCCAGATGACTGGCTGAGAGAACCCAGGGTTTTAGTGGATATCGTGCCTAGGAGGTATCACACAACATCCATACCACCCGATCCGGGGGACGAGAGCGTATACTAGTTTAAAATTAGAGCACTATCTGAGTCCCACACTTGCGGCAATCCCTGTCACGTGCGTAAATGCATTTCCCTGGGGGGTGGTCCCCCTCCTCACCTTTTGAAGGGCACGTTCCTCCATGCTTACACGACTATTACGGGTTAACTTTGCTAATTGCATGTAGTCAATGATGTACCACTAAAAATAAAAAATAAAAAAACCAAATTGACTAAAACTTGTATCGTCTCACCGATCACCAGAGTTGCCCTGCGCGATAAATGAGAGGAGGCCGAGATAAGTCACGTGGATACGGAAGTCATGCTGTTGGCTAGGTGCCGCAGTTGTCATGCAGAAATCAATTTGCGCGCCGAACACAAAGGTTCTTTAAGGAGCGTGAATGCGCCGGCGACATGCATCATTGTTCTGCGCTCGGCTTACTTACGTCAAACATGAACGAATTCTACCCACAAGAAGCTGCAGGCAAGTGTTATATGATGACTGTCGAGCCGGAATGCTGACTATCGTTCTGTAGCCAAAGCGATAGACGAATGGACAACTCACCTGAAAAATGTTGGAGGTCGCAAGGATTTTATGCACCAAATCACCTTAATTAACGTGCGTAGTGGGAAGTATCTGCCATTGAGTTGAACTGAGCCATGCCCAGAGAGACGACTTCACTGTGAAGAACAGCAGCAGTACAACAACCGCGATCGTGGGCAGACAAACTGGCTTGAGCGCTGCGGCAATTTTCACTGTGGTCGGGGTTTTGAAATTGTTCGACCTCCCGCCTGTGAAGAGGAACAGGTGAGATCTTGCGAGGCATAGAAAAACACAACTGACTGTTCCGGACAGCCTGACCGCCGCGAGAGTTCCATATGCGAGAGCGTATGCCGAAGTAGTTGGATACGGTTCATCACATTTTGCCACAGCATTGGCAAACGTGAAGGATCTGGCGTACGATTTGTCGACGAAGTTTCCGGCTGATTGTGTTGAACATTGGATCGCCTCACCCGATTCAGATATATTCGGACCTGGACTGGGTAGCAGCTGCCGCTACTATACTATGGGAGGCGACATACCGGGCGAGTCTCGTATAACCTTCTAGAACCACATTGATCCGGCTGGCACATTGAGTCAACATCTTAGCGAACGGGTAGCGCATCATGTCGAAAACGATGTTGCATATCTCTGTTTGAAGAAAAACAAGTGAGTCCGTAGCGCATTCAAGCTTTTTTTTTTGGCTTAACAGTTATTCAGATATGCGACCAAGGATCCCTCGGGTTTCAGGGTCGGCGACATTGTGGAGATGGGTTTTGAATTGGTAGCGTTTAGGCAAACGAAAAGAGGCGAAGACGACAAGCATATTTGCAAAGTCGTACTGCGAACGTTGACGCCGTTAGACGGCTCATTTGCTAAGGTATGGGGCACAACACACAATTCAAACATGGTATTGATTATCTTCACGCAATAGGCAGCATTTAACGCCCGTGCAGATGCCGAGCAGGCCGGTAAATCTGTAACGGCTTCCCAGAAAAAGCCCAAACAGGCGCCTGCAAAGAGACAGTTGGATTTTGCGGATTTAAGCAGCGATGATGAAGACAGTGCAGACACAAGACAGCACATGGCGGGGTTGAGACTGAATGATACAAGTGAGAAAACGGCCCAAAGTAGTGACAACGCCAAGATGGAAAATAGCCAGAATAGCGTATAGTCCCAGTTGTCGATACAGAGTTGCAAAGTACGCGCGATTAATGTGGTAGATGAGCGTAAGAAAGCAAGAGGGGAAAGTGTGATGTGACTCGCGTGCCGTATATATGCCCGCCACGAAATGCACCATCAAGGAACTTGCCGGTCATCCGCAGCCGGATCACGTCCGGCACAGCAGTGCATTCAGGTATCAACTACATCTCCTTGCCCCTCGGAACCGAAACAGTTATGGTTAGCTTGAAGTGCGAAAATGAAGGATGAAGAAAATCAGCGCCGATTATGACAATGTCGGACATGAAAGGAAGGGGCTGGGGTGTCACCCAGCGATGGCAGGGGTGCACCGTCTTAAGGCTCCGGGGCCGCCGCGGTTCACAGGCGTGATGAGGATTTGATGGCACGGTAATATGTCTAGTGCAGAACTGGTGTTTTCGGCTATGTGATATGAATAACACGGAAATATTGAATCAACGGCAAAAATAAACGACTTTAGCGAGATTCGAACCCAGCCGAGAAAAACGATCCTATTACAAAGAAAAACACAGCCACTATTGAGACACAGAAAATGAAACAATTTTAAAGGACAGCCACTAAAAGTGATTCAACACAGCCTCTATTTACCATAGCACAGCCACTAAATTGGTTACAAAGTTAGATTCGTGACATAAAAGTCGCGAGACGTTCAAAACCTCATTATCGATTGATTAAAAATGATTACATAAGTACTCGTAACTACACTAAAAATTCATTAGAGGCTCTCACCACTTTCTACTCACGTTGCGCTGCCCTATTACTTGCAAGAAGCCTTGATCAGGGGTTGATGGCCGTCTTCTTGCCGCGATCAAAATCACCTTATTGGGATGTCACGTTGAGGCGGAAACTCAGGGGTGGAGGGTCCCTCGAACCGGGGCATCTCAGGTCGGCACACTAAAGACTGGTTCGTGCTTCCTCCTGAAATGAGGCCTCTCGTGTTTTCAGGCCTCGCGGGGACAAGAGACTTTGATGCACCCATGGCAAAATAATGTTTAGTGAGTGGATCGAACCTAAAAGCGTAGACCAGCGGGGCATTCTGAGAGCACTGCTATAATATAACTACACCAAAAGGTCATGGGGATACAAATTTACCTCGCTCCCTTCCTCCTACTCTGTGGTGTAGCTGGGAAAAGCCGTTGATCAAGGCTTGATGGCCGCATTTCTGCCGCCATCAAAGTCACCTTATTTGGACATAGGGATGCGGCGGAATTCTAAGAGTGAACGGGACCCGTTCGTAGAGACCTCCAGGAAACGCTCCGACGGGACGGGATACGGGACGGGACGGGACGGGACGGACGGTTTGGAGCCCCTAGAAAGCTGGGGCCAAATCAAGGCCAGGCTGATGGCATCACAGGCCAATCGAATCATTGATGGTTGATTGACCAACACGAGTTCATCGTTACCATCACCAAAAGCGGAGAGAAGTTGAAAGGGGGTCTGAACCCCCTTCCAACCGTCTCAAGCCCTCATAACTGGGCTCAAGGTCTGGGAGCGCCTTTCAAGGCATCACCAGTCAATTCTGACTTTCGTAAGGGCTCGCAATACTGCCCCAGCACTTGAGGGGGTTGTGAGGCCTTACGGGCCTTACAAGGGTGCTCCAGGCCTTACCTCCCGTTCCAGGTATTCTCCAGCCCGTCCAACAAATAATGCAAAGAATTTAATTCCAAAGTCTACACAAACAAACGGCAATCTAATAGCTACAGAGTTTGCGATGATGCGAGACTGTGGAGAACGGACATGAGTGAGTGTTGGGCTCGGAAAACATCACGACGTACGGGCATTGATTTCTAATGAGTTTGTGATGGTCATCTGAATAAAATATCAGTTGGCATATCAAGGAAATTGAAGGCATGACTTACGGCCACAGAGGATGCAATGGAACTACTTGATGACATGTCAGAATTACCGATGACCGAGAGACAATAACTTACGTTGCGATGATGTGAGGAATACAGACTGTAGAAAACAGATATATGGACTGTGGAAAACAGATATAAGTGGGCGTTGAGCTCGGAACACAATGACTTACGTTGCGATGATGCGAGGTGATTACAGACTGTGGAAAACAGAAATAAGTGGGTGCTGAGCTCGGAACACAATAATGACTTACGTTGCGATGATGCGAGATGATTACAGACTGCGGAAAACAGAAATAAGTGGGCGTTGAGCTCAAACACAACGACGTACTTGCATTGATTCTTAGAGAGTCATCTGCACAAAAACATCAGTTAGCATGTCAAGAATATTGAAGGCGCGACTTACGGTGAGAGGAATTATTTATTCGAGAAGCGGCCGGCGGTATACATAAGTGGCCGAACGTCGAAGCAATTGAAGAACTTACTTAAGAAGATATGGATTGGTTCACGGCGGCACGATGAGCCGCGCACTGCGCAAGAATGTTAGAGGCAGCGTCGGATGTGGGCTCGATGGCGTGCGAGTTGTCGATGGTGGCACCACCAAAGACGTTCCTGTCAAGGCTGATCAGCGGGAGCACGACATGGAGCGAAACATATACTGTTGGTACCAGTCCAGTGTATCCTTCGTCCACGGGTCATCAGGATCCGCAAAAAGTTTAACAATAGAGTCGAATAGTTCCTTGTAGTCATACGGACCATTGCGAACCTTCCATTCAGAAGTACTTAGCATTGTACGTGCCTAGTGCTGGTCAATAAGATCCGTCGTAAAGTAAATCACTTACCTGTACGGCCGGCATATACGATCATCTCGGGGTCTACGACAAAGACGCCGTGAGCACGGGCGTTGCAGATGGCGGGCAGCTCGCCATTGTTGAGGCCGCAGAGCGCAGACCCGTGAGCGGTCCAAATGTGGCGCAAGACCTTTTGAGATGTTTAAATCGACAAAAGGGACGAAGGAATCGAATCCACGCACCCTCAAAAGTAAATGCCCACGAAGCAGACCCTTGCCTAAATCGTTCGGGTCGTACGAACCGTCCTCCCAGAAGAACGAGGGGAAGTCGGCGGCCTTCAGCTCCACCGTGCCGGCCCCGAGGCTCTTGAGGAATCTATAGATCGAATATGGGAGTCAGGAAAGTAAGATGTGGACGGATCGATGCTCACTCATTTTGGGCTGGAGTACCCGTCGCGTTCACGGTATTGAAAGTCCTGAGAGGAAGATCAGGAAACAGGTGAATATATGCGTTCAACAATGTACTCACGCAGTGATTATCGGCTCGGGGTTGGCAGTCCTGACATAAGAGAGGAATTAGTTGGATGTATGCCATCGAACACGCACTCACAAGGGTGGGGCGCACACCGGTGGAGGAGGAAGGGAGGAACGATGATCCCAGGGAAGAATGAGGTGCCGGAGCATGGGATGGGTGACCCTGCGGTCCGATTTGCTCTCTTGCTTGAGAACGGGCGGGTCGAGGACGTCCTTCGTTGGGTTCAGCAGGGTGTAAGACAGCTGGTGCTTAAGCCCGTTGGTGTCCGCTGTGCGAGCACTCCGTGCGGCAGTCTGCATCTGGAAGAGCATATGAGACATTATGATGCAAAAGATCTAGATGGCGATGCACCGCTTTCACCAGAAGCTTCCATTGCTTGCTCTTCGTGGGTATCTCAAGGTACACATGCTTGACGACGTCGAGCAGATCGGGCACAGTAGAGAAGATCTTGTTGAATGCCTTGATATGAATCTGCTGCTGTTCAAGTTCCCTGGTACAGTGCTGTGTATCAGGGAGGAACGACAGTCAGCGAGAAAGCACTTACGAAGAATGGATAGTGATCAAGTTGGATGGGCACGACACGACAGGAGGGCTCCAATGATGCTCAGGGCCGTACAGCATCGCGTCGCCAATGTCCAGGAATGGGCTAACGGCGCGCGTAAAGAATTTTGCGGCGGTAGTCAGACGTTCTAGAGGAGGAACTCGTAGAGCAGAGCTTTCGAAGAGGATTAGGGCGGGGAGAGCAGTAGAACACACAGCTCACTTTGGGGAACGTTTGCGCCGCTTGGCAGCTGGTGCGGCAGCTTCCTCTTGCACGGGTCCAAGAGCCGAGACGAGGTCATGGTGTTTACTCTTGATGGCGTCGGGAATAACGAGGGTAGGAGCCGCAGCGGCGGCGAGGGCAAGGGCGGGGGCGGGGGCGGGGGCAGGGCCAGGGACATGGCCAGAGGCATTAGTGGACATGATGGTAAGAAGGAAGGAGGGTGTACTCGAGACGTGCCGATTTATCGGTGACAGGTCACTGATCACGTGCACAGTCACCACCGCATTTTAATTGCTTTTAAACGTTCGCCAGGAGGTAAAAGAGCAGGGAAAAATGCTGGAAAATTCTGAAAAATGTAATTAGATATGCGAAGTAGGTCTAGGTATCTAAAGTACATTGTATCCTGCCGACTCAATGATTTCCTCGTCACTCTGGCCTGTCAGCAGCTCCTCTTCCTCTTCGTTGCCCGGCAGCTGCTGCTCATC
This sequence comes from Mycena rosella, assembly GCA_029378255.1. NCBI lineage: Eukaryota > Fungi > Basidiomycota > Agaricomycetes > Agaricales > Mycenaceae > Mycena > Mycena rosella. The sequence goes on along the minus strand of JARKIE010000180.1, from coordinate 57,377 downwards.
TCCTGAATCGGACGCATCCGAGTCCGATTTTTCTTCCTCCTCCTCATTGCTACTTGCCTTACTGGACCCTCGATCCTCCGAAGGGACAACCTCCTCATCAATATCCATCTCGTCGTCTAAATCGGCCTCAGCAGGACAATGGCCCGAGCTACGCATCGCTCCATGGCCGAGGCCGTTCTCAAAGAATCACATGAATGTGTCGCGGTCAGCGAAACTGCGACTCGATTCAATTTATGTCGTCCACAGGTAATAAGATCACTTACAAGTTAACGTAGTAGTAGATCCAGTCGTCTTGGTGCTCTGACCGGCGGACAATGGAATTTGGGAGTGTCGCGTCGAGACCGTGGTGGAACGCCGGGACAATATGAATGCCGCGGATGACTTCCGCGGGATTGAGAAATCCGAAGGCCCCGGGATCTGCGAAGTCCATGAAGCCGAGACGAGGTAACCATTTTGCTTTCCATCCAGATTTGTGCGACAGGTCCCGCCCAAACCAGCGGACCCACAGGAACTCCATGCGCTGAGGCCTGCTGTCCTGGGATCTGTCCCCGACATGCCGAACATCCGCATGGAATATGCCAATGACACGGGTGTACCAATAGGGGTGTAGGTTGGAGTCGTCTTCATCCTCGTGCAAAATGACCATGACATCCGAATGAGTGCGGGGGTTGATCGAGTCTTCATCCCGGTAGAAGTCGTAGGTGGTATAATTGACTCGCATCACCTGGTGGCTGTATATGCGATTCCGAACGAAAGTGACGTCGAGCAGGTCTTGCTGCGAGAACTGGATCTCATCCCCATCGTATGGAGCTTTAGGATGCGGCTGAGATGTGAACAAAGTTTAGGCAAAAAACCCTGGGTTCCCTGTCAGGAACTTTGTATGAATATGTGTGATGTTCTTACCTCCACGGCAGGATCACCGGCCATTAGGGCAGGAAATCCGTATACATCCAGAGGCGTCCGTTTCGATTCAGAAATGTGATGGTGTAGGCGAGGAGGTGTACTGGGTAGCTCGTCATTTTGGGGTTGAAGTGTATCAACGAAGGGGTTGGGAGCAGCTAGTACAGGGGCTTGGACAGCAGGTGTGTCCGGTTGATCACCCCCGTCCTCGGCAATCTTGGCGGTGGGGGCGGCAGCAGCATCTTTCATTCATTGATTGACACCGCGCAGGAGCCGCCGACGACGCTCATGTGCCGCGATTTAATTCGTGTAGTTTCGTTTGTTGGTCCGTGCATAAAATCTTTTGACGAGGCGATGTGCAAGCTCACCCTGTATGGTATTCAGAAAGGTTCCAGGCACACAAAAGCGAAAAACCTCACGATTTGTGTTGAGTACGAGTCGGTAGTACCCAATCTCGTAATCGCTTCGGGATAATCACCCAACAAGTGGTATTTATATGTTGCAGCAAGGGGGGATCGGGATTCAAATTTCGGATATAGGGTCAGGGGGAGGGGGGTCCCAGCCAAGGCTGAAAAAAACTTTTTACTATATGTTTTGCACGACATAATAGATATGTTGGGAGAGTGCAGGCATACACAGAATGAGTGGTAGAAGGTGGTACAAGACCCTCCACAGCCAAAAGTCGGCCAAAACATCTTCGGACCTGGGTTTAAAGGTTCGAGGAAGGGCAAATTAGACTCATAATGCACATGAGAGTAACAAAATTGAAGACAGAACACATTGTAGCCACACAGGAATCTCAAAGAGGTTAGCTTCGCGAGGTCGCGATAACCCGAGCTGGATAGGGAAGCTGTCTATCAGGTGGCGGTGAAGCGGCACATGACTCGGAGCGTCGGCCCGGGCCTAAGGGTGCGAACCACCTTCCCTATATGGAAGGACCCGGGGGAGGGGGGTCCCTCGGAGGGCTGAAAAAAACTTTTCGACCCTATATCCGTTTTTCGAATCCCGATTCCCCCTTGTGTTGCAGTATTCCAAGTTTTCCGCTTTTTTGTTGTCGAGTTGTTGGATGTTTTGCCTGATGCCGAATTTTTCTGGGCCTCCCGACGCGCCCGACCTGCCGTCTCCTTGGGTAGCTAATATGTAACAAAGGCCTCGCAGGTGGTGCGAATGAAACGTCGGGCCTGCATGCCGAGCTCTGTGGTCGCGCTGGTGAAATGTTGGACAGTGGAGCTGCTATATAGTCGGAGTTTGGTGTATGCGTGCCAAGTGGCCAGAGTCAACCACAGGTCGAGTAGAATGCCATTGTGGGGCTCCAGCAGCAGGCCTTCCAGTACCGGCAGCAGACACTGAGTGTGGAGTTAATCTAAGCAATGAATGCCCATATCTTGACACCCACCTGCAAAATGTCCTCAAAATCACGTGCCGCGAGTTTTTTCATTTCAGATACGTTGGCGTGGAAGCGTCTAATTGTGCTCCGGCCGAACATCGGTACTTGACGGAACCTGGCAAGATGATAAATGAGAATGTCGACATTGTACAAATGCTGTTTACCGCTCATCGAGCTTGCCGATCGCATCGCTCGCATACACCTGCAGGATCCGTAGCGTGTGGATAAACAGCGACTTGACGACACCAAGCTCGACTTCATGGAGAAGGTCAGGCACGAACATCGAGAATAAATTGAATCCAAATGCAGCCAATTTCGAGAAAGCGTTCTGTGCGGTGTGATTAGACTGAGGGGAATTCGATGAAAAAGCAGTGCAGGCTCACCCTGGTGGGGACCCAGGACTTGGACTTCAGGTTACAATTCACATGTTCGCCCGTAACTGACCCGCCCTTCCCAAATATCCACTAACGTACTGCGTCAATTTTGTCGCGCCATGGTTTGTTGTCCTCGCGAACATTTTTCCGGCGCTGCATGTCTGCTTTCGTGCCCATTTCCGGTATCTGACTCTTTTCCACAAAGCAGCGTGGGCACAAAAAGCCACCGAAGTACTTGATTGTTGCCAGTAGAACCCTAACGGCCATCAGGGCACAAATATTTGAAATAAAGAAGTACATACTTTTCACACTGTAGGTGAAAAACCGCGGAAAAACATGGTGTTTGATTCCATCGTAACACTCGATGATTACTCCATGGACGTACGCATGGATGAACTCGGGAGTAAGAAGGAGGTCCCAGATCGCATGCATTAGCTCTCGTTTCAAATGTGCGAGAACATCGGCAGAGGGCGCAATACCGAACAAATTGCGGTAAAAATATTTAATCGAGTTACGAGTACTTATGTAATCGTTTATAATCAATCGAAATGAGGTTTTGGAGACCTAGTCGAAAAGTGTCCCAGATCTATTCGTGTAACGGATTTAGTGGCAGTGCTAGTCTTCCTAGTGGCTGTGTTGAAACGAATTTAAAGGACAGCCACTACTTTCCCTTTGTTCTTTGTGATTGCTTAGTGGCTGTACGTTGTCTTATGTAATCATTTTGGCGCTCGCTGCGGTTCGAATCAGGTGCTACGTATTTTTCTATTCCCGACGGTTTGGTGTCTTTCTTTGTTCATCCTCGACGTATTTAGTCTCCTACAACTGACTATTAAAACGGCTTCAATACTCTGCTTTACTAGTTACTAACATATACACAAATAAAAGCGGGAGGAATTGTATCGTTAGCCCTATTTCACTTGTCACATCCATGAAACACACCTTCCATCACCATCACTATCACCATCACGGTGGTCATCGCCATCACTGCCCGCACGCATCGCGGCATCAACTTCGCGTCAAACGGGTGCTGCCATCACCGCGCCGTCATCCGCATCAACGCTCTGCCACTGCTGAGCTCGCCGTCCCCCTCCCTGTGACCATAAAATCACCAAAATAATAGGGTGTGTAGTCACAGCACCCCACAGTCGATGCACCGCCAAGATCGTGCGTGCACGCGGCGCCATCAGGGCGCGCACTTATACCATCAACGCCGCCGCCGCCGCCGCTGCGGGCTCCGTGCTGTCTCGAATAATACACCAAAAATCACGAAAAAATAGGGACGGATGGGTGAGGTCCCCCAGTCGATGCATTCCCAAGATCACGTGTGTGCCCTGATTCCATCAACACCGCTACCGCCGCATGCTGCGGGCTCCGCGCTGTCTCGAATAATAAGTACACCGAAGATCACGACAAAATCGGGACGGGTGATCGGTCTCAGATAACCGTTGATAACGACGCTATCAGCGCGTGAAAGCCATCAGTTGTCCTGGCGCTGCAGCATAAGTCGGCACTCCCGCCCGCAATAATGCACCATAAATTGAGAGAAAATAAGTTATGTTCCCCCCTATTATTAGGGCCTACGGCGGATGCCGTTTTCCGGATCTTGCCGAACCGTGCATCCGATGGTATCCGATCATTTGGCGCTGTTTGGCCTTTCTCCCAAATGCCCCAAATGTCCCATTTCTCCCATATTGTGCCGCCACACTGTAGATACACAGCCCGGGCACTAAAACACAGCGGTGATGTTACTTGCCCATCATATATGATAGCGCAAGATAACCGCTGATAACGAACCTATCAGCGCGCCATGATCAGCGCCATCAAAGCCATCAGTTGTCCCGCCGCTGCGTGCGATAATACACCTTAAATTAGGGGGGAAATGGATTGCCTTCCACCCCATCATTAGGGGGTCTTGCCGGGTTCTCCACCCAAAGAATGAAGACTTTGATAGTGAGAAATAACAGATAAACAAGGTTATCAGCATGTCATGATCAGTGCCGTCAGCCCGCCATCAACCCATTGGCTGTCCCGCCGCATCAAGTCGCTGCTGCCCTGCTTAATAATGCCCATAAAAAATACAGCACCCCCTAGCTTCCTTGGGACCACGGGGCTGTCGTGCGTGATGCGCAAGACGTTTGCAAAGGTGTTCACGATCTCATCAACACCCTCCCCCGAGATGACTCGCAGTGCCTCGCTGTCCCATCGCCGTCGCCGTTGTGCCACACGCTCTCCTGCAATCTTGCTTAGCTTCCCACTATCCGCTTCCCGCCGGCTGCAACCCATCAGCTGTGTAGTGCCTACGTGCCTCGACAAATATACCGTGTATCCATCTCGTAAATGTGTCGGGGAGTGTGGTCCAGATCGGAAGGATTGGGCCTCTACTCTGATTGGCTGGATCACTCGGACCGACCTCGGTATCTGCCGGAATGTGCACCAAAAGTTATTACTGAGAAGCAGCAGGGGATGTAAGGCATATGCGAAGTTACAGAATGAATTTTGATGGTTCCAATACCATTATGACGGAGCTAGATGTAGAACCAAGTGCTGGAATTTACAGTACTTCAATTACCAAACCTGTCCACCAAAATGGATGCCACTCAGGGATGAAGGTGGGATATGACTTGGGGAGTTGGATTGAGGTTAACTCAAAGTGCGAGGACTACAATATCGCACAGTCAGTTGGTTTTTTGACTAATTTCGAGTCTAATATTCATTCAGAGCTCCCTATGGACTAAATACCCCAGATCTTTGACAGTTTTCAGTCCCGTGGACCCAGCCAATGCCCTTTAAGGAAGCAGAATTATTTTCTACCTCTCGTGGCTCGCAAACTGGCCAAAGACCCGAAAAATAATCCAAATTTCAAATGTCTACAGCACCTCCGGAAATATCATATATTATAGAAGGCATCTAAAAGTGGGATTCCTCCATGGCCAATGCATTTGCTCGCCGGATAGCCCTACAGTGAGGATGAACATCTACGGACTCATGTGCAACAGACAGATTGTAGAGAACATATAAAGTCTCAGTTATATTTTTCGCTGGCTCTTGAGACCATCTAACAGAGTCTGAACCAGCCTATTGCAGATTTGAATCAAAAAACAAAAATTAAACATTACAATGGCGGGAGGCCGGTGTTTACTGTCAATCACCGGGTAGTTGACCACCTTAGCATTTGTGGTGTATCTCTGAAGCCATCAGTGGACTGTCGGGGTCCGCCGGGATTCATAATGATGGCTTGCATCCTAGGAGTCTGTTAAACACATTTGGCGGAATTTAGACGCTGTTCCGAGTAGCGAGCAATTTTTTTCTGGGCAGCATTCCAAAAACGGCCAAAACAGGGTAGTTGACCACTGCCTTGAAGACGCCGCTGAGGACGGAATTGACACTGCCTAGTGTCTGGGTGGTCTTTGGAGGTTCCAGGCTACCATTTAGTGTACCTTACATTGGACTCCAAGACATGGGTGTGCATACAAATTTTATTCTGAAGTGCAAGCCAATAGGTGTAATAAAGTCCTTCGACTAACTGACTGCCATGCAACCAACAGATGCCACAGGGGGATAAAATTTGTTTGCAGTCAGTCTCATAGAATGTAAATGAATCTCTTTGGCTCCAATTTTCAGCCCCATACTCTCGAGAGGCCTAGAACAAATCCGGGAGTCGAAACCCCAAAATTCGTGTGATTTGATGTATTGGACGGTGGGGAGAGAGGAATAAAATGTAGAAAATATCGATGGAGCACCAAATTTGAAGCATAGTGTCCCAATATGGATCATACCAAGTTTCAGACCGGTAGTGCTAACGGTTCTCTTAGGAACGGGTGGTCAACTTATGCCGCTTGATATTGGATTTAACTATTCTGGGGGGTCCTGTAAGTGTTGATGCCAATTTCGGGGGATACATTATATTCTGGTTGAAAGCCCCGACCCGGAGCTCTAGAACGACCCCCAAATGTCGTGGATTGACCAAGGATTGGTCGAGAGCGGAACATCAATGCCGTTGATGGCCAAGAAATGATGTTCTCACGCATCGTATCGTGATCAAACGCGGCACCGCTGCCGATCCACCCATCACTTCGCCTCCAAATTTGGTCCAAACCTTCGTCAGACATCCTATTCCCTCCCCCAAGGTCAATCCACTGTCAGTTCTCCATGTATATCCAGCCATTGTCCAAGTGGTCAACTGCCTAGTGTGGTCAACTACCCAGTCGGCAATAGTAGCTGTAAGCACCCTGTGTAAGTTAGCAACACGTGTAAATACTTCTCAAAAAGTCCAGGAGAGTATAATAACTGGTCTAGACTAGAAATTATGCATCAGGGGAGCTTTCAAGGCACTATAGATTCAAAAGTACAGCCTGTTCGCTGTGCCGATCCCGATTGGGATGTGCGATCAGGTATCAATCACCGTGAGAAATATATGTTGCTCGCGCGACTCTGTACATCTTTCCCCCTCCCGGTGTCTACTCAACCACCCGACCACACAATGACATTGCACCAGCGCCAGATGAAGTATCCTCCCACCAAGATGAGTTTATTATTTGTGTGCGTACCTTGACTAATCACTGAAGTGTGAAGAGTGAAAGGCAAAAAATTTGCAAGGCCCGAAAAAAAAAAAGTACATAAGTGCGAGTTTGCCGGGCCATGCCACGGCCATCACCCCCAAGTCAGGAAGCTGTAAAAGGAGTTGGTAAAACATAATGGAGTGTCAACAGAGACATACCGAAGGAAAGTACGCCTGGTGGAATCCCGCATTCGCCATTGGTTTCGCCCGTATGTATTTTGAGAGGTTGCCGAAGAAGGTGTACAGCGGCCAGAGCGATGCATTGCCGAAGTTAGCCAGATGTGTAGAATCTGACCAGAACATGTACGCGGCGATGATGGTCTCGATATGTGGCTTATCCCAGCGATGCAGAGCGTGGTGTGCTTTGAGCATCTCGGGAGAGGTGTAGATTTCTCCACAAATAGCTTCATGCCCTGCGGCCAGGGGCGGCAGTCCGCTCTCGTCCAGTTTGAAATTCACATCTTCGAGAGTTGTGTCCGGTTTGCTCGGGTCGTGGTTCGGATCGCGACGAGATGCGAAAGGGGTGGTGTGGTATTGCATGAATGCGGGGCTTTGAAAAGCCTCGGTCATGACGTTGAGCAGGGGGCGATATAAAATTCCAGCTACTTCAAATTCGGCGGCGTCGGCTTCCGGCTTGCAGATCTTGGGAGCCGGAAGCTTGATCTTTACAGACCCGACGGTCCACCCGCTCGGCGGCTGTCCGGGCAGAATATTGGAGGCGTCGTCCAGCCGCTTGTTCTCCCGCGCAGCACTGAAGCCTTCGGGATGCATGCGGTCGAAATCGTCCTGCAAGATAACATCAAGATCGGCGATGGACTTGAGATTCGATCCGAGATGAAACCAAGTCATCAAGCGTGCAACTGTCGAGTTTAGAAAGGAAAAGAAAGGGGGATTCGCTGCTGCAACTTTTGGAGTCCCAGTGAGAAGCTGTGAAGACCGGCATAGATCATCCAGGGAGATGGAATCCTCTGGGTCGTGTGTGGGGCGGTTGGGGAATACTTTGTAGAAACCGTGGGCATTCGGTTCTGTTTTCACCCAGGTTTGCGTGGGAATTTCCTGCTGGGTAGCGTTGGAAGTTGGCAGATCGGGCTCGGGTTCCAGCGGCCGTAAGATTGGAGTCGGCGGCTCAGGGGCATCATCACAATATCTCGCGGGAAGGCGCGGGCGGCGGTGAGGACGGCCTCCGGCGCCAGGAGGCAACGGGCTCGGTGCGCGCGGAACTTCCGGAATATTCTGTCCAGAGCATGAGGCCCCATTTGTAGTCATGGATATCGTGGATGATTTACCTTGTCAAGAATTTCTTGGGCCGCAGCCGTGGCCTCCGATTCTACTCGAGCAGCTTCAGTCGCGACAGCTTGCGTTGCGGCGCTGGTAATTCGCGCGAGCCTCGCACCGCATTTATTCCAATGGTTGCGGAGCCCCCTCTGACCGCTGATATCTTTTTTATCGCAAAAACCGCAGCGGAGCATGGCACAGAGAATAAATATAGCCAGAGAGAAAACAAGGACGTGTCTCATGAGATGACTCGAACGGGCACTGGCAGAAGTTGTCGCCTTCAGGGAAGGATCCGGTGACCGCGCGCGCGGTCGCTTGAAACGGCCAAATGCGGACGCGGCCTAGGATAGAAGCCGTAAGATTGAAAAGTTCTCAAAAGGGGGTTGTAAGGTTCTGCAAGCACTGGGACGCAAGTGGTGAGGGGCGGCTAGCCCTTGAGAGACTTTGTAAGGGCCTTGATGGACTAGTCTGTTAGTTACCGCGCCCTGATACCCGGTAGCCTGCATTATTATATAAGCATCCATTTTGGGAAACCACGTGCAACCTTATATGGACGCAACTTGACGCGTTGGACGCGACATAGTATTCTGAGGGTACAGGATTGGGCTAGGGCCAATATTTATATTGCCAGAAGTGTCCCCCAAATGTTAAACCCCCCACCTTCAGATGGAAAGCCGTAGATGAGGAAATCACCATATGTTCTCCGCCAAATTAGCCGAGGAATTCTTGGGAGACATAATTTAATCAAGAAAATTATACTGGCAGATTTAAGGGTACTTTGGTGCTTCCCCACGTTGAATATCTCGAAAAACACCCAAAATGGCCGAGGATGAGGTGAAGACGCGTGAAATAAATGGCTTGTTTGGTTGTGAATCGTCCATCATTACATAATAAGGCAGGCTACCGGGTAACAGGGCGCGGTAACCAACAGACTTTATCAAGCGAGGTACGAGCTAGAATTGATAAAGCGTCTGTCAAGAGAGACTATTGATGGACGCGATCAAGCCCTTGAGCGCGCTTGATGGGCCTTGTCACAGTCACAAGGCCTGTCAAGCTTTCGACACTTTTGGTGATGACCATCTCGACGAGCTGGAAGATAACCCGTTCCAGGGTGGCAACTGCCTGCTCCGCCAACCACCAGTATCTTTTTCATCCCTTGTGGCTTCACGACGCGCACTGGCTACACCGTCGAGCAGCGGGAGCTGCAGCGAGCGCTTCATCTCGGAACGTCACTTCTTTCGGACACGATATGGAGGGTATCATCCCTTCTGTCATAACCCCCCATGTCCGTTCGGGCTATAGACAAGTATAGACCTGCCGGATTCGGTCGACGAGGAAATCTGGAACACATTCTTCAGGCGGTGTCGAACCTGGAGTGCTTCATCATCTCTGGCCTAGTTGTGCGCTCGGGTGAACTCTTGCTAACACTCCCATCTTCCATTCAGAATATGCTCGCAAGGTCTGGGCTCGAGCGCTTGCATCTACTGAATATGCGCCACGTGGGCGCGCCTGCGCTCCTGCGCGTTTCTGTCCTCCGTGAAGGTCCTCTCGATGAACGCCACGACTTTGATAGAAGGCCTTTCCTGGAACTGTTATTACTCTGAGTGCGTTGTTTCTGCAACACTTGATTTTACAACTCTTTGCCTCATTTGAGGGCTTATCCTCTCCGAAAACCCAAATAAACTCAATCAGGCCACTCCTGCGTGTGGACACATCCCCCCGTCTGCAAGCCGAGCGCTTCTTATTGTCCGTTGCTGAAACCCTAGAGAAGCTCGAGCTCAAACTCCGGAGGTGCATTCATGTATTTACTGCTCGTTGCTGACGCGAAGCCCAGGATTATCTCTTTCAGTAAATCTCCGGCATCTCCCCAATCGGCTCGCCTGCCGAATTCCCGACGGTTTCGCAAGCATGCTCTCTGCCATCCTCCCGTGTCGCCGCCCTCACTCTCCTCTCCTGCGATCCATGCCCGCCTGGCGGAAAGCGGTTTGATCAAGGCGCCCTCACATCGATTGTCAATTCGACACTATCCACTACCAACTGCTCTTCCTCGACACGGCGAACCGGGGCGTACCCTCGTGGTGCCGCTCTTAGCGCGTTTTGCACGGCCTGAGGGGCCTCACTCCTGAATTTAACCTGGAATTTTCACGAGCGGATGGAAGCGAGTCGTAAGTACGTGGCACGACTCCTAGTGATTCTGTTCTGTTCTATGCTCCGCTCCGCAATGCAACGGCCCCAAGATTGCTATCACCTGCACGTTCGTGGCTTGATGTGATGTGCAATATGTATGAGCGTGGCGCACATTAGCTTCATATGGTGGAGACAATCTTAGCAAGACTTAATTAAGCCTTGAATGTCAGTTAAATTCCTTCCACCCATTATCATCCTCCCGAACGACAGACGGGCCAGAAGGGCTTGCCTGGCCTTGCTGTGTACCTTGAATGCGCTCTGGCACTTCATTCTCATGCCGTTCAACCATAACGGACAGCAGCGAACAATCCTCCAAATTGAGCTTGACGCATGATGCTGTACGTAAACCGCTCTTTCTTTGACTCGCCATTCCGTCTTAACTCCCCTCTTCCACCATGGCGCAGACCGACCTCGCTGGCTATCTAACGGGCTGGAATGCCCCAACATTCACCGGCCAGCCGCACGAAGACGTGCATATGTGGATCAGCGGTATTCGGTATGGGCTGAAGCAGCGACGGGTCCCCCGCGAGCTTTGGGTTGCCGCTGCGATGAGCTTCTTGGACGAGGAGCCGCACGCGGTGTTGGACGACATGCGGCGCACCATGGCGGAAATCGCGGAGAAGGAGGGGCAGACGGGGTGGGCATGGGACTGGGATATGTTTACCCGCACTCTGGTGGTTATTCATGGTAGGCATGGCCGGTTGTGTTGTGGCAGCACATTCTGATTTTCTGCCATGTCCAGATCAAGTCAAGAAGGACGCCAAGAACGGTGCATGTCTTTGGATTTAGTCCACCGCTCTGCGGTGCTCACACAAATTTAATGCAGACGCCCATAACATCGGAAGCGATTTCCATCGTTTCAGGAAAGAACATCCATACGCCGCAGCGGCGGCAGGCCTCGGATTGATCGCAGCCGGCGGCATCACTGTCGGGCCCGCCATCCTCGTCGGCACACTGCACTTGCTGGGCTTCAGCGCCTCGGGCGTCGTCGGCGGTGGGCGTTCTTCACTCTCTTGTGAACTTTACCCAACACACAACTAGGTTCTATTGCCGCCGGGATCCACAGCGTTTTCGGAGGCGGGTATTTATTCGCGATGGCGCAGTCTGCCGCTGCGGGCGGGATCGCCGTCGCGCCCGTGGCGGCACAGGCCATCAGTGCAGGAACAGTGGCGCTTGGCGCGTGGGTGGGCCTTGGCCGTGACGCGGATGATGCAGGCGTGGCGCCCTGCGCCGATAATCCCCCGCGAACGCTGCAAAGAATTCGGACGATAAAGTTGAACAAGGCCGATTGGAAGATAGTGCCGGAACGACCGCCGCCGCTGATGCCTGCGATGACGATACCTCGTCGGAGCATACAGTTAAACCAAGCCGTGGTGCGGATAATGCAGGGGCAACGTCCCCCACCCACGATGCCGAGATCTCTGTGGAGGTTAAACAAAACCAGGGTGTCGATAATGTAGGAACGTCCACCGCCGAAGATCACCCCGTCAGCAAAGCCGAGATCTCTTCGGAGGATAAGCAAAGCCGTGGCACGGGCGCGGAAAATGCAGGGGCGCCGTCCCACGCCCAGAATCCCCCCGCCAAAGATTCCGAGATGACGTTGGGGAATAACCAAACTCAAGATGCGGAGAATGCACGGGAGTCCACCGCCGAGGATCCCCTCGCCAACAAAGCCGAGATCTTACTGGGGGATACAGAACAGAGGGTCGCGGATGATGCAGGAGCGACTGGCACCACTGTTGAGCCCTCTGCCAACAAAGCCGAGATCTCACTGGGGGATGCACAACAGAGAGTTGTGGATGATGCGGGAGCGTTTGGCACTACCGTTAAGCCCTCTACCCACGATGCCGAGATCTCATTGGAGGATAAACGGAGCAGCTGATTATACTCTATGTATATGTGTCCCATACCCGGATTGAACTTGTACTGCTACTTCTACGCTCATGAAATCAGGTCTTATCGTTATATGCAAACTCTGTAAGATCCTATGGAAGATGATATAAGGTCCAGTGGCAGGCACACGGAAGACATGAACATGCTTGTCGATGCCAAGTATGATGAAGTTGAAAAATCAGACAGACCTGATAGCGCGCGGCGTCTGCGTTTACTTAGACTTTCATGATCCTTCCCTAGATTTATGTGACGCTCGACGGGATGTAGTCTGAGTGCCGAATTGCCACGACATCCCTATTACTGGCACCGAGACTAGACGGGATGGACTGAGAAATTCTCCCATTCAAGATCGGGATGTGACGCCGGACTGCAGCTCATACGCCAAAACAGTATATGGTTGGAGTTCTCGCGGGCACTCATACATTGACGCCGATATTATTTTAAATAAATTCCTGTAACCGACTAGTTGTCCCCAAAAATTCCAGATTTCCGATCATAGCGGCAATATCCGTGATCCATCACACGGTCTGGACTCCTGCCTAATCCGGCGCCTGAAAAGTCCTCACGATCATGACGGCAACTCCCGCGACCGCGGTCTGGACTCCTCCCTAATGCGGCACTTAAAAAGCTTTTTGCACAACAGCGAACCACGACGTGAATTTGACCAGAATCTAACCAGTCTGGCTAGAGCTGCTACGAGCCGCAAAAATGTGGCAAGCCCATAGGCAGACCGGTACTATTCGAAGCTGTCAATTGAGACTTGGCTGAGAGGGTGCCGATCACGGCATCACCGTGGCTGCGCCTTGCCATGCATTTCGATGCAACTTCAGGTCTATTGTACGTGCCACCCACATGCCTGGTAAAAAATCTGAGGAGACAGAATTTCACACAAGCGTGATTGGCCCATACTATCCCTTTGAATCTGGTATAATACACTTGAATTGAGCACAGGGCCGACGGCATCAAAATTCCACCCGTGTCGATTGACAGCTCCGAATAGTACCAGTCTGCCTACGGCAAAGTACTCGCCACGTTTTTGTTGCATTTTTGCCAGTTGTAGGCAGACTGGTTGGTCTACGGAATCTGTATATTACCCAAGGAATGTTTTATATCCCTAGACAGTCTGGCCTGGAGAGTGCGAAGAGAACACAATTGGGGACAATCGGACAAATAAACCATGTGTACCTAACCATAAGTCTCATCACGGTTGCAATTTTCTTCTCGTTTCAGTGAACAGAGCACAGTAAATACTATCAAGGTTCCAACTCTGTTTTTCGTGTTTTGCACTCCCAAGTATTTTGAAGGTTCCGCGGGAGGTTACTGTATTTTTTTATTCAATCCGACCAGGGGGGTGATGCGTGACTCAAATTACCGATTCGACCATCCGACCATGGCCGAAATTTCGCGTGACAGATGTAAAATTTTCAACCGCCAAAAGAAAATTTTCAATTTTGCATGTCGCAGACGTGATTTTGGGGAATTTCGAGGGCCGCGTGACACAAAATGTGTTCGACCAGAGGGTGGGTGACGCGTGACAAAATTCCAATGTTCGCCATCGACCAAGGGGGAGTGATGCGTGACGGTCGAATTGAATGAAAAAAATACAGTACAGGGGCTGCCCGGAGGGCCTTGTGAATCATTATTACTCGAGAGAAATTCAGCCTCTGGTGATACCGGGATCTTGCGATTGGTAGTCGGCCCGCGTTCCGGCGCATCATCGCATCAATTGCAAACTGGCGCAAGCTGGAGACGCCTTTAAATTTACATCACGCCTCCATTGCTCGATCTTCACTTTTTATTTATTTTGGACACACGCTTGGGCCGCCGTCCCATTGCAACTCCCAAGGAACGAGCCACCGAGACCAACGCGATTCGGCTCGCGGGATGCCGCAAGAATCTAGGGTGTCGCAATTCCTTTTCCGCTACTAGCAGAGGCCCCAGGCTGCTATCCTGGTTCTCATCGAACGTCCCATCTCAAACTCAAGACCGGATGCCGCCCCGAGATAGTAGCCACAATGCTACATGCAATTACTGCCGGTTTTCTTGAAGGATTTCTCGTATCCTCCACTGTGCGCACGTTTTGAGTCTCCTCGTTTATCAACCAATACCACCAGCTCATTGTACAAGGCCGAACCCCGGCCTACGGCATCGTCCGTTTATACGCTCCTTTCTGATCCTGGCTCAAACCTCGGATTCTATGGTCTCGGGTCCCACGACTGCGGTTTGCACTGTTGCTTCTCCTTAATAAAACTTCTACGCCCAAACGGCTCCTCAGCGCGACTTCTTTCTGCCTGTTGTAGCTCGGACGGTGCCGCGAATCACGAGTGGACTATACTGTCCTCATCCGTCTATATGTTCCTGTCTAATCCTGGTGTAACATCGGCATCTATGGTCTTGGGTCTCCTGCCAATCCACGACTCCGGTTTGCGCTGTTGCTTCTCCTTTAACCCTCTATGTCCAGACGGGCCCCTCGGTGCTACGTCGAATTCTGTGGGCTCGGGTCTCTTGCCAAGTCACGACTTCGGTTTGCGGTTTTGCTTCTCTTTCATCCTTCTGTGTCCAAACGAGCCCCTCGGCTCCACGGCTTCCACGGTGCCGCGAATCGCTGGCGCGGACGCAACATGATCTGCTTCCCTTCCACCAAGATATTCAGGGCCCAATTGAATTATTCCTGCGGAACCGTCCATTCTCATTGTCCTGCGTGTGATCGTGGCAGGATGTATCTTCAACTTCAATATCTTGTGGCCCGCACCCTTGTGCGGGATACACCGCATTTCTCGAACCATGCGCTTCCTTGAGCACCCGCGGGCTGGGCCATGCTCCGTTCAAGTCGAAGACATCCATCGTACGCATTTCGCGGTCGTATGGCGGTGCGCTCCTCGAAGTATCAGTCGGCAGCAGAACGATTGTGCGTCCTTCATTGAATTCTATGTTTGGAATCGTAATAATATTTTTAGATACAGCATTCTTAGCGCAATTCTCCCTCCAACGAGCTTACTGGAGTCCCTCTCGTACCTGCTTTCTCAGCAGATGCTGAATACATCCCCTTTTCAGATAATTATGTTCTGGATTCCACCTTATCTGTTCAGATGGCTTGGACGCATCCTCCACGTGGAATGTGGCCTTTCTCGAAAATGCCCTCCACCATTTACCCAATAAAACCACACTGATTACCAGGAAAAACCCCGGTTAACGGTGCGATCCTTATATATTACATCGTCTACGATCTCGGCGTGATCCTTTGCTTAAAAGTTAAGCCTTGCCGTGTCCAAATGGGGACCCACGCTGACCCACGACCATACGGTCCGCTGCTTCTTGTTAGATACATCTCACGGAGCCGCGTTCATCTTCCCGGGGAGACGAACTTTGTTGTGCTCCCGTGGGCTTATTTGGTGAGTTATCTGGGTAGATGATGAATAAATAGCTTTCAGACTATTAATTCCGTCGATCCCACAGGCATCATGAAGATACTCTCAGCCATATACCATCCACGTTCCGAGAGCGTTCATCCAATAAACGCGCACCGATTTTATGTTGACAACCGGTTCCTTGATGCGTGCCTTTCTCATCATCTGATTCTGTCCATTATTTTGTCTCTCTGATAAGCCTTGCTGCTTCCAAACGGGGACCTCGGAACTACCCCATCACAATTCGTCACACGATGCCCTGGACGAGACGACGGAGCCGCTGGTAAACCTCAACCAAATATAAGCCATTTGTGAACAGGTATTCCTGGCACACGAACTCAAAATATCTGTCGGTCTGCGATGATATCCAGTGGGATCGCGGATATGTCAGCAGGCACATGCAACTTGCTGGAGCCGCTGTCATCTCTGTCGTGCGCTGATCCAAGTTGGCACCCTCGACATACGCATCCGGTCGCAAAAACGAACATCCGCTGTGCCCTGCCTATAAGCCCACACTTTCAAGAGCGGCAAGCAGATTGAACATGGCAGGGGGTATGTCGCAAATAGACCCCATTTTGGATCAAATCAGGCAACATCTAGGAAGGCGATCAGGTCTACCTGTGGTTCTCATCTCGCTTGTCCCTGCCATGTCGGCCACGCGAGAGATGCCTGGTAGTAAACGCAGCGAAACTACTGGGTGCGGGTCTCGGATGCGAACATTTACATTGCGTCCAAAATGTGTCTGGTATTCGGAACATACTGTATAGGGCTATCTCGGTTCCTGAACCCTGGTTCTGCCGTTGATAACAGGTATATAAGCCTCAGCGGATTCTAGATCCCTAGCCCGAGAAAAACCTCTTTTGCTTCATCTCAACATGCGCCATTTTTCCGTTTTCATTCTGGCCGTGTTCCTGATGTCGTTTCTCCTTCGCTAGCCCTCATGATCCGCGGGCCACCGCCGTCGTTGACCCCGGTGACGGCGGGGGCACCGACAAACGACGACCCGGACGCGGACGGCAACGTCCCCGATCTGGGAGACGGCAACGGTATCCCCGACGTGTCCAACGCAACCAACCCGATCTGTGTGCCGTGGTACGGGATTCGCGACGCCATCCTGGGCGGGATCTTCCACGGTTCGCGCGGGTTTCGAACTAGTTCAATGTCACGGGAGCGCTCACGCACTGTATCATAGGTCGATGCGGTGACGCTGCACGCGCATCAGTGCGCATCGCCTTCCACGATGCCGGTATGTTCAACAGACCTACATGAAGTTCTATCAGTTTACATATGTCATCCAGGAACATTTCGAACGCGCTGAAAGAGGCCGGGCTCCCGAACGGCGCGGCGGACGGTTCAATGATATGGGACCTTACTGAGGTGACGCGCACGGAGAACAATGGACTGCAGAGCATCGTCAGCATCCTGTCTCCCCTCCCCGCACAATTCGGTGTTTCTCCTGGTGACTCCTCCATGTAAGTGCTAATCTCTAATTTCCGAGCTCCCAGCTTAAGGTCGCACTATTATCCTAGCTCGCAGGCGTTCTTGGCGTAGTACGTGACGTTTCCCGACACTCCCTTCGGTTTCTGACTTTCTTTTTGTAGCTCGCATGCCCCGGCGGCCCTAGACTGAATGCATTCATCGGCCGACCATTCCCGGGAACGTTGCACCCATGGGGCTGCTCCCGAGCCCGGATGACCCGGTCCCGAAGCTCATCGCCCGCTTCGCCGACATGAACTTCACAGTCCGCGACCTCATGGCCTAGTCGGCGCACACACCAGCGGGAACAGCGTTTTGTCGATCCCACCGTTCGCGAATTCGACGTTCGACACCACAGTTGATATCTGGGACGTCCGCTTTTGTGGGTGCTCCCTAGCCATCAGGGATGTTTGCCTGATCCCTTCTTCGATGTCAGACGCGGAAACAGCACGGCGTACCACCCCTCAGGGTATGCTCGGTCCCGCGAATGCATTCCATTATTTACTCATTCTGTCTTCCTTCAGGCGTTCTCAAGCTGAACAGCGACGTTAACTTCGCGCACAACACCAGCACTGAACGCGAGTTCCTGCGTTTCATCAACAACCAAGAGGACTGGTTTGTTCTCCTCTTCGCTCAAAACAAACATGGCTCACAGCACTCCAGGGACGAGGACTACCGTACCGCGCACCAAAAAATGAGCCTCCTGGGGCAGGACGTGACGACGCTGACGAACTGCACGGAGCTTATGCCCGCGAGTATCAATCTACGAACCTCACCGTCCAGACAAGTACGGGTCCCCAGGTCGACCCTGTACTGCTAGAGGCAGCGATCCAAAGTACAGGGCGCCGTGGCTATGATACACCTTATTTTATTTTCCTTGTTATTTATCTGGGTTGGACTGTGCTGAGAGGAGACCTCAGGCGTAATGTATGATAGATGGCGTGTTTCCCGGGTTGTATTAGGGCTTAAAATATTTGTTCTACACGGACCCACGATCGCGGCAAAATGAGTAGTCCGCGTAAATGCCAACGGGCCTGAACCGCCGTCGTGGTTTTAGAGTTGATGCACGTGGTCGAATGAAGGAGCAAAGAAACAGGGGCACGAGTTCGACTATATTATGGATTAGAATAACTGCCTTTCCAGCGGACGGAGGCGTAAAACGTAAACAGTCTTGGTCCCCAGCCAAGACTGTGGATGGACCTAAGGCTCCTAGAAGGTGGAGTCGTGAGATGCTCTTGGCCTAGGCCAAGAGATGCGAGTGCCGCCTTGCGGAGCCGAGATCCGACAAGAAATGCTGTCCGACCCGATGAGATCTATGAGACCTTCCTTTCCCTCTAAGAATAAGCGGGGGCTGAGTATCCACAATCAGTATAATTGATATCCATATGGATATCTGGAATCTGGATGTCCGGACGGTCGACCCGGGTCTCCGGAATATGGAGCTGGGTTGTGTGGATCAGCATATAATTCATTTTCCCGTCAACGAAGGTATAAAATATTCTTGGCTGGCAGCCCGATAATAGCGTCATGGGAGAACACTAGGAGAACATGAGCCAAGCCAATGGATATTGCCTTTTTCAGAAGGTGGAGTCGTGGGATACTCTTCACTGAAGCCATGAGTATGCTGGAACGATGAGCCTGCTCAAAGTCTTGCATGAACTCGAGTCCCAAATACAGAGAATAAGACCCGATGGCGCTGGTGCGCACCCACCCAAAATGAGACGAGCGAAGTCATGTCTGTGGGCCCCGTTCGATCCGGGTCGGGTCATGCCTTGTTTGCATCATTTGTCCTTTTTTTTGTCTTTCAAATGGCCAGAAAACCTCGCACAAATTCGAGCTCGAAAGAGAGCAGGGAAGACCTGATAACGCCGGTGCGCACCCACTCCCAATTGATTGTTCGTTCAAGGATTTGTGGGCCCCGTTCGAGTAGACAGCCATTGGCTGTCTCAATCGCTTCTTTGTTTTTTCCAGGTTGAACCAAGAGCCTGCTCAACAGTCCTGTACAAGTCCGAGTTCGAAATACAGACAATACGACCCGATAGCGCTGGTGCGCACGCACTCACAGTATCCTGATTGTTTTCTGGGATGTGGGCCCCCGTTCGATCCGGGGTCGGGTCATTCACGTTTTCTGGCACTTTTTTGTCTTCCAAGCTGCCCGACTGAAAAGTCCTGCACAAATGCGAGCTCGAAACACAGAGAATAAGACCCGATAGTGCGGGCGCACCCACTCACAATTCCCTTGTTCAATCTGCAAGTTGTAGGCTCCGGTTCGACCCGGGGTCGGGTCATACGTCTCGGAGTCCCCATCTTTTTGCTTCCAACCGAGAGCAGCATGAAAAGTCGACCATAAATTCAAGTTCACAACAGGGTAGGGAAGACCTGATAGCGCTGGTGCGCACCACTGACAATATGATTAAAGGTGCAGATTGATTTGTGGGCACCCGTTCGATCCGGGGTCGGGTCATACTACGTGTCTCTGCTTATGTTCTTTTTCTTTTTTGCTTTCAAATGGCCAGAAAACCTCGCATGAACTCGAGCTCGAAACAGAGGGAATAAGACCGATAGCGCTGGTGCGCACCCACTCACAATCAACAACTCCCCTTCGCAGTGAATTTGTGGGCCCGTTCGATCCGGGGTCGGGTCATTCTTCGTTCGCCTCATTTGCTTTTTCTGTCAAACTTGAAGTACAGCCTGCAAAGTCCTGCGTAAATCCGAGCTCGAAACAGAGTAAGAAAGACCCGATAGCGCTGGTGCGCGCCCGCTTTCGATTCAAGAAATACACTCGATAATTTGTGGGGCCCTGTTCGATCCGGGGTCGGGTCATATTCTGTGCATGTATTTCTTCTGTTTTTAAACCAGGAGCCGAAAAATCTCGCACAAATCCGAGCTCGAAACAGAGAGAATAAGACCCGATAGCGCTGGTGCGCACCCACCCAAATTAAATTGGAGAAGTCATGTCTGGGCCTCCGTTCGATCCGGGGTCGGGTCATGCTATTCTCTGTGCGTGTTTTTCTTTTGCTTTTGCTTCCAACCAGGAGCCGAAAAGTCCTGCATAAATTCGAGCTCGAAACAGAGAGAATAAGACCCGATAGCGCTGGTGCGCACCCACTCACAATCAGCAACTCCCCTTCGAGAGAATTTGTGGGCCCCGTTCGATCCGGGGTCGGGTCATTGACCCGCATCTACCTCCCTTTTTTTTGCTTTCAAATGGCCAGAAAACCTCGCATGAACTCGAGTCCCAAGCAGAGGAAATAAGACCCGATAGCGCCGGCGCACCCACTCACAATCAACCCCTTTGCAAAGGATTTGTGGGCCCCCGTTCGATCCGGGGTCGGGTCATGCTCTGCCAGTGTGCTTCTTTTTCTTTTGCTTTCAAAGAGCCAGAAAACCTCGCATGAACTCGAGCTCGAAATAGTGTATACGTAAGGAAGACCGATAGCGCCGGCGCACCCCACACCAAATAAGAGGGCTTTTCTGGGTTTGTGGGCCCCCCGTTCGATCCGGGGCCGGGTCATGCTATCGTCTGTGCGTGTTTTTCTTTTGCTTTTGCTTTCAACCAGGAGCCGAAAAGTCCTGCATAAATCCGAGCTCGAAACACAGGGAATTAAGACCCGATAGCGCTGGTGCGCCCCCACTTGCAGTCGTCAAAGCAAAGGAGAATTTGGTGGGCCCCCGTTCGATCCGGGGTCGGGTCATTACTTATCACCTCCCTTTTTTGTTTCAAATGGCCAGAAAATCTCGCACAAATCCGAGCTCGAAACAGAGGAAACAAGACCCGATAGCGCCGGCGCACCCACACAAAATAAGGTGGTTTTCTTGGATTGTGGGCCCCCGTTCGATCCGGGGCCGGGTCATAAGTACGTGCTGCTTGTGTTCTGTTTCTTTTTTGCATTCAAATGGCCAGAAAATCTCGCACAAATCCGAGCTCGAAACAGGATAAGGAAGACCCGCACTCCCACTTGTCCTGTAATACAAGTGTCGAAGTAAAATCAGCGATCCGCGACGCCGATACTTGGCGCACGATCCGCGCGCCGAGCACGCCGGCTGATTCGCTGCTCAGCCTCAGGCTAGGGCGGATCGCCGCGTGCGATGTGCACGATCTCTGGCGATGCGTTTTGTTTTTGTTTTTTAGCGCGGAAGGGAGGCGGAGGATCGTTGGCGCGCGATAGCCGGATGGTGGGGCGCCGCAGTTACGGGATCTCGCTCTTATACTTGACGCCGCCGACGCACGCTGCAGATTGACGCCGACGCAGATTGACGCCGACACAGACGCCGACGCGGACGTAGACACGGACGCAGACGCTGCCTGATCGACGCGGACGCTGGCAGACGCCGACGCAGTAGACCGTGACGGGACGGACGTTGCCTGATTGAAAATTGAAATTCCGGCATTGACACTGACAGCGGGAGATGAATCATTAATGACAGCGCGGGGAGTGCGGGGCGGGCGGGGTATGCTGGGGTCGGTGATCCACAGACGCGCAGTCGCTCGTTGATTCACAGACGCCCGCCCTCGCGCGGAGACGCGGCAGCCCCCGGGAGTCGGTGGGACTCCGAGCTGCGCGCGGACGCCAAGCGCTACGCGGTGCCTGGCCGGTGTGCGCGTCGCTCCCGTTTCGGGTCGCGCGGTGGGAGCTGGTGGGAGATCTCGAGTTGGATGGGATTACTTTATCATTATGGGTGCCGGGCTCGGGATGCCGAGTTCATTTCCACGGAGCGCGAGATACGTATTCCTGCGGAGCTGGCGTCTCGCCGAGATGATTAGTCGATGCGATGGGATGCAGACGTCGACGTAGACGCCGCGATGGGATGGGATGTATGCAAGTAAGTAGACGCAGACCGCGATGGAAGAGAAGAAGGTCCGCCCGCTTGGCATCAACGCGTCAAAAATGAAATTGATCTCACTGATTTGATATGGATTTGGATTTGGATCTGGATTTTAGAGCCCCGCCCCGCGCGTTCTTCGCGTTACCCGCGTCATCCTCCTAGTCTCCTACTCCTTTCTGTCTACCCCCTCCACACCGTACCCTCGAAACGCGGGACTTGCACGACACATTTGGAGCCGGTAATAATAGGCGGGTGATGGGATCTACAGCTGACCGGTTCTCGCGTATCGGCTCTATAAGAGGGCGACAGATGGCGCGGTTCGGAGCTGCCTGCTGCCTCTTCGTCTTCGCTTTACCAAACAAGTAAAGCGCGCTCGCAAGTAGCCAAGTAAAGCAAGACCACCCAGGATGACCATCTTCTTCGCCCCGCTCCGACTGCCGCCGCGCCCCGCCGTGCGCGAGGAGTCGCTGTGGACGCAGCTGCGCACCGTCACGCTGCTGCAGTGGGCCTTCTTCTGGGTCGGCTGGCTCGCGTGGACGTGCGACGCGATCGACTTTTTCAGCGTCTCCCTCAGCGCGCCCGCCCTCTCCACGCAGTTCCACAAGCCCATCACGTCCATCGTGCGTCCCCCCTCCCTATCTATTACATTACATTGAATTAAATTAACACGGCGCCAGACGCAAGCAATCACCCTCACGCTCCTCTTCCGCTCCGTCGGCGCCGTCCTCTTCGGCGTCTTCTCCGACCGCTTCGGCCGCAAGTGGCCCCTCGTCTTCAACCTCGTGCTCGTCGCCATCCTCGAGCTCGGCGCGGGCTTTGTGCAGACGTTTCAGCAGTTTTTGGCTCTTAGGAGTTTGTTTGGTAAGTTTTGGATGCTTTCGAGAACGACGTGAGGCGGGAGCGCCGCGGGCATACGAGGCCGTCGTTAGGCGGAGAGCGCCACAGGCACAGGAGGCCACCGTCAGGTGGTCGACCGCAGGCAGTCCCTTCCTGCCTCCCTCCGAGGCCGTCGTTAGACGGCAGAGCTGCCTGCGCCGCAGGCATTTTTGGCCTTCTATCAAGAGCGCCGCAGGCACAGGAGACCACCGTTACGTGGTCGACCGCGCCGCAGGCAGTCCCTTCCTACCTTTGCCTCCACCGAGAGCGCCGCAGGCATTCCACACCTCCTCCTTCCCTCTTTACCCTCTCTTATATCTTCACACGAGTACTCCATGCTAACCCACGCTCGCAGGCATCGGCATGGGCGGGATCTGGGGGCTCGCCGCGTCGACGGCGCTGGAGAACCTGCCGGTGGGGCTGCGGGGGATCGCGAGCGGCGTGCTGCAGCAGGGGTACGCGGTGGGGTACTTGGTGCGTTTTTTGGCGTCTTCTCTCCTATCCGTCTTCGCCCGGTTCTCTCTACTTGCCTGCTCTCCCGATTCGCCCCTTCCCCCGCGCCGCAGGCCCCTTACCCCCTCTTCCTCTCCCCCCTTCCCCCTTTTCCTTCGGCCCGCTAACCCTTCCACCCCACCCCCAGCTCGCAGCCGTAATCTCCCTCGAGCTCGTGCCGACCGTCGCCGTGGGCTGGCGCTCGCTCTTCTGGACCGCCGCGGGCATCAGCGTGTTCGGCGCCACGCTGCGCGCGCTGCTGCCCGAGAGCGCGGTGTTCCTGAAGGCGCAAGCCGCCGCGACCTCGCACGGCGTCGTCTCCGAGGCGCAGAAGACGCGCGTCTTCCTGCGCGAGACCAAGGCGATGCTCAAGACGCACTGGCTGCTGTGCGTGTATGCGGTGCTCCTTATGACGGGTGCGTTCTTTCTTCTTGTGTTGTTATCTGCGCGGGTGCTCGGGGTGTTCTGGGCGGGGGCGGGCGCAGCTGCGCTCGCTCGACGGCTGGTGTGCGAGGCGTGTGCGCGCGCGGGCGGACGTGCTCGACGGCCGTCTGCGCTCCGGCTGATTGCGAGATTCGACGGCTGAAGTGGCTCGCTCGCCGCTGGACGGGCGCGGGGGCTGCGCTCGACCTGGCGGACGGCGGGCCTCGAAAGCGTACCGCGGCTCGACGGCCGGCATGCGCGCCGCTGGACGGCTGGTGTGAGGCGGGCGCAGTGGTTGGTCGACGTGGCTGCGCTCGACCTGGCGGCCCCACAGCTGACATGCGCGCCGCTCGACAACGCGCTCGAGCGCGCTCCCCTCTTCCTCCTCACCCCCCCCTCTCTTACACTCTTACCCTTCCCCTCTCTTCCCCTCTCAACACTCGCTCCCCTCCTACACCCGCTAACCCCCCCTCCCCAGGCTTCAACTTCCTCTCGCACGGCTCGCAGGACCTGTACCCGACCTACCTCCAGAAGAGCAAGGGCATCTCGGCGCACGACGCGACGATCGCGACGATCATCGGGAACTGCGTGCGTTTTTTCTTCCATTCCTTTCGTTCGATTCGATTGTTTTTCGTTTCCGTTTTCGCTCCGCATATATTTCCTTTCTTTCGTGTTCCCTGCATTCCATGCATTCGTTTTCCATTGCTTACGTGCCCTCCGCACCGCTGCCCCGGCGATGGGGCGGAGCGCGCCCGGTTATCCGAGATGCGCTTTACGCGTCGGATAGCCTCGCCGCTCCCATCATGTCCCTCCTCCGCCCATTCCTATTCCTACTCCATTCCGTTGTCGGCTATCCTCCCCACGTCCTTCCACCCCGGGCTATCCCCCCCATTCCTCCCTCCCGCCCCGGCTATCCTTGCCATTTGCTCTCCGTCCTCGCATCCCCGGCTATCCTCCCCTCCGTCCTTCCACCCCCGGCTATCCGTGCTGTCCTTCCCTTCCCTTCCTTCCCCTCATCCTCCGCCCTTCCGGCACTTCCGGGCCAGGCTCCGCAGCATTCTTCCCTTCCTGTGATAGGCTTTCCGTCCCTTCGCTTCCCTTCCCTTCCCACTACGCCCTTCCCGCTCCCTGCGTTGGGCGCAAACCGCCCACGCACGGGCCCCTTCTCGCACGCGCCCTGTCCTACCCTGTCGCTCTGCCGCCCGGTCGCCGTCCCCTCCCTTCTTGCCGTTCTCGGCCTGCGAACTCTCGTGCTCCATCGCACCCTTCGTACTCCCTTCACCCCGTCCTTTCTGCCGTTCTCGACGCACGCTTACCCTGCACCATACCCCTTCGTACTCCTTCGTACTTCCTTCACGCCGTCCCTGTCTTTCTTGCCGGTCTCGGCGTGCGGAGACGCACGTCCTCTCGTGCTCCTACTTCCTTCGTACTTCCTTCGTACTCCCTTCACGCCGTCCCCGTCTTTCTTGCCGTTCTCGGCGTGCGGACGCGCACGCCTATCCTGCTCCGTGCTTCCTTCGTACTTCCTTCGTACTTCCTTCACACGTCCACACCCGCGACGGACGTCCGTCTATCTCCTGTTGCCGCTTTCCGTACCCTCCCATTCTGTCTTTCCGTGCCCTTCTTCCCACCCTTCCCACCCCCCTTCTCACCCTTCCCACCCGAATCCCGAATTCAAACACAAACTGACGTTTTATTTTGTATGCTTGCAGGGCGCGATCGCGGGCGGCGGCTTTGCGGGATGGATCTCGCAGTTCTTGGGGAGGCGGATCACTATTGTGTGCGTTTCTTTTTCCTTGGCTTTTTCCTTTTTCCTTGTCGTTTGCTTTGCTTTTCCGACTCCTGCGACGTCGACATGCCGTTGTGCTGTGCCCCGCCTCGTCGCTTCTTTCGCGACGCCGGGTGGAGCGGCGCGGGGTGGATGCAGGGAGTGCGCGGAGGAACCCGCATGTGCTGCCGGACGCGTGGCTGGCGGGACGCGCTGTGTCGGTCAGGAGGCGTTCGGGAGTGGCGTGTGGCTGTGCCCCCTCATCCTTTCGCATCCAGACGCCCGGTGTCGGAGCGGGCGCCGGGAGCAGGAGGACGTGCGCGGAGGATGCCTGCGTATGCTGCCCCACGCGCGACTTGGGGACGCGCTGTATCGGTCGGGAGGCGTCGGGAGTGTTTATGTGGCTGTGTCCCGCCGCGTCTCGTCTCTCTTTGCGAACTGCTGGATCGGGTACGGGCGCGGGTGCGGGACGAACGTGCGCGGTGGGCGCCCGCGTGTGCTGCCTGACGCGCGACGCGTGGGACGCACCGGGCCATCCTGGAGGGGTTCGGGAGTAGGCGTGTGGCTGTGTCCCCACTTGGTCGCTGTCGCCGTTTCATCGTTCATGGCTTCAAGTGGCGCGAGTACCGTGACGAACGCGAGGACTGCCACGCCGTCTCTGGCCTGGTCGTTCCCAACGGGTCTCTCCGCGCCCCGTCGCTGCTCCTCCGTCATCCCTCCATTCCTTCCTCCTCCCTTTCTCTCCTCTTCCTCTCAAAAACTAGATAACTAACCCCTTGCGTCCTGCAGCTGCTTCACCCTCCTCACGGCGTGCTTCATCCCGCTCTGGATCATCCCCGACACATTCAGCGGGCTCGCCGCGGGCGCGTTCTGCGTGCAGTTTGGCGTGCAGGGCGCGTGGGGTGTCGTGCGTGCTTTTTTCTGCTTGAGTGGTGGATTGGGCTGACGTTTTTGTTTGCTTTTTGTTTCCTTTCTTCCTTCGCGCCCGTTAATGCTCGCCCGCCTCGCTCCACGCCCCCTTCGCCTCCGACTCCGACTCCTCGCCTCGCACGCGCAGATCCCCATCCATCTCGCCGAGATGGCGCCGCCCGCGTTCCGCGCGACGTTCCCCGGTGTCGCGTACCAGATGGGCAACATGGTGTCGAGTGCGTCGGCGCAGATTGAAGCGAGTGCGTGGCCCTCCCCTCTCATACCATCGGACGCGCGCTGACACCCCCCCAGCCGGCGGCGACAACCTCAAGACGACGCTCAAGGGTGTGGTCGTCCCCGACTACGCGAAGGTGCAAGGGATCCTGCTCGGCGTCGTGGCGGCGTTTACGATCTTCATCACGGTTATTGGGCCCGAGTGCGTTTTCCCCCCTTCTTCCTTCCCGCCTTGAGATACTTGAGATACGCAATGCTGATGCTCCGCAGGAACCACGGCTCGCACTTCGAGAAGCACCGCGCGGCGTTCGACGAGGGCGGCGCGGCGGACGACGCGTGGATCGACGATGAGGGCGTGCACCACGAGACGGGGCGCGCGGCAAGGGATGCGGAGGACGCGGAAAAGGCGAGCGAGGAGCGCTCGAGCACGGAGAAGCCCGAACATGCGGCTGCGGCTGTCTAGGCGCTTCCTCTTACTTTTCACGCATATCCACACACCATATATCTAATGACGACGAAAATGAGGCGGAGGAAGGGGAGGACCGTGTATTACTAACGACGAGGAGGAGTTTGGTTACGATTCGAGTACGATACGATTTGTTTGAATGAATGAATGTTTTTCTTGTTTTTCCTTTGGCGGAATTGAGGAATTGAGTTTGGCCGAAAGAGGGTGTTTACGTGAGCGCTTAAGTTTGCTCCTGACCACAACTTGGGCAATTTCTTGCGCAACTCGGATGCGTAAGTACATGCGGTCCCGTGTCCCAAGATTAGACACGCTGGCTGCCTCGCCCGAATCGCCCCGGCCCCAAGACTATTTGCGCCAGATACCACCGTGACTTTTCTCGAGTGACACGACTGAATACAAAGAACCTCCAGGCTTTCAAACTTGAATCCGACACATACAACCTTTGGCGTTCCGTTGGCCTTCTCCTACACATTTGGCGTGTCTGCACTCGCGATTATCCTCAGCCTGGTGCTTCCGGCTTACTCTGAGGCTTGCTCTCGTCTTGAATACTTGACCCTACGTCCGCGCAGGGGGCGACTACCGGCAAGTTATTGTCGTCTGGGGAATTCCGAACCTCAAGTTTTTGGTAGCATATTAGGGACTGCACCCCCCTGCAGCCCGTCGCAAAAAGTCATTCTCACCCAGGTCCATGCTGATATCCCTTTCTTGGCAAGCCAACACCCGATCTTGCTTGAATCCACACCCGACCTCCTCTGACCATGACGTAACGCACAAAAATCCGACAAGTGGACGCCAATCCCGGTGCATTTGTAGCAAGCGGGTGGGCCCTGGAACTCGTCCAAAACCCTAATCTCCGATCCTGCCTGAATTGTTGCTGTCCCAACCTCTGGACTACTACTGCCGGATCTTGCAATGCCCGCTTACCCTCCGAAATCTCACCTTCCCCTTTTACAATGCCCGTTCCTGGAATGCGTTCCATCCGAGGTCGAGTGGACAGCTTGGCGCGATCCTGGGGACACCTCGATATCGAACGACATGACCTCCTTCCACGCTGTTCCGCCTCCTCTATACCCTGCATCTGGCGGGAAGTTCGATCAAACCTGAAAATGAACTGAACACCGAACTTCCCTCAACCGGCTCCCGACAATCCACGGAACTGGTTCGATTGAAGGAACTGTATCCTGCGACCAGTTTCGATAAAGCATAAAACAGGGACCCGGATTTCAGTGAAGCAGGGCCCTGAGCGAGCTGACTGTTAAACGTTCAAATTATGGGTCGCGGCTCCGCTTGGAAAATCCTGCGGTGAGGGAAATTAATCTCAACTGACAACTGTCATCCAGCACCCGGCGCTCTGGAGAAGCGAGCACTCCGAATGAAGCACAACGTCGAAGTTAACATCCCGGTCTCAAACTGCTCCGATACCCATATTCGTTCAAAACTAAAAAGCCTATCTCGACAACTGAAAGCATATTCTCAACCAAAAACCGATTCCGGTACCCTAGCCCCTTGAGATAATTCCACTACAGATTTCATCCTCATGTCTCAAGCTTCGGCGGAGGGCCGAGGCAAAACTGGGCAGCGTCAGTCTCTAACATAAATAACAGAAATGCGAGGTATGCACGTACGTAGGTGCATTGCCCAAAGCTGTTGAATCTGCAGCAGTAGTATTCCGGGCTTGGAGCGGCCTCGTCCACCGTGGCGGCGGCCGGGGCGGGCGAAGCGGAGACGTCGGCGGCATCAGATGCTTTGCAGGGCTGGGCGGCGTCATTGTTAATTTAAGATGGTGAAGAAAGAGGACAGGTAGGACAAACGTACGAAGAACTTGCAGCCGCCGTCCGAGGTGGGGACGCAGCAAAAGATGGGGCGCGTGGGGGGTTCCTGGCTTTGAACGGTGCCCGTGTCCAAGTCGGTGTTCGGAGGGCCCGCGAGGGGCGATGCCTGCGCGACGTACGCGAGGATGATGGCAAGGAATGGGGGGAGGTACATAGTGAGTAGGTGGGATGCCGGCGGGTTCACCTACATACTGGCGACGAAGTCCCGGCTTTATGAGATGGTCAGAGAGAGAGTGCTTTGGACATCCTGCCGACGCACGCGGGGAACTCGTACGTCTTGGGTGGTCACTCTAAGGAGTCGGATCTTCTCGCAAGGAAGCCGGACAGCGTTGCAGTTGAACTTCCATTCGAGTTGAACCACATGGCGCGGGGCTCAATCTCCTCCGGAATGAGGTCCTTCAAGAGCGCCGTGAACGGCGGATGTGGATGTTCTTCGCCCGATGTAATTGGTATGCACCTATCGCTGAATGAACTACACGCATAGGCGCAAGCCTGGCCGTCCGAGAATCTGGCAGACGAAAAGTTTCAGAACCACGCCGTGATAGTGCGATGCCTTGGGTGTTTCTCGTGCATTTCGATGCCGGAGAAGGCGGATTCAAGGACTGGGAGCTAGCTGATTACTGCGTACGTGCCAATTTCATGGACATGGACAGGGTGGCGGGCAAGGGCAGGGCGGATCAATCAGGATCAAATGTCTTTGACGCGTTATGGCCATACCGGGAACCGGGACTCGGCGGCACCGGCGGCACCGGCGGCATCTCGGATCAATCACTGATGCCGGTGATGGTAACGTCGGAGCTTGTTTCTGCAGACCCCGTGCTAGTCGCGTCGCGTCGGTTTGCCGGCGATTTCAAGATGTCCTACCAGGCCGTCCTCTGGTGATGAGTGAAGACTGTGGCCTAGACATATAAGGAACTACACCACATCACAAACTCGGCTGAGACATCCAAAGATCACGTACATTAACAATACAGTTCTCCTTAAATTATCCAGACCCTTGTTTGTGTCAACTGTAGGGCCATGGCTCATTATCGCGGGGTCATTAACCAATACTTGGGGAAGGAATCCGAGCATTTAACCCGTGGTTTTGCTGTTGTAGGTTCATATATCCTCAATCAATTGATGGGTGAAACAAGCAGACAAACGGGAAAGAAGTGCTCAGGGCATAGATACTGTCTGGAGCAGGCCATTAGGGTCTTATCTCTCATTTCATCAATAATCGTTCCCCGCAAAGGAAGGCCAAAGGGAAAACAAGCACAAAATGCAATGACAGCCACATTTCAAACTCCGAGATGTGCCGAAAGCTGTGCCGCCGGTAAGTTTGGCGGTGCGGCCAATTCCCGAACTTCCTGCAACTTGCGGCGTCTCGACTAGACCCAATTTTCAAGTCCATGGAAATGAGCTCGGCCCAAGAGCGCCCATTCAATTCTCTCGTCACGCCTGTTCACGAGGAGGCAGACAGGCTAACGAGGACAGAGCAAATCTGCATCAACCTACCGCGACCTAGGGCAGGCTTGCCAGGGCCCAATATAAGTACTACCCGGCACTCCGCACTGTCACTGTCATCTCCCGTCCCCGCTGTCAACACCAACGTCCACCGCCGCCATCAGGCAACCCGAATCACCGTCCCGGCTGCAAAGCGTCAATCTGGCAGCGTTGTCGTCAACGTCGAGCGCGTCTACCTCAGTCTGCAAGCTCAGCGCTCAACCCGCAGCACGAAATCGGGAGATATGGGGTCCTGGGTATCAATCAGTATTTTCATTCGTATTTTTTAATTGCTCAGTCTCAAGATCTAGGTGTAAGAAACTTCTTTTTGGTTTCTGGTTGTCCTGGGGACCTCATTCCCAACGGAACGCAAGGACCGACATGTATAAAAAAGTTTTTCCGTTGGGAATGAGGTCCCCAGGACAACCAGAAACCGAAAAGAGGTTAATATTATTTTCTCCCGGGAAGTCCACCTCTTGCTCCCTTCATCCGAAATGCACTCAATTATTTCTGGTTCAATTCAATTATTCCTGGTTCATTCATCTACTCGTCGGCCCATGGTCGGAAACACTTTACAGTCCAGCTCTACTATTATGCTTTGACAACCTTAACCCGGTCTTCAATCGGGCTGAAGCTCTTCTCAGCTGGAGGAGCCGCGGGATCCCCGAACGGCATAATAGCGGTCGAAGTCCACGTCGATGGCAGCGAGAAAGTTTTCTGAATATTGGAGACCAGCTCGTCCGAGTACGCGCCGTTGTGCTGGAGACTCGTTCCCAGACCCTCGAGGGTGAACGAAGTCCAGACAGCTGTGAGAACGCTGTGAGCTTGGTCGAAACAGCTGCAGCTTGCTACATACCGTGCTGCAGCATGCCAGCCGCATTTAGACTCCAAACTGGGAATTGCTTGGTGTATCTTTGTATAGACCCGAGTCAGTCGATTGTCGACTGAAGGGAAAGAATGATACGAACACAGGGAATTTGACCGTAATGGCGTCGATAACAGCCTGGTCCTAGAAGAACATCACAGATCCATATCCACCTCCGAACGCGGTCAGCCTGCCTTGCATGGAAGTTTTATTGTCGCCTAAGCTTTCCTGAGTACATTTTGCACTGGCTAGAGCGTAAATGAAGCAAACCTTCAAGGCCCTTGAGCGCAGATTCACTAATCATATTCCACAGTTTCTTGTTCGCATCGCCGACGACGAGAACGGCGCGGCTCGACTGTGTGTTGAACGAGGTGGGGCAATGAAGCACGCAGGCCTTGATAATCGCCTCGAGCTTCTCGTCAGGGACAGACGATTTGGGTGTGATGGCATAGTTGGAGCGACGGACGGCGATGGCTGCGAGATAGGTGTCGGACATGGTGGTTCATGGGTTTCTATGAATGGCCGTTGAGTCGTGGCGGCGTCAAATTTATACTAGTTCGGATATATGGTGGACGTATTCATCAGCTTGCATCAGCTTACGGCCGGTTTATGACCAGACGCTGAGCAAGAGCAACGATCTGGGTGTACAAACGAAACAAATCACCTCATCTTGATGACCGCGCATAATCTGGCTTAGCAAATCCTTAACAAGGCAAATCCAACCGCAATGGCAATTTGGTCCATATAATCGTAAATGGGTAGGTAATACCACACATCTATCCGCATTGAACAAGAAATTATTCGCAACATCCTCTCCTTCCAGGAAACGATTCGAGTAGAGCAACGGTGAGTGCCCTACATAGTCAGCGCAAAGGAGTGAGGATAAAAGTAAGTCTACAGACCAAGATGGCCGTTCAGTTGCCCTAACAGCTTCTCCATATAGTCCCGTTCCCATTTCTCGAACGGCTCTGTCCCGGAGCTACGCTCAGCCTTGCGCTTCTCTGACGGATTGACACCAGGGTCCGCCTCGCTTCTGGCAGTCCCATCATCTCCCGCCTTATCATCCCAGTGCGGTGTGGGTTTCGGACCGGGTTGGTCACAACTCATAGCTCGAGTTCATGTGAGGAGCTGATATCGTATCTGGTTGAAACAGATTGGAGGTTCCTCGAAATTGTCAGGATCACCGATGTCCATTGTCCGTGATTGAACGCTGAACTCCCTCTGAATCGGTAAGCAGGACACGAAGCAGGATTTGCGAATCATACTGCTCACTGGTCACCTGCCCAATAGGGCTGTTCAAAGTAGCCCTTTTTAGCCCCCTTTTTTTTCCTTTTTTCTCTCCTTTTTGATGTTCCCGTCCTTTTTGTCAGGTTTTTTTTTTCCCTTTTCCATTCAGACATTCAAGAGGGTCTAAAATCCAAAAGGACAAGTTTCTGGGTGAAAAACTGACCGAAAACAAAGAAAAATGGACGGAAAAGTGAATGAAAAATGAGTTACTGTGAACACCTAAGCAACGAGATCCAGAAAAAAAGGAGAGAAAAAGGGAACATTACGAGTACTTAAGGTAATCGTTATTTAATCAATCGACATGAGGTTTTTCAGGTCTCGGTGAAAAGTGTCCCAGCTCAAGATTGCAATGCAAAATAGGGGCTGTGCTATTGTATTTAGTGGCTGTGTTGAATTTATAATAGTGGCTGTCCTTTAAATTCGCTTCAAATTCTGTGAAAATATAGTGGCAGTGTTCATGCTTTGTAATTAGGTCGCAATCGTGGGCCGCGTTCGAGTCTCGCCAGGTGTCTTTCTTTTTACAATTTATTAACTTTGCCTCTCTTGCGTATTCGAGCAGTTCTTTTTGAGTGCATCATTTTACTAATGTTTTATTCTAGCTTCCAAACAAATTTCAGCATCTAAATCGACCTGCAGCTTCTGGTTTGCATTAAAGTACATGTGGCTGTGTCTGTCTGTTTGGTCTCCGCAGATTTCCCCTCGGCCCTCGGCCCTTCCAGAATCTATATGTCAACTTAATTCGGGGCGGGGTGTGATTGTGTATATCCTATCTAGATGCCTACCCAAAACTGGCCATTTTCTGGCTGTTTACCTCACGTTCTGTTTAATAGCCGCAAAAATGTGTTGTGGTCACGTGCATCTATCTCGGTGTCAACGCTCGGCTGCTTCGCCTTTTTTTCCTTTCAGTAGCCGCAGATCTCGACATAGCCATCATATTACGATATCCTACTTGGTGAGCTACATTTATGTGCAGAGGGCTTAGGCGCAAAGGTCACGGTGGGACATGATGATTGAAGACAAGACAGCAAGCCGCTATCAGATGGCGTGACGGCGGTATTTGACCATACACGATCACGGTAGATGCCGTAGAACGCTATATTGATGGGCACTTTCCCTGAAAACCTTGAGCTTGCCTTTGCACCACTCAATTAAAACTGGACCTGTGCGCAGGGTGCAACGCAAGCGTCCAAAGATAATATCCCCAAAAGAACACGAGCGTTGCGGGATGTTCCGTGATGGTGCACGTCGCTGCGGCCTTGGTCCGAATTTATGGCCGCGACACGTTTTTGGTCCTTTGCCTCCGGCCACTACTCAGTTAGCAAACACGTTAAGACATGGCGTAATTCCGGCGATCAGGCCCAGGATGTTTTGCCATTACTCTGTGGACAGAAAGACATCTAAACTCACCATGACGTATGAATGGCATATAACGACGTTTACAAAGGATGTACATGCAGAGAGATTTATGATTGGCTCCGAACGAGCAGTTTTCTTGCATAACTTTGGGCGCTCGCAGCAGGTCTAAGCAAGATTTCGACTTTGGTCACCAGCTATTATCCTGTTCTTAGATGAGTTGGAGATGCCATTCGTATGTTACCCGAATTTCTTCCAGAATATAACTTGAATTAATGTGTAGGATTTTGTTCACAATTCCACCAATTCATTGAGCTCTATAGTTGTTGTCGGTACACAGCTGAATATAGGGAAGCGACTGGAACCTCTAACTAGCATAATATAAGGGGGGACCTCCCCAAGTCTGATCAATAGAGCCTCGATCAATGTTGCTACGCCCTCAAGCCTGCCCCACACAGCTACTCTAAGCAGCAACCAGACCTCCCCACTACAACGGACGTTGAGCACACCATTGCGGTTGGATCCGCGCTTTTCACAAATGGGACACTGATTGTCTTGGACAGAACCGAGACTGATGTAGATGCATTATATAAGTATTTTACATGGATTAGATTATGACGCCGCCCTGACTGATCAACAACTATACGGCTGCAACTATCCCATGCTGGCAGGCATGGGGGAGAAAAAAAGGAAGAAAAAAAAAACCTTGAGTACGAGTGTGCCGGGCCGTGCCACGGCCTCCACCCCCAAGTGATGGAACATATAAATGAGCTAGAATATTTGCACAGGGGAAGGGATACATGCCTCTTGGGAGTGCATATGAGAGGGTAGGACCTATGTATCCTAACAAGTACCAAGTCCAGGAGGGGAAGCAGTCTGAAAAAGGAAAAATAAAAGGAGCAGGAAAAGGATCTTTTTTCAAAATGAAGGGTGGTACTCATTTTTCAAAAGGGCCCTTTGTCCGTTCCTTTTTCTGCTCATTTTTGGTTCCCTCTTTGAAAAGGAAGACAAAAAGGAAGACAAAAAGGAGGTAAAAAGGAAAGAAAAAGGGCTACTGTGAACAACCCTAATGTCAGCTGTGGTGGAGTAAACACCATAAGACTGCTTACATGTCCCCGGGTATTACACCGTCGATCAGGATTTTGCCCGCTTTGTGGGGAAGCATGTGATCAAGGTACACTGAAAATCATGGCATAAAAACGGCACACGGCAAATTGAGAGGTTTCAGGGAACCCTGAAATGTTCCCGAAATTATTAGTTTTAGGACCAGAATAGATGGAATCAAAAACGTACTTGAAATGCAAAGTCCTTACACACATGAAGCTGAAGCCGAAACTACCCGATTGGGGTGTGTTTTCGGCGTGTCTGAATTATTGATTTCGGACGCGGTTAAGGGCTATCTTAAGCTGCTCCCGAAACTATTGGTTTCAGGAGCAGCTTCAGCCGGCCCTAAACCTATTGTTTCAGCAAGCCTGGTACCGGCTCCCGAAACAATAAGTTTTGGCACCCGATTCGGCACGACTAAAAGTAGGCCTAGAACGGTCTCGGCCGACCTAGAATCAATTTCGGCACACCGGAAACCCGGACCCGAAACTTATTGTTCTCGGCGGCAGTTCCAGGGCTGCCGAAACAATAAGTTTTGGGCATACTGAAAGTGAAACTATTGGTTTCAGGAGCAGCTTCAGGCGAGCCGAAACTACATCCGAAAGTAAACAAAATGGAGGTGCCGAAAATCTACCCAAATCGGGTAGTTTCGGCTTCAGTTTCGGGCATGTGGAAACTTAACACTTCAGGTGCATTTTCAGGACTCCTGTACTAAATTTGACCAGGTACCTGGCCACTTAAGTATTTATGCCCCAACCTTTGTCCTCTCCTTGGGCCGATCCCACGCAAACTATGTCAGAATGGATACATGCATCCTGTGAGGAGTTTTAGCACACCGGCACACCGAAATATTCGAGGATTTGAGTCCATAGTGAATTTATTTTGACCGGCAGTCGAACATGGCCAAAGAACAGGCTAGTTGGCCACTCCGCCAAGTAATGTGTTGAGCTCTCAAATGGCAGTTGACTGCACTTGTATGCATAGATAGAGGCTATATTGACTATTTTAAATGGTTCTGGTGTAGATATAAGGTATAGAAATGGTCAGAATATCTGGTTCCGACTGAGGGAAAATCCTCAGAATTGGGGCCGTGAGATGAACAAGTGTTCTGCAACTCAAAAAAAGCCGAGATGGGCCAAATTAAGATCCAGGCTACTTAATGAGAAGTATTTAGACGTACCTGAATGCCCAACTCCATTCCAAGATAGTCCGTTTTTAAGTGATGGGTCCCGATTGGGGTTGAGCCTTATTACATAATCACGTTTTGAGGCCCTTGCCCCCGCTCTTAAATCTTGGGAATATTCACGTCGTAAAGGAACAGATGTTGAATGTGTGCCCAAATATTTCCATATTTTTGCGATGCCATGGGACAAAGCTATTGACGAGTCAAATTGATGGGTTTTGGCCCTTTGATGTCCCATCACATTGAAGGATGAGCCCCTGCACTCATTCAAGCACCATTCAACAAATTTTAAAGAGACAGGTCATTTCTAATATACTCCGAATTTTAGTTCCACCCCAAGAAACTAGAGAAAGAGGTGCCGCATAGCGAAAACGGCACCAGGGCAGTTAAGCGAAGATTATGTAACAAGGGCCAACCCCAATCGGGACCCATCACTTAATAACAGACTTCAACACATCGAGGTACGAGATCATACCGTGTTGAGGTCTGGCTCTGAGAGACTAATTCCAAGATGCTGGTAGCTCTTCCAAAAATCCGACTATTAACAAGACCAAAATTGGGTGATTTGAGATAATGGCCTGCACAGCGATCAGAGATGATTGGCTCTTTTGTCGGATGCTGATGGCACCTGTGATTCTGTGAATGCCATGCGCTTGATGCATGTCAAAAAGACATGCATCGGCTTTCCCAAAAACAAAGGTGCCAAAGAGATGATTGGCCCTTTTGTCGGGTGCTGATGGCACCTGTGAATGACATACGCTTGACGCATGTCAAAAAGACATGCGTCGGCTTTTGCCCCCGGTGAGAGGGCGTGCACAGTGCCCACGCTGTTTTTCTGTTTGCAGCTTCGGATTTCCTGACCCTCGAATTCCCTGCGGCATCCGATGCATACCAAAAGACCTCGGAAGAGACGGGCCGTCAGGCACGTGACTAATTATTTTCGAGCGCAGCCACAGCCAACCTTTTCCGCAAGCGCTGTAATCTTCCCATTTGCGGTGCGGTGATTTCTGCCCCTGCTGTGCACCTTCTATGTTGACGCCACCGCCTGTTACGTGGCCGCCATCGCCGAAGGACCCTTCTTACTCTCTTTCTCCGGCTGGACCTGCGATAGCCTGCGATAGCCTGCGATATATACACCGCGATGAGCTCCAGACCGCCACTGCAGAGGGTGTCTCCAGAAAACAAGCTTCACTCTTCCAGATCAGCATGTTCTGCCTTGTGGTGTTACTTCCTTTCAAATCTTTACTGCAGACACCAGGGAGCTGCGGGACACTCATCGTAGCGCGGAATCGGTACAGCCAAGATCCGACCGTGCTTCTCATGGTTCGTTCGATCAAGATCGTCAAAGTCCTGGTCCCGGTTCTCCTCCTTTGAACCCGGGGGGAGATAATCGCACTCAAGGAGGATCCCGCGCTACATATTCCCAGCAGAATCTAACCCCCGCCCATGGACGCTCGTCCCACCCCCGCACGGGCTCTGAGGACGTGAAGGAATATACGCACATGCAATCCCAACCACATTCTGGACGGCGCCGATCGCGTGGCCGTTTCTTGGCTTCTCCCGACGGTCCACCGGTAATCCAACCATCAATAGCAAGTTTCGCAAGACCATCCTCCCCACCGCCCCATGAGCCTCCAATTACGATTCTTCCCCAGCCGCGACGCACCTCGCGCCATGTGCACATGAATGCTGAGAGGGGGCGTACCCCTTCACCCGTTATCGGTAATAGCTCGCGCAGAAGACTCCCTTCCAGATCCCCCTCGAGATCCAGTCGCTCCCGACCCTACTCGGGAGATTTTACGCTATTATTCGGTCCCGTGTGGAACCGGTCATTATCCTTTACATGTGAATCCGGCGGACCCACGCGCAACAGTTCGCAACCTCCCATGATATTGAGGCCCCACATAAAATTAGAGCCACCATATGTGCCCGTCAACCCCGTCTGGCTCGGAGAGCTCTCCCTCGAACCAGGCCGATCGACATGCTGCACGTCCCTCCATTGCGCATTCTGTCTCGTCACCTTTTCATGGTCGTGGGTTCACCTGGCGTAGACGTCTTCGGCATCTATTGGGTCTCACCATCGTCCTTGTCTTTATCTGGATCCCACAACACATTTATCTGCTTCTCCTCCTACGCCTTCCTTCTCTTTATTTTTCCCGTGTTTCCCGGTTGTTCGAGGACGCGAACTTGAGTCTCCCAGACATACGGTGAATGGCTGTGGCCAATGCATATCAGTGGAAGGATGGCACACCAGGCGCGTTAATGACAGCATGGATCCCGGACGATGCTGCCCTGTCACCGCACCTTCTCAACTTCCGCTAGTCTTGGGAAGGGTTCATCGATTCGCTCCTGCGTGAATGGAAGACGCAGAATGTTGTATCGACACTCATGTTGTCGTGAGTCTAACACCTTTATTCCGTCTCACCTCATTTGAGCTGCCCTTTCAGAGCTATTCTTACAATGCTCCAAATCGACGCGGCGGCATCGGATGAAATTGCCAGGACCACGGCACTGCTGTCGCTTATCTCTGCACTCATGAGCCTGTTATTCGGGAGCATGTATATCATCCGTTTTGGGACGATGCGCAAGATGTACAAGACGGCAAACTGGGCGGACGTAAGCCATTCATTACTGCTTCATATTCCATCGCTGAGGATGAAGATGTTGACAGGAGGCGCAGAAATAGCGAACATCCATCCTGTGGAATGTCTGGATACTGCTTGCCATTCCCGCGGTTTGGCTTGCCTGGTGATTCGTGGTCATGTATCTTCTTGGTGGAGCACCAAATTCTTTTGAAGGTCCATCATTCTCTTCGTAACATGCATAATGGCATTCACATGGCGCACAGGCGTGGTAGACGACCCCGGTGACACTCCGCTCTCACATAAGACCGCGCAGGCAATTCGAATCGGTGTCAGCGCCGTCCTCGCGGTGGCTGTCATCTATTTATTGCTGATCGTTAACACGTTCAGAAAATACGGAGACGTCATGGACGAAAAGTGGAACGAGAAGTTGGTCAATTGGGCGGCGCGGGAAGGCATGTATGCACAGATCGGGGCGGACTCCGGGGCGTGGCATGGGTCCGTCAGGCACTTTCCCCAGTCACGTTATCCCCAGTATTCCGTGCCCGTGGACAGCTTGTCCTGGACCGGCGCGGGCTCGTACAATGTATAGACACCGGGGGAAAAAGCTGACACATGTCGTTTGACATGCGTCAAGCGCATGTCATTCACAGGTGCCATCAGTACCCAACAAAAGGGCCAATAATCTCTTTGGCACCTGTGAATGACATGCGCTTAACGCATGTCAAAACGACATGCGTCGGCTTTTGCCCCCGGTGAGAGTTGGTTCGTTCACGAGAAATACCTGATCGTTCCTGCGGTCGAGCCGGCGGCAGTCGACAGGCCTTTCTTCGCACCTCAGCGCGACCTGACCCCGTTCGCCGCGAAAAAGGTCATGGATCTCTGCTACCAATCCTCGCAGATATGCCCACTGCCAACTCTGCTTCAGGAGCGAGACATTCTCCCCGCGGATTGGACGCGCTTCACGGCGGTGCGTCCAATTCTTCCGCATTGTCTAAAACTTACATAACCGAACCATGATAACAGCACATCGCCGACGTTTGGAATGACATCTCCTCTGAAACGTCCCCAATCCTCAGCGAGACCGGAGAAATAGTCGACCCGCGAGAGCGCGCCGAGCGCGTTGCAGGCGCCCTCATCCATATGTGGAACACACAGTTCTTCCTTCCCCGCACCACCGAAGCTGTCTTGTGCAGGGAACGGTCGGTCTCCGCTTCTCCAGGATACCCCGTGTATCTGGTGCATGCCTCGGGGCCCAGTAACTCGTTTGGTCCGCTGCCCGATGAATTGCGCAGTATCACCGTCCCTCCACTTTGTCGAGCCGTACAATCACAGGCAGTCGAGCCGCGGCGGCTAGTATTGGGAGTGCACCCAATCGTTCTTTATGGTACACCCGGGTTATATTTCGAGCCTGCCATGCACGTTCCATACTCATAACCAAAGACAATGAGTGGGAGAAATCATGTTTCCCCACACAACCTTAGTATCTGTGCACAATTCAACTTTTTTAGAACGGCGAAGTCACGACTTTGTGAATACCTGGACAC
The DNA here is from genome assembly GCA_029378255.1 of Mycena rosella. Classification (NCBI taxonomy): domain Eukaryota; kingdom Fungi; phylum Basidiomycota; class Agaricomycetes; order Agaricales; family Mycenaceae; genus Mycena; species Mycena rosella. Next base: position 16,687 of record JARKIE010000180.1, on the reverse strand, counting down.
TGCGTACTTGGAAACGCCACGGTTGATACCCGCCGGTACCATTAGGCTGCAATGTGCCTTCGAGGGCTGATGGCGGTACTCACTCAATACGGACATCCTACCGCGAACGCTGAACCCGGTGGGCGAGGCGTACTTCTGGCGCACGCAACAGATGACGTGGGGCAACACACTGGAATAACTGACGCTGAAAGGCGTGGAGGATGCTGTGTAGTGGGCGAAATTGAAGGAAGGACTCCGGAATGCGTGAGGAATTGGATGCGGGAGTGGTCCGCGCTGTCGTCACTGACTCGACTCAAAACGGCGGTGGCAGGGCGAGTGATAGCAGCATATCCATGTCCTTCATTCCTTCAATTTTCAGCGACTCGAGACGGGAACCTGAAGTTGATTCTCCAAAGCCCGATGCGCGCGCGCTCCCGAATCAATCATAAACGAGATCGCTAAATTCTGAATATCTGATGGAAAGTCGGCGAGGTTGTGGCCCGAGCGCACGCCCCTTCACCATGATCGAACAGCAGTGGGCGCGCGGTTTCAACGGTATGATTGGATGTGCCTAATTTACTTCACTAAATTATACTAGAATACATGTATGCAGTTGTGGCGTCCAACAAACTTGAGCGTTGCTATGGGCATTTATACATGGGCAGGAAAGAAATGAAAACCTAGATGTAAGCGTTGTTCCGGGTACCGGGATATGTGGAACCTCAGACAGTGATTTGCCAAATTTACTGGCCACCTAATTCCCCGAAGATCTGAACCGCCGTCGTTACTAGGTACCTTTTCTGCTGTCTACTTATTCTTCCACGCAGGTTGTGGGCCCAGTTCTTTGACGCTCGACCTTTCCTCGACCTGATGACTCACGGAGGCTCTTTTCAGCTGAGGCCATGAGGTTTCACTGCTGTCACCCAAAGTACATGCTCGGTACTCAAGGTCCACGCTGGAATTCCCAAGTTTACTATGATTGCCTCCCACATATGTGGGTGAGGTCAATGGCAACTCAAACTGAGCGGACCTTTCAGACTCAATTGACTCCGCTCAGTGGCACCATCGATCCATTGCGATGCATTTTTCACCATCCTCAACTGGGCCAAGTGATACAGAACTTTAAGTCATCCCGCAGGATTTATTAATACATAGTTCGAGTTGGTAGTTGGATTGGTCGCTACCGCAACCTGAAGGAATGGAAAATCTGTACGTAAGGTTTGCTTGAGCTCCCTTTAAAAGAGCAGAGCTCGTTGAGAGAACTTATACCTTCCCCGCCTCCTAGTCTGTCAAATATCTCGACACTCACGAGCCAAATGTTGTTTCAAAAAATCGTCCTCGCCGCTTGCGCCTTCGGGCTTGTCAACGCTGGTCCAGTTGCGGTACGTATGCAGCATATCCCGCCTTATAATCTCTGGCCCCATCATACTTATTCACTCCGTCAGGTCCGTTCTCCCGATGGTGTGATCCAGATCTACCCCCGCGACAACATCCCGGTGGAGAGCCCAGTGACCTCCCCCAACGGCGGGGTGATAGTGTATGGTCCTCGCGACATCCCGGCGGAGAACCCGGTGTCGTCCCCCAACGGCGGGGTGATAGTGTACGGGCCTCGCGACACCCCGGCGGAGAACCCAGTGACCTCCCCCAACGGCGGGGTGATAGTGTACGGGCCTCGCGACACCCCGGCGGAGAACCCAGTGACCTCCCCCAACGGCGGGGTGATAGTGCACGGGCCTCGCGACACCCCGGCAGAGAACCCAGTGACCTCCCCCAACGGCGGGGTTGTAGTGTATGGGCCTCGCGACACCCCGGCGGAGAACCCGGTGTCGTCCCCCAACGGCGGGGTGATAGTGTACGGCCTCTAAGTCAGTCAACGGACAATTGGTGGACGGAGGGAATCGGACTGGTTTGATGGTTGTAATAACCTGCGTATTGATTTGGTAGTAGTTCGACTCTGTGATTTTATATTTATATTTAACCCGAAAGAAATGATTTGTGGATTGGACATATCGTACATAAGACTCGGATAGCGGCACTGCATACGTCGTTGTTTGTATATAGGAGGTTTGTGGGAAGTACATCACATGGCCCCGAGACCGTTGTAATGAGCCTATGTTGCCCTGGAACGTCGATCGCTCAGTGTAGAGCCGGAGTGCTAACATTTTAATTCCCGTCATCATATAGACTTTGCTGCTACGATGATCCGTGGGTGGGACCACAATCAGATTCCAACGGAAACCTTGTGTAATGATTCGCCAAAAATTCCCGAGCCTATTGCAGCTGTAAGAAAGGGGGAAAAAAGCGAGGTGTCTTTGACTAGCGGGTCTCCACAGCATTATTATCCACCGTTTCGAACTGAGATTGGAATTTCGCTGCGAATTCTAGCAGACGCACATCGTCCGTGCATTCCGCGATCTGCTTGAGAAGTTGATCCACTCCGGAATGGCTTTTCCGGAGGGAACAAGCAAGGAACGACTCGTCCTGCCTGCCCGAATGTTCACGACATGGAGCGACATCCGGCCGCCACTCCGGGTCGCGCGTGCGACACCGTCCATCCACTCGGCGAGCAACGGGAGCTTCGAAGCTGCGGAGTCGACATGATTCACGGTGATCCGTACACGCCCATTGGAATAGTCGTACATGACGAACAATGTGGACTCCGGCGCACGGCGCAGGCTGGGCCCTGGCGGCCTGTGAGCGTATATATTCGCCCTGGCGGCTTCGTAGTCGTGATTCCTGTACTATTACGACCAAGTGTTCGCCAGGGGGTCCCGTTTTGTGAATCAAGGAACCGGTCCCGTTTTTTGAAAATTTGGGGTCAGGAGGTGAACCAACCGACCACGTAATACCCCCATAGGGGAATTTGTCACGTGTTTACCATCAGCATGCCTTGGCTGAAGGGCAAAATTGTACTCAGCGTACACTGCAATGGAAATAGCCATGAAATTAGGTTACGATGATAAGCCACTCATAACAGGACATTGTAGAAATTTCTCCGGGGCTTTTATAAAATCAATTGACCAAGATAAGATATTATTCGCCGACACTTCGTTCGTCCAGCCCCAGTCTACAGCTGTCCCGCAGGTGTCACTTTTTTTGTTAGTGGGGAAACTCAGGGGAACTCATGGATGCCTCATCTTCGCCATTTTGACTTGATGTGCATTGGACTCAGAGGTGCATGTGATTTGAAGCTTACGAAGGCCTAGGCACATAAGCTCTCGTCCAACTGCGGTAATTTTCACGGGCTGGGCTCGGATTGCGTCCAGTGTTGGTTTAGAGTGTTTTGGAGCAACATAGTAGCACACAAGCATCTCCCAGAGTGGTTTCCAACCTCCCAAAACAAGGTTCCCAGAAAAGAAAAATTGGCCCCGCTGGGGCAACCAACCAACCGGCTACCGAACCGGGCATTCACAGACCAGTAGCCCCTTGAGTGTTCACAGGGTGTCACCCATCACTGCAGGTGTTCATTCTGACAAATGCCATCAATTCTTCCCATATATGGAAATCCGGCGAATACCGGGTGATTTCTTTGAGCGTTTTCACCCCTCTTTGGGCCAGAAAATCTGTCTGTCACCGTCACCTACGTGCCAGATGTTCAGTTTACACGCGGCCATCCCCAGTCACCTGAACACTTGGTTGTAATTGTGCAGTATCCCGTAGGCTCTTCCCCATCCGGTAACCCAGCAATCACACGCCAAGGCTCGGCACAGAAATGCTGGGTTACCCAAGCAGACCCAAGCTTACCCGCACGTTCTTTTGGCATCAGATTTTGATTTATGTCCTAATCCGGTCTTTCCTCCGAGTCCCGCTCCGTCTGTGTGTAAGCGCTGCAAACATACTTCTAGATCGCGGCCTCGAGGAGTATAGGGTCGACGCTGAAACCCGTCGAAGTTCGGACAGTGAGGTTCGCGAGGTTGATGCTTGCAGGAATGAACTGTGTACAATCCATCAGCGTCGTGACCTCCTGCCCCAAGAGACTCATTTTCTCGTGCGCGGTGCGGTGGTCTTCATCCCTACATAGGCCTCAGCCAAGTTATTGTGCGTAAGGGAAGCGGAGACGGACCAATCCTCCTGGTTACTGATGAACTGCAGGAGCTCGCATGAGGTGCTGGTGTCGTGTGTGAGGTTGACGTTGCTGTTCAACCGGAAGACACTTGTACCAATGAGTAAGATTCAGCGGGGTTATGAATACTAGTATCCATGTCCCGGACATACCATCAGAAAAGTCGAAGTGGCTGTTTCAGCGTTTGGAATCGAAATCAAACCAGCGGCAAGTTCAAATTGACAATGATAATTCTCGGCTGCTCACAAAAGCGGACTTCCCAGATATCAATGGTGTGAACGCATCATTGTCCTCTGCGGTGTTGACGAAGCGCTGCTTCCCGCTGGTGTGTGTGTGCCGACGAGCGCCATGAGGTCGTGGATTGTTATGTTCATGTCAGCAAAGCAGGCAATGAGCTTTGGGACTTGGTCATCCGGGCTCGGGAGCAACCCGTCAGGCGCGACGTTCGCTGGCGTCGGCCGGCCAATGTACACCTTCACACGCGGTCCCCCGGGACATGGAGCCGAGTTGGTGTTCATCGCAGTTTGCTGCACGCGATCAACCCCGCATGTATCGAGGTGGCCATACGTCCCTGGAGTGCCTTGCCGGTCGTTAGCGAGCATGTAAAGGCCAGCCGAGAGATCACTCGCAGAGCTGGTGCTGTGTCCTGCCCTGCCAGACTGGCTGGCGTGGACCGTACCAGTGGCACTATAATATTCTGCACGCACTCGTTTGAGCTCATCTCGGTGCCAAATTACTGCAAAAAAATACTAGCATGAACATAGAGTAGTTCTAAGAGGTTTTGAACAGTTTAACCTATACCTTCCCTGGTCAGACGGCTCACAATAAAATATTTGGGCGATTTCTGAAAACCCAGTCTGTGGTTTTGTCATATACTGAAAAATGGACTGCATAGCATAAAATTACTCAGAAAATGGACCTACCTGACATTTTGGTTCACATGAATTGATAGGGATTTGGGCTCACAACGGTACCTTCAAGTTGTACATTTTGGGTATTTTTGGCCGTTGTGTCTCGAAAATGCTAAAAATTGCCCACTTGTGCCTCACATTCTCAGTTCAAAACCCCACCAATTCGGGTCAGCTCAAATGTGAATAAGGATTATTTTGCAAGTACTTTCAGCCCAGTATCAAAGTTTTTGTGTGGAAGGTGAATCCAAAAAGTCATTTTTCCTCAAAACACTGATTTTTTTTATCCTGGGAGAGCTGTGCAGAGAAGATATGGCTTAGACTGTGTAAAACTGCTTGGAATTGTGAATAGTGCATGCTACAATTTTACTTGAAGGCATTCGGCTCAGAAATGAACCAAAACGAGCGCGTGCAGAACATTATAGCGCCACTGTACATGCGAGAATGAGGACCGAGGACCGCAGATCAAGATTCAAATGTAGGACGATGACGCATCCCTTCGCTGACATTCTTGATTTGTTCTCAAAATACATAACTCTGTCTCTAAGTCGGACGCGGCCCAAGCGTTCGAAATGTCCATTCCCCATGTCCACGCGATAATTATGTTGAATGGCGATAGCTTGGATAGGCTGACAAGACCTTGCGACTCCGGGTGCGGTCTTAAGGGAATGAGTCTATGTTCCACAGAAAGCGGTCGTTCTTCGCATATACGCATGGGCCAAGACACATCGAGCTTCCTTGAACCACACCCGTACCTCCCTATGTGAAACAAACATTCAGGGCGAACGAGTACGCTTGTACTTGGAATATATTGAAACCCCGAATGTGAATCGACGCTATGATTGGCAGCCAGCGGCTCCGTAGATGCGATTCCGACATCGGGCCCGGATATCGTTAAGGAGAGAAGTGCCGGACCGATTTCCTATCTGGGGAAATGCGGGGACCACAAGGCTTATCGAGGAGAAGCACAGTATTAGCGAGGTGACAGTGAAGCAGCGTAGCATACCGGATTCACGGATTGGCAGGAGACCCGAGCCCGTAGAATCAGACGTTGCACCAATTCATGAGATAGGTACCGATCCAGGGGCGGGGATAGCGCCGTATACCGCGGCTTTGTCACTTTTCAATTAGTGCGATTTTATTCGGTGGATGGGAGCCGAGCTGATCACTTTCTCATACCTTCTCAAACGGGAAAGTACGTTCGACGCGGAAGACTCTCGTTCCCGAGGAGACTAACAGTATCTTCTTCGATCTGAGATGAACGACGTGGGACGGAATTAAATCAGGTTGGGCACATTTTTGGCGGGCCTAAAAGATTCAGCATCTCCTGAGAGAGCATTCACGAATTCAAAGGGAACTTTTAGTAGACTCGGACCCGAAATAGGAATGTTCGCATTCTCCGAGAGTCCCAGGGAACGGGAGAGATACGCGCAAGCATCAATGATAAGAGCGCAATTCGCGTGAAATTCTGCTGCCTCTATGAACATATCGCATTAGTAAATTCTAAACATGGAAAGATAAACGGGCACACACTCTAGCCGCGGAAATCTTTGCTGGACTTGTTGACCAGCGCGTCACAATCGAAGACGATCCCGCAGGCCGCATTGATGTTCGGACTGACCTGGCCCAGGTGGCCAACCTATTTCGTGCCACACGGGAGCCACGGGAGCCACGGGAGTACTATGGCTGCAGAAGGAATGCGAGTGCTACAGAGCATGGGCGAGAACCAGACTGAAAATTGCATTTAGTTCCAGAATAGCGACAGCGCGCGGTAGTAATTGAAGTTCAATTTTGGGTCTTGTGCCAGAAATAATCTGAGTCGCGTTGGGAGGAAGCAAGGAGCCGTGAGAGACATCGGCTAGAAGCAGCGAACCGTGGTCCGCAGGTTCCCGTTCGGGCATGGCAAGGCTTATCACGGAGAAGCACCGTGAAGCAATAGAACAAACCGAGATCGCGGATTGGTAGGAGACCCGAGTCCGTAGAATCAGACGTTGCACCAGTTGATGAGAGGCAGGTACGGATCCAGGGACGGGGAGAGTGCCCGGGACCGGGGGTTTGTCCCTCAAATCAGTGAGATTTCATTGGGTGTAACACTGTCTAATTGTACGTCCATCTCAGTGATGAACATTCGACGGGATAGAAATGGCTTGGCAGTTGAGACATCTTTCTGGGAGCGAGCCCGGGAAACTGTTGGGGCCTCAGCTACCAATGCGTCAATCAGCGAACCAAGCAAGAGCTTGAAGGACATCCGCACTCCAGGCCCCGGCGCTGCCAGTGGTCAGCGCCCGAGTCGCACGACTTACGTCAGGTAGGAGTCTTGGTGGCATGCGAGTGTGCGTCAGAAGAGTAAAACCGGCTGGAGGTTTGGTGGAGGTCAAGGTGGAAGGCCACTCTCAAAGCCGAGGATCATAAATGATGCGCTGTCCAATTTCGCCTTGTGCCGAGATCCCGCCAATTCCCGCCGGCGCCGCCGCGTCAGTCAGGTTCTGTTGTTCCGTTGTATCTTTCGAGATTTTCCGTGGTTTCCGATCATTGCATTAGGTCCCATGATATAAGATGCTGGACTTGTTAAATGCAAGGAGATGTGCAGGTTCGATTCCTGCGAGGGGCATGAGGGAGTAATCGATCGATCGAGAAACAGCTAAAAAGAAGGGCATAAAGGAGAGGGTAAAGGATAGGTAAGAAGCACCCGTGGATCGTGGTGATCACTCCTCCTCAATAACTCGTCTACAAGATCGGAAGGAGAGGTGTAGGTTCGATTCCTGCCAGGGGCATAGAACAATTTGACCACTGCTTTTGTTCCAGGAACCGGCTGGAAAGAGAAGCATGAATGAGGGCGTAAAGGATAGGTAGGAAGCTGCCGTGGATCGTGATGGTCACTCCTCAATAATGCTGGTCGACGAATTTCGAAGGAGAGGTGCAGGTTCGATTCCTGCCGGGGGCATGAATGATTGGATGTGTGCTTTTGTTTCGAGAAAACAGGTAAAAAGACGAGGGTAAATGCAGGGCTAGAGGGTAGGTAGGAAGCCCCTGTGGATCGTGGTGGTCCTACCTGGTGCAGCGACCGCCATATACAAAGGAGAGGTGTAGGTTCCATTCCTGCCGGGGGTATTAGTAAACGATCGATGCTTTTGTTCCCGGAAACAGCTAAAGGCCACGGTGAATACGGGGCTAGAGGAGAGATAGGAAGTCCCCGTGGATCTTGATGATCCCTCCTTCCAACTAACTAGAAGTGTCTTCCATGGGAGAGGTGAAGGTTCGATTCCTGCCGGGGGCATGAGGGAGTAACGGAAGAATGCTTTTGTTCCAGGAAACAGCTAAAAAGGTTGGATGGCTAGGGTAGCTAGGAGGCCCCCGTGAATCGTGGTGGTCCCTCCTGCTGGATATTCGATATTCCTTCTCTTATGGACTCAAAGGAGAAGTTCAGGTTCGATTCCTGCCGGGGGCATTAGCATGACAGAGTTCACGATGCTTTTTTTTCGGATGTTCGCGGAACGGCTAAAAGGGTAGGGTAAATACGGGGCTAGCGGGGAGGCGGAAAACCCCCGTGGATCGTGGTGGTCACTCCTACCGGGTGAACAAGCAGCGACAGTGCATACAAGGAAAGGTGCAAGTTCGATTCCTGCGGAGGCTTTGGTATGGCGGGAATAACTTTTTAACGGATCCAGCTAGCAGAGCAGGATAAATGCGGGCCTAGAGGGTAGGTAGGAGGACCCCGTGGATCGTGGGGATCACTCCCTCTAACTGGACAGAATTTTCGTCCCTGGGGGAGGTGCAAGTTTGATTCCTTCCGGGGGTGTGAAGCGCGTCGGAATGACTTTTCACCATGCATCCAATTAACAGGGCGGGGTAAATGTTGGAATATGTAGATGCCACAGAAAGGGTAATGGGGGAAATGGGAAGTGGTGAGAGCAGTGGGAGAGAACTGAACTGATTTATTCGGAAGAGCTCGTAGTACTTATATACTATTCTAATGAATCCCCATAAGTAAATACACCGAGTACCGAGACACCGAGATGTGTCGTTACTAATTCTATATTACTGACTATGGGTACTATCCGTTCGGTGCCTTGCAACCGTGGGAAATGCCGAGTCCCAATCGGGAAGCTCGGTGTTTCGCTCGGCTTCGCTGACGCTTGCCGAATTACAACAGTAAATAAGGCGCTAGATGAGAGTTAGGAAGCCTCTGTGGATCGTGGGGATTAATCCTGCTGGATAGCCAGTGTCTTATACAATCGAAGGAGATGTGCAGGTTCGATTCCTGCCGGGGGCATAAGCACTAAGTGTTGAACAAGGTTTGTTTTCCAGATGTTCAAGAAACCAGTGGATTCGCGGAAAGGGTAGGGTAAATGAGGGGCTGGATGGGTAGGTAGGAAGCCCCCGTGGATCGTGGTGGATCCTTCCTGAACTATATTACGGTGAAGATGATCGTCTCAGAGGTTCGATTCCTCGCGGGGGCATTATATCATTCTAATAGGAGTCCTTTTTATTGTTTCATGCAAGCGATGTGGATTAAGACAATGGAAACGCGTCCAACCTTCCGCACGCGCGAGAACCCAGCGCGACGCGTGTCCCACGTGACGACGCTTGATGGCCAACAGACGCCGATCAACCACTCCTCCTGCTCCGAGCTGCCATCCCGGGCTCACCGCAGATTCTGCTTGCTGCGTGGCTCTCTGCTTTCACATTCTGCTCTCCGCAAACTTGCTATCTCTGGGAAGCTCTCGAAGACTTACTTAGCTGGAATAACTGGTGGCTGAACGAAGCCCAAGGCAATCTGACGTCGGGATACCGTGACCGCGATGCCGCGCCGTCCCGGGGACGATTCGATTTCGATAGCTCAATCGCACTCGCACTCTTCGATACCGAAAACGCATACACCGCAAACACAGGCCCCCCGCCCGCGTACCAGCGTGAGCGCGACGAACATCGTGAACTTCGCGCCCCCGCCCGTGGCGCGGCGCCCCTCGTGGTTCGCGCCGAGCCCGTCCGCGATGAGCCTGCCTGAGCGCCGGCCCAGCTGGACGCCGCTGCCACTGCCCGATGCGAGCGGCGGCGGGAGTGGGCGGAAAAGGATGTTTTAGAAGCTGGAGGAGGGGAGCGGGAATGGGTCGGGGGAATCGGACGAGGACAGGCGCGCTGTGGACGAAAGAGGAAGGGAAGGGAGTGCAAGTGCGGGCGTGGACGAGGGCTCGGAGGAGGCGGGGAATTTTCGCAAGGGGCTGCAGACTGATATGAAGAGGCTTGTGGGCGATGCGGTGGGGAATGTGCGCCCTGCTGTTCCTATATAACTCTTATGCTCACGCGCTCTCCCGCAGATGAGCATCTCCCCGACCGCGCGCGACATCGTCCTCGCCGCGCGCCGCGGCCTCTTCATCATCGACCTCGAGGCCCCCGCGCTTCCTCCCGCAGGGCGGCACGTGGGACGTCGCCGACGTGCAGTGGAACCTGCACCCGAGCCGCGCGGAGTACATCGTCAGCACGAGCGCGGAGAAGCTGTGAGTACGAGGTCGAGTTGCTCTACGAACGTGAGTGAGGGCGCCGCAGGGAGTTTCTTCCTGGCGGAGCGCGCGGCAGGCATCCCTTCCTGCCTTCGGGCGAGAGCCGCAGACATTCTGCGCTTGGGCGCCATAGGGATCGCCTTCCCGCACGCGTAGGCGATCTCTGCTGCGGGCCTCTGGCTGCCTGGCTTCACGCTGCAGGCATTGCTTCCCCGCGGAGGCGAGCCAGTAGCGAGCCAGTCTCGTCACACAATTGTACTTCGCGGGGCACACACTCCCCGCTGCTCGCGCCCGGAAATGCTTCTGCCTTGCCCACGCACGTCCTTTTCCCATTCCCATTCCTTTCCTCGCTCTCCCCTTCCTCCGCTTACCCCCTTCCCCGCAGCCTCATCTGGAACCTCCACCTCCCCTCGCCCGCGCCCGCCCCCTCCTCGCGTCCTCCGCACCCTCGGCGATCCAGCACGTCCTGCATGTGCACTACCGCGCGATCACAGACATCAACTGGCACCCCACGCTGGCAGAGCGCGATCTCATCGTGAGCACCGCGGTGGACGCGTGGGTGTGGGTGTGGGACTTGCGCGCAGCGAGGGGGGGGCGGGCGGTGTTCGGGTTGAGCACGTTTAATTGTGAGTGTCTTTCTAGGAGCAGTTTATCCGCGTGCCCCTCGTCCTCCTTTTCTGTTTGGTACACCAGGAGAACGCAACGCGCCGCTGACTTTCGTTCTTTCGCCCAGCGGGCGGCCTACATAAATCGACGAAAAATTTTAAGGTGGCCGAGTAGGTGTCAACTGATAGTGCACAGATCCAGTGAGCAGATCAAGTCCAGCATCTAAGGAAGTTAAATCAGTCAGTGAAGTGTAAATGAAATCAAAGCCGACTTACCTCTAAGTGTACAACTTGGCCCTTAGCCTTTTTTGGCAATTTTCCGTCTGACCACCTTGCATTTTCGTTTCTTGCGGGAGAGCGTGAACAAAAAAGTGGGAATTCATTCAGTGAGGGCTATATACAACAGAAGAAAGTGGGAAGCAATTGCCAGCAGGATACAAGCACCGAGAAAACTACTAAAGTATGCGTACTATGGATCAACTAGTAAAAAATGGTCCGAATGCTAATCTAGATGTGCGCGGGATGAGGGAAGGAATGGAGCGGGAAGTGGAGCGCGTGATAGTGGGCTTGGGTGCGAGGTCCGTGGTAGTGTATCGTAGAGGGGCCGAAGGGCAGCGTTCGCGACAAAGGGGCAATGAGCGTACAAGGGGAGTGGGGAACTTGCGCAGGGGAGGTAGGTCTGGAGAGTCGAGGGACACCCAGGCTACGCTCGTCACCCTTCCTCCGGATACTCGTGCTCAGCAGCAGGTGGGGAGAGGATGGTGGGGGGGGAAGCAATAGGAGGCGGGTGAGGAGAGCGAGGATGAGCACGCCGGTGATGGTGCACGACATGCTAGGGATGCGTCCGGGCGGGCGTCAAGTGGTGAAGCTAGGACTGTGCGGAAGGTGGTCGCCGCGCCCGGGGAGGTAACGAAGCCGGCGTGGGTCATCGAAGGCCATCACCGCCGCCGAGGCGCAGGTCGGTGGTGGTACACGGCGTGGTGGCGATGCGCGGGAGGCAGAGACAGCAAGGGGGATTACTCATGGTGCGGGAGATGGCGAAGACGGAGTTGTGCGCAATGGGGAAGGGGAGCCGCGGTGGCTGCGCATGCGGGAGGTCGTGCGTGGTGAGCGTGGCATAGATTCGGCGTCGAGCTGAGGGCATCGAAGACGGTCGGGGCATGCGAGGAGGTAACACAGACGACGTGGGCGACGAAGAGTGCCGACGTCGAGGCTGCGCTTACGGTCGACGGTGGACCTCGGATCTGCTGTGCGCGCAGGCATGGCGTGGAGCGCGCGAGCATAGTCGCGCAAGTGGTACGGCGTCTGGAGAGGGTGAGGGGCGGGATAATCACATGGCGGGACGGGGCAGCGTTGTAATGGCGGAATGCGGCTTCGCTTGCGCGGCGAGGGGCGCTGGTGGTCTTGGGGGATGTCGCGCGCGACGTTTGGGTGACGAACGAACATGGGCAATGTGCCGGGCGAACCATCGATGGGCGGGATGCGCGGAGGCGCGAAGGCGGATACGGGCGAGCCGCGTGGTGGGGAATGGGTTGGAAATTGGACAGTACCAAGGAGATCAGGGGGAAAGTTAAGCAAAGAAAGAATAGGGAGCGAGGAGCAAGAGTGCGCACCGTTTGGACCATGGCGCGCCACCTCGGGGACAGCGTCAGTGCGGCTGATGTAGGGGTTGCACGAGCGGGTAGATGAAGGTGGTGGGGTGTACAAGTTTATCGTGGCGTCGTAAAGTGAGTATTGCGAATGAACGACGTGTGTGAGTCGGTTTGGAGCCGGTTTGGAGCCATACGGCGTGCAGAGGGGCATGCGATGGATTCGAGCGGCGCGGGCAACCCGTGCGACACGGGAGTGCATCGCGGGTACGACTGGGGCGGTAACAAAGCTCTGCAGAGGTAGAAAAAATTTGGTAAAGGCGGAATGAGGCGGGCGGATGGGATTCACGCACTTTTACAGCAGAAACCCGGGCAGAATATACATGCTACATCCGTTTTACGGGTGCCAAACGAGACCTCTTGTGGCGCGACGATAACTAAGTTTTGAGGGAAAAATGTGAGCGGCAGCCCTTGTTGGGACAAGATGTAGGGAATAAAGAAGGGACAACGGGGCGACAAAGGCCGACGAGCATTTAGGGTGCTGTAACTGAGGTAGGGCAATATGGGCGGGGTGGTGTATGGGCAGGATCGATGGGCAGTGTGGCATGGGCACGGCGGGACCGTAGAGAATGGCGGCGGCGAGGTGTAGGACGGGCAGCGGCGTAGCGGTTTTCATGGGACGGGTGGCGGAGTGGCGTAAGGGGTCCAGCGGCGTAGAGTAGGACGGGCGGGGGCAGAGGGAAGGAGGGGTGCGCGCCGTCAACGGCGGGCAGGTCGTGGTAAGATAGAAGAGCGTCGGTAAGCGAGAGGGCGCCGCCACACATGGGCAAACAAACGCGTCGCGTGAATGCGACGGCGGGGTCGGGGCGCGTTGGGAGGCGCGGGACAGAGTGTGTTGTGTCGGAGGGAGTCGGGAGGGATCGGCGGCGATGAGTCGCGGTGGGCGTGGAAAGGGGTGGCTGAGGCGGTGTCGGTGAGCGCGGGCAGAGCGGGACACAAGCGAGGAATATACTAATTTGAACCAAAACCTGAGCCGGCACCCGAAATTAGTACCCAAAAGCGCTGGAAAACAGTACTTTGAATCACTACCTCGAGGTACTAAAAAGTGGTCAAAAACACTGTAAATCAGTGAAAAAACGAGCACATGCACTATATATTAGTGCTTTTAAGTACTATTATACAGTGCGCGGGGGTACTGATTCCCAGTGCTCTTGGGTACTAATTTTTGGTTTGGCAGGGTACTAATATGAAGTACCTCCACTGTTTGCAGTGGTACCTTACGGTAGCGGAAATCCACGGCCACCTTTGATGAGCCTGCAAATATGCTCTATTTGCCGGGAACAACTTGAACTTACATGAATGAACATTCGGCCGAATCGGAACATATTTTTTTTCCTGAGCTTGCACCCTTGCTCGCATCACATCCAGTTATTTCCAGATTGAACGGAAGGTCGCCTGTCAAATCCACCAGAGTTACGTCAAGGCCAGATTCTCAAACGGAACACTTCCATGTATTCCAGTCTGACGTTCCTGTAAAGAGGATGAGCCATAGCCTTAATATCTAGTCTAATGCCCATGGCTCTAGCCATGGGAGGCGTAATTTAAAATCCACGACACTAGCCATCCGATGGCTGCGTGCATGGCTTTAGACTATGTGTTCCCCTCACATTTAATACCAAAAGGAATGGCTGGCACGGGACTTGAACCCAGGACCAATTGTATACAGAAGATTTAAATAGTGAGGAGAAGAGCAACTGTACGAATGGACCGTAAAAAACCTGGTTTGTGTTCCCACTTAGGGTAAGGGCACTCCCACTTAGGGTAAGGTGCCCTTACCCTAAGTGGGAACTGCTGATACCCAGACCTAGGGCAGGCAAGCTGCCCTAGGTCTTCGAAATTGTACTATACTGCTTAATATGTGTATTGATGAGGTTTCCAACCCTAACCCAGCCTAACCAACCCTAACCAACCTAACCATCAAAAACTTACTAATCATCTTCAACAGCCTTTTACAATATCCCTGGAGCCTAAACACTAACCACTAACCCTAACCACTAACCACTAACTCTAACCACTAACCACTAACTCTAACCACTAACCTGGCCCCTAAGGCGGGGCCTTATGGCTATAAAATAGGCTTCTTATGTGCTTCAGCATCTACCCTCAATGCACCATATTCCATACTAACTTATTCCCTGCTGGCTCAGTTGGTTATGCCGCCTATGCTGTAATTTCGGGGTCAAGAGAAGGTTTTGGGTTCGATCCCCCCTGGTAATCTTTTATTATTTTGCCTTGTCCCTGAGACTCTTGCCTTGGCCGTAGCCATGCATGGCTACACCACCGTTTGGGGGTTCAGGGTTAATCCTACGTAACCTGGCTGTCGTTGATTTTGCCTGTGAAATGACCACAAACTCAGCTCTGATCCATGCTGGAAATGATGTTTTCCAAATGATGTATATATGGGGTCCAGGCAGGGGTCGAAAACAGGTGGATCGGTCCAGGTCAACTCCGGCTCAACCGGACATTGATCCCACCACATTTACATGTGCAATCGACGTTGGACCCCCGATCTCGAATCGACGTCGAAAGACACATCAGCCTGTCGTTGCACATCAGCCTTGGCATCAGTGCCCAGGCTCTCAGGTAAATCTCCCTCAAGTCCGTTCTGAGTTCTCCAAGTCTGTTCAGTGCTGCTCAGCCTGGACTGGTACTGTCAATACAATATTTGTCCCTAGCATCTCTCTCAATACCGGCAGCCGCAATAGTAGGAGCTACAAATGGTGCAGCAAGGTCTCCGGAAGCTCACAGGTGCAAGCAACGAGCACAGGTATAGACCAACCAAATTTCTCATCTTCACAGCAGTTTGGTACAGAGGTTGATTTGCATCTCTTGCATTCCATTCATAATCTATTTGACCTGCGGTTCGAACCTTATTGCATACATTTCTTTTAAATCTTTCCTTATTTAGTACGCCATCCGAGAATTTTGACGTAGATCTAACGTCGAGCCGCCTGACGTCGAAATGAGGTGGGCCGGGTTACCCCAATCCGACGTTGATTTGGCGTCAGCCGGAGATCTCCAGCTCCGACGTGGGTCACAGGTCGCTGATCAAACGGTGGTGTAGTGTCGGGGCGGTAGATAGTGTATCCCCTGGCTAGCTTCATGGCGCGAGACTAAATACCAGGGCTATGGGTGAGAGGATCTGGGGTTCGACTCCCCGCGAAGGCATGGCAGTTGGCAGAATTTTCTTTCGAAACTGAGCATCTTAACCGAACCAATGAGGGAGGCGGCATGTTCAATATTATTAATTATTATTCGGGTGAACTACGTCGCATGACCTGAAGTTACTTGTAGCACTATGTATTACTGATTATTGATAGAGGGAAAATACGTCTCCGCGACGTATTGCATATTCCACGGTCTCGAACCCATTCAGCCCCGACACATAATACGTGTTCTTCTCCCCCTGCAATGCATTGAACTTGGCATAATACCCCGCTTCCAGCTGCGGCTGATCAAAATGGGGGAAATAATCCCATTCCAAAAATTCCTTGATGTCGTCAGTGACAGGCTGCGGCGCAGCGCTGGAAACCCGAGGGTCTTTGTTGATCTTTGAGATGACTTCCTCGAGGAGAGTCTTCGCCTCCGCAAGCGTCTGGGAACTCCTGTACTTCCCCCCAAGAATACGTCGTGGCGATATCGGACTGGTTGAACAGGCGCAGAAGCGCAACAGGCTCCCCCGCCGCCTCTGGTAACCAAGGTACAAATTCCAAGAAAGAGAGGAAATGTGTGCCGAGGAATTTCTCGACAAGGGCGAGGAGCGTTGGGCGGAGGAAGCCGCCCAAAGCGAGGCCGTCGGGGTGGCTTACGCGGACAGCGCCGGACCAGTATTTGATGATGCCAACTGGGGAGAAGATGGTTTGTTCAGATGGGGTGAGGTCGAGATTGGCGGCGTGGAGAGCGGAAAGAACGGGTGGGGACGAGGACGAGTTTGGAGCAGGTTTGAGTGGAGAGCGAGGGGGAGGGACCGTCAACGTAGTAG
>JARKIE010000179.1:0-193230 GCA_029378255.1 Mycena rosella | reverse complement strand
ACGAGGCTTAGCCGGAGTTCGGTCCACCGCACCATTCGGGGCAGCGGCCTTGCACGCGCGCTTCGGCGGCGGGGGCACGTCCTGCTTGTCATCGTTCCCACCCTGCTCCTCCTCCTCATCGTCACCATCGGAGTCGGCTGGCTTCTCCGCCTCGCTCTCGCGGGTGCGCTTGCGAGGGACCCCGATGTTTGTTGCGCGGCGCCTGGCTCTTGGCAACCTTCTCGCCCGAGGCGACGTCTGCGTCCCACTTCTCCTTGCGCGCAGCCGCGTCAGCATGGGAAAGCTTCTGGAAGGAGCAGTCGCCGCTCTTGAGCACGTCCATCAGCATGCGCAGGCCAGTGAGTGAGGTGCTCATCTGGCTCGGATTGCCAAAGGGCGGGGCCGATCCAGCCTTGAAGGATGATGCCGTGCAGTTGGACGACGTCCTCCTCGAACCACGTATAGGCCATTTGCGCACTGGGATGCTTCGACGCGGTAACTAGCAAGGTTTAATCGGCCATGCATTTTGGAGCACTTGGGAGATGCACCTAGGCTCTTCTGTAGAAGATCCCGTATCTCCCCTTTCGTCCAATCAGCCTTCTGCTTGGATGTCCGTAACAGATCTAGATGGAAAGTCAGCCACGCACGCGCATGAAGTAGGGGATAGGACACACTGACAGCGTCGCACCCCGCGACCGCAAACGCCTCCAGCTTTGCGCCCACCACTCCCGTATCCCATTTCTGCCGGGTTGCAATTGGCATGTACTTCTCGAGCTCGTCACTCGTCCAGAACCATTCCGGATCCATGTGAAAATCAGCATTGTTACGCACGATACAAAAAAAACCTTCAACGCCGACGCGATGGCCAAGCGCCTTCATTTAATGCAGGTCAGTCGGTGCTCGAAGAGTATGGGTGACAACGTACGAGCATCTTCATATTGCGTACAATGTTCGCAACATCTTGGAGACGTGCGCGCGGGGTATCACGGCGCAACATGAAGTTGCGTTCTTTGAGGTCGCGGAAGCGCTGCACGAGCTCGAGCTTCTCATCCTCGGTAAGTGCGTTGTACTCGTCGATGTGGTCAATGTGCAGCTCCGGGACTTTCTTTACGATCCCCACTAATGTATTCATTAGCGCTGGCAGAACACAACATTGGGCCGAACTCACACTCTCTGTTCTCCGTGGCCTTCTCACTCTTGAACGTGTTGTAAGCGTTGATCTTGTCCTGGTGTGTGATCATGTGGGCGCCGCCTTGGAAGAAGATGTTGAGGAAGTACCGCGGCTTCAAATCGTGTTTGGCAGCCAACTCGTTTGCGGTCTTCACTGTGAAAGCCATCCACTCGCTCACAGCTGCATCAATTTCTGCCTGTTTCTCCGCTCTCTTCTCGTGCTTGTTCTTCAGCTCGTCAGCGCAAACGGGGGCTGATTTTTTGGGAGGGTTGTCATTTCGCATGCGGGTGCCGCTGGCGGCGCTGACCATAGTGTAGACTTTAGGCATTGTAGATGAATGGAAGCAGAGGATGAGTGTAAGCACGGGGACGCAACGTGTTGAAGGGAGAGGGCTGAAGAGCGTGTCGAGATCACGGAGCTGTCATGGCCATCACAGATCAGAAATATCCGACCATTTTCGGAATTCATTTTTCTCAGGTGTCGTAAGGTATATGCGTAATTGTAATGAAAGGAACGGTAAACTACATCTCGCTCATGAGGTTCAGCAACGCCGGCAAAAGGTCCGGGGACACGCCCAGCTCCACTAGCTCCTCCTGCCATTTGACCGGATGAATTGCACGCAGTACCACGCGGATACCACCGGCTAGGCTGTCAAGCCCCTGGGATGTGATGAAGATATCCAAGGTGACGGCGTCTGGATCAGCCTCATGTCGCGATGAGGAGGCGAGTGGGGACCGAAGGCGCGAGGCACAAGCGGCCGAGGGCGACTGCGGGGAGGGGAGTACGAACGCGGAGCGCGAGCTGCCGAGGGCGAGTACGGAGGTGGTACGCGGATAGACTGGGTACCAGCGGGCCGCCCGGGAGAGCGAACGGGAGTTGTTGGTGAAGCTGAATTGAATAGTTAGCAAAGAAAATGAAAATATACAAGACTTACAGTGCTGGACCGAAGCTCGCAGATTGACATTGGATTCGCGCGCTCTGGAAAGTGCCTGCTCGAGCGATAACCTGGGAGATAAGGACCGCCTCCTGCTCCTCCAGCTCCTGGACGCGCGCCTCGGCGTACCCCGCGCGCTCCATGGCATCCATTAGGATCATCGACGTATCCTTGTACGCATCGTCTTCATCATCGGGGATAACAATGACGGCGGATGGGGCTCCATCCAGGAGTGCCTCGAGGACACCCACCGGGCGCCCGTTGAACTTTTAATAGGCCGAAGAAGCCATTTGAGCATTGGGGATGAGGACGGACGAGGGGGTGTTGGGGTAGGCGCCGGGACCTGGTTGCGTGAGGGGCACCCTCGGTGGTTTGCATTGCTCCTCCACTTCTGGACTGTCAGCACGCCGATGGACTCGATGAAAAGCTGAGCGATCCTGGCAATCGGTCTATGGCTGGCGGGATTGTCAGCTATGAACGATGGGGGAGATATGTGGCGCATCGAAGAAACTGGGGGTGAGCTGATGTATTGGGAACTGTTGTCCCGTCGACGTGCATAATCATGGTGGTTCGCCAAAGGTCCGATCCCAGCAAGTTGCCTGAAAAAGTCAGATAAGCGTAAGAGAGAGAGGAGGCACACACCAAGTCGAACAGAGTTCCACGGAGCTTCTCGCTGAGTACCCTCCTCGCTTCGCTTCCCGCTTGTCCAGTCGGCAGAGTCGATCTGAGGGTGTCGAACTCCGGGGAAGAAAGAATGGCCGCGGGGGTGCTGTCCATCTGTACTCGCTCCAGCAGCAAACCACGCAATGTCGGCAGTGATAAACCGAAGCTGGTATTGCTGGAAGACCCAGGCTCCTTTCGGAGCACTCCGAGGCGGCGTCGCAAGTCGTACAGGCCGATTGGACTGAATTGGAGTTGGTTCAGGCACGAGGCTTAACACTGGGTCTGTAGCTGTCTGGGTCGGAGGGGGTTGGATGTCGATCCCTGGGAGGCCCAATTGTACATCAAGGGGACGGATGAATCGGGGATGCACCAGAGATGGCAGGAGATGAAGAAACGAACCAGATTTACAGCCTCTGATGTGACAGATCTTTGACATATGTCATGGCAAATTGGGAAACGGACCACGGCAAACTTCAAGAATTACGAGAATTATGAATTCCATCGTCCCTCTTGATCTATAAGCTTCGGATTATATTAAGGGTAGATACTACCTATGAAACAGATTTACTGAGCAAAATAACACACCGCTTCTATTTTACTCGCAGAGGTTGCTGTCATAAGTCATTGACAGCTAAAACAATGTACGAGTGATGTGGACACGCTAATCAATGCTAATCACGGCACAGCTCGCCTCAGTACATTTCTAATACGATAAAAATCTATGTTAACGTCTCAGAAGCCGGGGGCTCTGAGATACTTGCATTCAAGGTAACATCCTGTTCTTTTGTGAAGTTTGTGAGCTCTGGACAGGGTGAAAACTCGGCTACGGAGGTTTTATATACTGCAGGTGAATTTCACGGGTTTTGGGAGTGATTGAAGGTGTTCGAATTTTCACTCAAACACGCCTTTTGGCTATTTCAGCAGGTATGGGTTGCTTGAGTACATAACAGTCATGTTCCAAGCAAGGATATAAGCTGCATGAATGATAATCTTTCGAAAGAAGTGGGGTATTTGAGTGGTCAGAGGCCGAGGACGATGAATATGGCCGGAAAGTCACTACCTTGCACAGTATAAACTACTGAACATATCATGAACTGGCAGCCACTTGCAGATATTCTGAACCGCTTGTCTGGCAGATGCAAATCGTACATAATACGAACTATGGTCTGTTACACTCTTTCTATCATGTTTGTGATTTTTTTGCGCTCATGGACAACCTGTTGTGGGTGTGGGTGTGTTTTGGGGAATAATTTTGGCGGGCAGCAGACCTTGAACACAGGAAAGACCTCCGTAGATGGCTCCTGAATTTATTTCCTATTTTTTTTATACAGCATATAGAGTGGTAGAAGATATTGTACTCTTTAGATCCACACATTTACTTAACACAACCTTCCACCATTGCACTTTGTCGTGAATTCCAGTGTTCTAATTTAAATGCCGACTACGGTCCGGGAGGCCGAGCCAATCAGATCCTTTCCGAAGCTGGCCGATTTCCCGTTCTCACGAGGCTCAACTCACGAAAATGAAGACGATATCATACATTAAACATCCTGAAATGTAGAGAGATGTTCCATAAGCTCCACTATTCCATCCTCATCTATATCCAACTCTCTGACCACTAATCCGGCCTCGTCCTGCTCGTTATAATCCTGTTCCAGATCAAAATCACCTCCGCCGCCCTCGTCGTACTCAACCTCCGTCTCCGTAACACCTAGGGTAGCAGCGAGCCAGTAGGGAGGAGGAACCCTCTCGCCGAGGTTGGGATCACGGCCTTCCCGTACGCCAGGGAAGAGGGTGCCGGAGAACCCCGTGAATCTTGCTGTGGAGGCGAGTCATTTACAGATTGAGGTGCTGATGCGAGACGCATGGAGCCAGCGTTGCTGGAGCTCCGCGGCAAGTGGAGGGTTGACGATGACGGCAGCGGCGATGGCTAGGTAATAATCAATGTGTTCATCCACCAGATACGTTATTACGCGCGAAATCTCAGTGTTCAGTCGCCCGATCTCCTCCTTCGCACGCTTGATCCCGAAATAGAGCACACCAGCTTCGCGACGTGCAGGCTGGGTCCACGCCTGCTCCCGAATGTCGAAACGTGTCTCGCGAAGCAGGTCAAACTCGGCAAGGGAAGTGGTGTGGATGATGTCGGCGAACGTAAGACGTTCTCGCGGTGGATTGAGTGTGGCACCAGCATCGTTGTAGATGGAGATTGCGCGGCGGATGGCGTCCGAACGAGTTTTGAGGGCCTTCGAGATCTTGTCACGCAGTTTGTATGCTACGCAATAGTTAGAGTGTTGTTACGTGAAATTAGGGTTAGTATACGTACCAACGCCACTCATGCCCAGCTTCGTAAGCTCAAAGAGGCGCTGGACAACAAGACGCTCGACTTCTGATATTGCTGCCCGATACCGCCGTTCTGTGGAAAGAACCAGGGCATCCCGGTATTGTGGAGAATCCACGGCCCATCGGGTTTCGATGCCTTGCTCCTCCTCAAAACGGGCGGTGTCTTCTTCGCTATTGGTGTACTTCGTCCACGAGGTCCGATACCGTGTACGCACACCGGTGATTTCCTTCTTGGTGTAGCCGTTGTTGATGATGTTGAAGTCGAGGCGAATATAGTCGGTTTTGGCCTGATCGGCACTAATCCTATGTGTTGTGATGATCAGTAGGGGAGTATGATTAGCGACAGGGGACATACGACGCGGAAAAGAGCTTCTGAAGCAGCTCCATGTAGTCCGCAGTCTGTTGGAACTCGGGTGGCTCAGTACGTAGTCCCTCGAAGTACTTTACCTCGGTGAGATGATCCAGCTCGTAATGTGCCGCCGTAGTTCCCAGGGTCTGCTCAAGCGCGGAGAGCTGCCCCCGGTTGGACCCAATCTTCTCAAGGGCTTGTCGGTAATTTTGAAAGATGAAATTGCCTGCAAACAGGTCAGAAAAGTTTTGTTAAGTGGAAATGGAAAACGCACCCGAAGCTGCATGCTTATCTTGGTCATGGAATTGGAAGTGTTCATCGATTTGTTGCTGCCGATGGAAGACTGTCGCGAGTCTGGTGGCGACAGCCAAGTGATTGGATAATGCAAATGTGCGCTCACATTCTTCGAAGTCTTCGAGGCCGACACCCTCGATGTACAGCGGGTGCCACCCGATCTGGCAAGGCCGGTTGTGCGCATGTCCGTGGAATGCGGGAACGACACCCTGCAAGCGCATCGCCGTCACGTCTGCTCCGAGAGAGCTGCGTTTGAGGGTCTTCCAAAACGCGCACATGATATCATAGCCGAGACCTACGTCGGCACCGTAATGGTCAAGCAACCATCTGACCATCGCGAGTGGATATTTCATCCTTTATCTCACAGTAAGTAACAGGTAAAAAGAGAAACAAACAGACTCCACAACTCGCCACTTCTGATCATATCGCACATAATGACAACATGCCCATGGCGGCAGACCGTTAAAAATATGCCCGCAATTGCGAAGAGCGTGAACATCTGTTTGCGGGCCTCGGGGCCAGCGGCCTTCCAGCGTTCGACACAGGTGTTGAGACACTTGGAAAGTTCATCGGTGTCGGCCCCGCTGAGCTCATTGACATTCAGCCAGGCGACGTCTCCATCGTCGTCAGTGCCCGGTCCCTCGGCAGATGGTGGGGTTGATCCCTGGGAATAATCTTGGCGTGATGGCTCATCTGCTAGGTCAGCGTTTGCTGGCGGGGTAAGGGACGGGGCGGGCGTGGTGGTGTTAGCATTGGTAGCGTCGGGGGTGGCTGGCTCGGTGGATTGCGCGGGTTTTTTTTTCTTGCTCAAGCGTGCTTTCTGTAGACCGAATGAGCGAGCTATTAATAGGAAGATAAAATACATACCTTCTGCGCGTCCACGACCTCGTCTTTGAAGACATCAACTTGTGCTGGGGTTAACCACCAGAACGAAGTGGATGCACGGTTATCAGGGCGGACACTTCCGGAGCAGAAAGTGGCGTCAACGAGCTTAAGAGAACTGTTGCCGTCCATGCACGCGAGCCAGGAAAATTGAGGGGGGCTTCATTTTGAACCTTGTAGAGACACGGCACGCAGACATTTTGAATGTACCAGGCATTGTCACGCCCCATGGCGGCGTGCACGCGGGAATCGACTCGGCGTACGAACTCGAGATAAGCATCATACGCCGTGGATAGCCGTTCCGCGAGGGACGGCTGCCGTGGGCCCTACTTGTTGTTAGCGTACGGTGACCAACAGGATGTTTTACGTACCTTATGTAGGTTCGTAAGTGTTGTGGAGAGGGCGCCGATGCTATACCGGGGGCAGACACGGTGTATCTGGCGGTATACCTCAAAGAGACGGATGGGGAACGCAAGCGAGACCTTCTCGGGGCTCGCTCCGAGATACCCATGCTTGAGGAGTGTTTCGTTCGTACACTGGACGTCGCTCGCGTGTGCGAAATTGTGTTTCATCTTTTCTGTGAAGAAGTGCATGGGCAAGGGTATTTATGAGCCGTATATTGGAGCACACCTTCGAATCCTAGAACGTCGATACTCCAGGCTTCAGAGTCCTCGTCTGAATTGACGGGCCCGTCGTGCTTTAGCTCGAGGTATGCATCCACGAGGTAAGGCATTTGTTCGTTCCATGCATCGACGGTTTTCTGGATGCACTGTGCCCGCACACGAGGGTCGCCCCGACTGTAAAGAGGAACAGGGATGATATATATTCGAAAAAGAAGGGAATGAAGACGTACCCGGGCTTGCATTTGTCGAATATACGGTGGAAGTCGGCCTCCTTCCCTTCGTGGCTGTGGAAGTACCCTTCCTCGCCAGGAGGAAGCGTATGGAGGGCCTCCTCCTCGTCGCTATTGATGTCCTGCCATTCACCTCCATCCGCTGGGTAGTAGTCCGGTGCATCGGGCATCGGAACGTCGTAGTCTCCAGGTCCAAAGAGTTCTTGCCGCTGGAGAAAGCTGAGCGCTAGAAGGGAGATGTTAGCACCAACGAACGCAACACTAGAAGGAGCCGATGCACCTGCAATCTGGTTCTTAAGATCTTCTTTTTTCTGTGCAATCTGGGAGCCGGTCTTGTTGAGAGGAATACTCTTGTTCTTGGCGAAGGAGGTAAGGGAGGTGCCATACGAGACCTTGTGGTGCGAGGAGAGCCCCTTCGCCTTCCTCTTGGTTTTGGCCATACGTAGCGGGGGCAGACAGTGGGTGAGTGCGACTTGTGTGCGACGGGACGACACAGATCTGTTGCGTATCATTGCGCCTTGATCTCTCGCTTAATGGGCGGGCTTCGGTTAACGGGGGCAGGCAATTTTAAAGACATAGTAGACCAATTAGATTAGATGGGTATAGTACGCGTAAGCTAAGGCGCGTAGTATGGAAAATGCAGCGGGCGGCGTCCGGTGAGAGCTGCATGTACTTACGTTGCTGGCGGAGATGCGCAGCAGGGCAGTCGGATGCGGAGTAGAGCGGCGGGATACGGAGTGAGGAGACCAATGCCGGGTGGTGAGCGTGGGCAGCAGGAACAAGCCAGGAGCAACGAAGCGAGGAGCGGGAGGAAGTTGTGATGACAGCGATCAAGCGTGTGACCGCGTTGAGGCGGCATCACACGGCGGCGGCAGCGGCACGGCGAGTTCCGCGATGGGCGGGGTGATGGGTCCAGACCGCGCTGATGGGCTTCCGAATCAGGTTGACAGCGACCGGCAGCGACCGGCAGCACCCGAGGAGCGTTCGTGGAGGGTAAGGCAGAAAGAAGTGAATTAGCGGGGAGTATTACCGGGGAGTACGCCCCAAGGCCAATTCGACAACAACCGGATGCACACATCAGATGCGATCACTGCATCTCATCGGTTACCAGATAAGGAAGGGGTAGGTGGTTTTTTGATCTGACTCACTCGGAACCGTGGACACACGTCATCACACGTCATCGGACTTCTGCGGATTTCCTCGGCCTTCGGCACATCCGCCAACCCTTATTTGTTGCACACTGGCAGGGCTCCCTTGTGTTCCTTGAGGGCAAGGAATGCAAGAGGGGGATACTGTTATATTCTTGCACACGGACTTCGGTCCATCTCCGACTTCCGGCCTCCGACCTCCGACCTCCGAATGTTCGGAGGTCGGAGACAGAAGATCATCGGGTTTTACGCAATGAAGGTTTACTGAGCATTTCCTGTTTATCCGTTTTTCCGTTCCTTCTTGACTTCTCGTTTATTGTTTTGCTTAGTCATCTTACTTCTTCAACCAAATTTGGACTCTCGCTTATTGTTATGTTTTGATCTACCATATTTGGGTTAACAATAACGGACTTAGTATAAATACGCTTTAATATCCTCATGTACTTCAGTTTGATTATAAACGTTGCTTTGCTCCTTGCTTTGCTTCCGAGTCTTCCTCCGGTCTCCCTTCGGACTCCGTCTTATCCATCGGCCTAGGATAGTACGCACACCCTGACCTTACTGTGGTGTTTGCGCTCACCTCCGATATCTCCGACCTCCGATCTCTCAACCGGAGACCCTCGGCGATTGTCCTCTTCATCGGCACAGGATATAACAGCCAGCAGCAGAGACTACCCATCTCAAGGAGGAGCATACAGAAAAAGCCAAAGGAAGGTCTGTAATGCACCAGGATATGTTCTGGAGAACATACAGTATTTCCATGGTCCTTGCACCACCTTTTAATTGGCCGATATTTTTGCCAATTTTGGGGACTTTACCTATGAATTGAATACCGAGGAGCTCCACACAGGCCCATAGACCATGGTACATCAAAAAGATTTGAGAAATCACCTCAAATTGGCAAGTTTGAGGCGATTGTGGTGGACCACACTTTCAGCAATCATCAGTCCTTGCACCATGCACAAACAAGCACACAAACAGTCTGAGTTCAAAAAACTTTGTCATGGTTTGGTTCTCCCATCTGCTTTCCAGCATTCTGTAGTTCAGATTTCGCAACACGAGACATGAGAGGAGGGGCGTAGTTTTTTTGTTTGTGTATGTGTTGCCTCCCGTGAATGTGATCCACTGTCCCAGCGCAATTGCTCGGCCGCTGTACTCCCAGCGCACTAGATCTTTTAGTACACCACAGCTGCTATGCAGACAAGTCTCCTGCATTTTTTCCCAGCTGAAAAACACATTATTCTTCAAGCATGGTTGCAAACTATCTGCGGCAGGACATAAATCGCTGGAATTGGACAGAGTTGTGGAGCTATATATTT
This sequence comes from Mycena rosella, assembly GCA_029378255.1. Taxonomy (NCBI): domain Eukaryota; kingdom Fungi; phylum Basidiomycota; class Agaricomycetes; order Agaricales; family Mycenaceae; genus Mycena; species Mycena rosella. Next base: position 183,298 of record JARKIE010000179.1, on the reverse strand, counting down.
CAAAAAAAATACAACCATGCACATTTGGTTGGGGTCTACAAGTCCACCAGCAACAGCTATGCAAAAATCTTAGCAGATGGCTTGCAAAGAGAAGTGGTGCAAGGAGCAGTGATGGTGCAAGGACCATGGAAATACTGTAGCAAATGCTCAAAAATCACCAAGTCTGTTTCAAAGTCCGACGCACGTGTTGATTGCGTGCTTGTTTGGCGGTGTCAACAAACATTTGGTCATACAATTTTCTTTCCTTCCCTCCCACTCTCAGATCTCATGTTCCGCATCCCCCAAGCATCCCCAGCCACCGGCGACGCAGAATCTTCTCAGCTCTGGCAGTCGTCCACTGTCCAGATACATCCTGCACAGTGTGCACCCTCACAAGACTGCAACATGCCAACTGCACATCAATCGGCCCTCGGGTCCCTCTTCGGTCCCTCCCCTGCCCAAGATTTCATCAAAGCGCTTTCTGGGCCCAGTGCCATTGTATCCCCCTCCCTCAAGCGCAACATGTTTTGCTTTGTCCGTCTTTGAAGCGCAAGTCAGCCAGCACCACTGTATCAATCAAGTCAATTTTGGGAATCAAGTGTATCAACGTGACAAGCCATTCATTCCCCTGCAACCTTTGCAAACTTGTCTTCCCTGTTTTCCCCTCATGTCAACCTCCACACCAGAGTACACAGGCACTGCGCATCAGCCACCAAATGGCGAGTCTCACTCTGCCACGCATTGATTCAGATCTGACATTCTTATAGTGTACTCAATGTGGCTGCTGTGTCGTCCTTGAGGTTCACCACTTCCACAGCAGTTGCGGTCACATTTGGGGCTATTAGGCATTATTGGTATGTCACACTCATTTTATTGGAGTTGATGCAGTGATGCCTCGGGCATCTCTCGGGCAAGCCGCCAGCTGACCAGAATATTGTGGAATAGTGGAGTACAATCCCTTATATCACCGCCCGTCTTGTAAGGGCCTCGGGGATGCCTCAGCCTCAATTTCCCGACCGCGAGAGGGAATGGGGCAACAAATCGTTGGTCTCAGTTGGTCTCGTGTCCAGGTCCCGATGGGGACAGGACTCAAGCCAAAGAGGGGACTGCGCCGTGGAGAGACGGAGGCTCGGGAGCGGTAGCGGAGGACTGGACCCAGTGGAGGAGAGAAGACATGTGAAGGATGCGGGCGGCGGGAACGTCGACGTAGAGCTTGTATGCATCGCTTTTCCAGCGGCCGAGCATTTGGATCTCGTGGTCAGCGTAACCAGCGGCGGCAGCGGAGGAAGCGGCACCACGGTGGAAGCTGTTGCCGCCATACGCGGCGGGGTCAATGCCGCCGGACAGAAGGGCGGTGCGCACAGATTGAATGAAAAACTGGCTCGAGAGAGGCTTCCCGGTGCTCGTGAGGAACAACAGTGCTTCCGCCGGTGCCGGATGGGTGCGGAACATTTTCTGCAGGGCCGCGATGGGGCAAGAGGGGCGGCCGGGGGCAGCGGCAAAGAGAATGGAGACCCTGTGGCGAAAGGGGTCCGTCTTCGATGCGGGAAGCACGAGCCGTGCGTGAGTTGCATGCTCGAAGTCGGGGAAGAAGGTGATGGCGCTCTGTGTAAGATTGAATGCAGGATTGAATTTCTCGCCGTGGGTGGTGAGCTCCCCGCAACGAAGACATGCTGCGTATGCCAAGCAGCAGGCCGCAAAGACCATGAGGTAGTCAGGGTGAGAGGAGTCGAGGTGAAGGAGGATGAGGAGGAGGATCGCGAGAACAATCAGCAGTTTCGGCTTCCGGCCCCGCTCGCCGTGGTAGCACTTGATCCCACGGATGAGACGCTGCACGATGGAGGACTTGGTGACGCCGAAGGGGAGATTGTTGTCGACATGGAGGGAACGGACATGGGTGAGATAGGCTTTGATTGTTTTGGGCTCGACGCGGCCGGCAAGGGAGCAAACCCACTCTATGATGGCTTGCTGGGTAGCAGGGAGTGCGCTGGGATTTGCGAAGCCGTGAAGCGCGGCAAAGGTAAGGAATGAGCGCTGGCCGGTGGAGTACGTACGGCGTGTGCTGGAAGCCAGACCGTGCCAGAGGTAGAAAGCGGCGAGGGCGAAATGGGAGGAGTTGTTGCGATACCATTCTGTGGGCGGGGCTTCAAAGTGGGCTGTTTTTTGAGATGCGGCGCAAGCGTGAAAAGTTTCGAATATAAAAAACGGGAAGCACAGTCAGCGAGCACGTTCTCGGAGGATAACCAGACAGATGAAAAGGTGAAGTCAAGGAGGGCAGCCGTCATCGCGAAACGCCGGAGGAGGTCCATCGTCGGCGAGGATCTGTTTGTCAGGTTATTGATAGCGAGGACTATGTCCTCGTTGTCCACGTGGAAGCAGACGTGGCAGCCACGCAAAGCGGTACCCCAGCGGGCGACAGCTTCGAGGACCGCAAGCAGCTCTTTGAACTGGATGTCCCATGCACGATGACGGCGAGGAACGCGAGCCGAGAACCACTCGGACGCGAAAATACCCCCCGATGCCCTTGGAACCCGACACGTCCGTGTAGATGTGGACCGAGCGACGCGAAGAGGAGGGGGCAATCAGGCGAACACCATTCCAGCGCGGAGCAAAAGTCGACCACCTAGAAAGATCCGCGCGAGCGGCGGGTGGGATATGGCGGCGGGAAAACGGTGATGTAAATGACATTGAGAAGTCGATTAGGCGGCGAATGAAGGTCCTTGCCATGGGAATGACCTGCGCAGCGAACTGGAGGAAGCCGGTGAGCTCCTGAAGCTCACACAAGGTGCAAGACCGGCGAAGGTCGCAAGCGGCGAGGAGCTCCGTGAGGAAGGCCAATTTTTCGGCAGGCAGGCGAGCCTCCATCGCCGCGGCATTGAGGTCAAGGCCCAAAAATTCGATGCACGTAGCGGGTCCGAGTGTCTTCAGGGGCTGGAAGGAGAAGCCCAGTTGGGCTCCCAACGCTTGTATCCATTCGAGGGCAGCACACGCAACGAAAAGGGAGGTAGATGGAGGGAAAATGGGTAAGAAGTCGTCGAGGTAGTGCCGAGGCGACCCTGGAATGTGCCGTGAGATGATCCAATGCAGCCCCTCGGAGAAGAGATTGAATATGTAAGGAGCCGAGCGAAGCCCGAACACGAGTACAATGTTGTACCACATTTGCTCGCACCAAGTGAAGCCCATGTAGTGCCAATCCGCGCGGCGGATGGGGATGTGCTTAAAAGCATCCTTCAAGTCCAGCTTCCCAAGCAGGGAGCCCTGCCCAGAGCGTACGACGTCGTGCACGGCGCTCTCGAAGAAGTCATATGTGATATGAGCTTCAGCGTCGGGAATACCGTCATTGACGGAAGAGCCCTCGGGCCACGACAGATGGTTAATCAATCGCCGCTTCGAAGATCGTTTCCGTGTAACGGAGCCCAACGGCGAGGAGCGAAAGTTGGGAAAGGGTGCAGAGGGGAAGGGGCCGTGCACGCGACCAGATGCGACATTGGCGTCGATGGCAGCTTGGATGGCTTCGGGAGCATCGTGCGCTGATTTTAAATTGGAACTGGGCTGTTCATGCTCATCACCAGAAAATCCAATAGATGCACCAAATTCTATTATGTGTAGCAGCATAGATACAAACACAGGATCGGGGTAATCTGCGAGGTGGAATGCCCAAGCGTCCTTGTTAAGCAATGACGAGACCGGAGTCAAGCCAGCAGAGGATGGAGGGGGGAGGTTCGAGCGGGGGTGAGAGTTAGGCCGGGCAGACGGCGGGGGCTTTCGGGGAAAGAGGGAGGAGTGCGGTAGTAGGTCGAGTAGTGATTGACGGGGTGGTAGGACCGGCTCGTCCAGGGGGCCGGGACGAGATGTGGACGAGTTAGGGAAACTCGCTCTGCCGAGAAGTCAAGCGCGAGGTGCAGCCGCGGGGCAGGCTGCGGCTGTATGCGGGCCCCCGCAACTAGAGCACTTGTGAATGCGACCGTTGCGGCAGGGGGTCGATGCGCAGGCGCCGTTGTTGTACATGATGCACACCTCGGTGCTGCGCGACGACGTGTCGCCGGATTGAGCCTTCTGGGGGCTTGCGGTCGGCACGCGGACCTTGCGAAAGCCGACAAGGAACTCCCCCTGCAGCTCCGAGTCCATGGTCTTCCACCCGACATACGAACCAGAAGCCATTTCGTGGTGACAGCGAGCAAAGAAGGCCATGTGGTATGCGAGGACGGCGCTCCACTCGTAGTCCGAGCGCAGCTTCAAAAAGCTCTCCAAGTACCCGAGGAGACAGAGCGCGACATCGGAGGCTTTGCCAGTGGGGGCCGAGTGCACAACGAGGATACGGATGTAGACCGTGAGGGGCGCCTCAATCGACTGTGGTGTTGGATAGTCGCGGGTGGATGTGTCGGTTTTGACCCTGACCGTACCGCCGTCAAACTCCAAGGTGCCCCGCTCCGGCTTGTCGCGGTATTTGGAGTCCAGTTTGTAGATGCCGGACGGCTTGAGCGTGTGTGTGATGACAGCCGTTACCAGCGCCTCCTCGACTTCGGGAAACAGAGCAAGGAGAGACGGAGACGCACCGGCTGCAACGTTGCTCGAGAGCGGTCCTACGAAGTTGGTCTGCAGCGGTGCGGGCTGGATCACGGGAGGAGGGGCGGAAGAGAGGAGAGGCACGAGTGCTTGCGCGAGGCGACAAGGTCAGCATACGAGAGGTTGATAGTGGTGCTAGGTGCCGGAGGCTGGCCAGGAATGGGATTCGCCGCTGGGTTAACCGGCGGGGCATCACCAGTTTGATCACCGGCCATCAAAGAAGGCTCTTCGGGCGGTGCAGAGGAAAATCGACCGTTTGCGTCTCTTCTCAGGCTCATGCAATGAGGGAGAAGAAAAAAGCGACCGGTCTAGGACACGGGAGCTGGGAGCATAGCGTGAGATGGGTGAGGGAATTTTTTTGTAACAGAATTCATACCTGGGAGCGTAGCGTGAGACGGGTGCATGTGCGAGACTTGACTAAAGCGATGTCATTGCTGGCAAGACAAGATCACAATAAGTGAAAGTGAAAACATGATCAGCGAAAATGAAATCACAATGTGTGAAAACAAGATCACGATGTGCGAGAACAAGATCACGATTGGCAAAATCAAAATATGATTATCCATCATTTCCTGATTTAGCATTTCACATGGGCAGATTTCGTTTTCGCACACACCAATTTCATTTTCGCACACATCAATTTGATCCTATTCTATTACTGACTCCTATCACTCAGTTGTTGCAGGTGCCTATATTGTTTCTCATGGATCAACATATTTCCTTGATTTTTATCCAAATGTTTCCCACAAGACATGCATCTCGGGCTATTTCATCACAAGGCTCCTTCTTTTGACATTCCTGGCTGCCGCCAAGCTCCTGCGAGCTACTTTTGGCTGCCCTCCGCACTTCATATGATGTCGGTAGATTCAGGGGTCATCTCCCCTGAGTCAAACCTTGTCATCCGAAGCCTGGAGGCCGTACTCGGTCTTGGATCAATGTGTGATTCTGTTATATCCTGGGCCAAAAGGGGGGGAAGGACCCAGCACCTGCAGGGGTTTGGTCCAGTGCATGGTCGGAAGACCGGAAGTCAGAAGTCAGAATGGGACCGGATCTCGAGAAATCGGCTTTTCTCACAAGCACCACAGCTCAGAAGGGTGTGCGACAGTCTGGCTTCCAAGCCAGGACAAACAGAGGGATAGATACTCTATGGCATATAGCCAAGCTGAGAGGGGCTACTCCGGAAATGGCGACTCGGTCAAAACACTGCTGTCAGAAGTGAAATTAAGGTTCGCACAAACGATCCGGTGGAAGATGGAAGGTGTGAGAACCGGAAGTCAGATCGGAAGTCGAGACGAAGGATGAAGAGACGTCCAGAGGTCTGGTGCAACTCTGGAGTCAAGCCAAAGGCAAGATTGAAAGAATGGTCTCAGTCTATGGTAAGAGGAAACATGGAAACAACATTAATTTTACAGCTGAAGTACAAGACGTTACAAGACCGTATTTATACTAAGTCCGTTATCAACTACCTTAATGGGTATAAGTAGCACAACAGGTGGAGGTAACAATAAGAAGTCCGAATGTGGTTGAGGAAGTAAGTAGTCCGCATAGAGAGTACAAAGAATTGACCTGATATGGACACAAACCATATGAATGAGGATCTCATGCATGTCCCATGAGTTCGAGACATGAGGCACAAAGTCAGGGCTGAGCAGGGTCCGATGTTGAAGACAGATAAACGAGAAACACTCAGTAATCCTTTATTGCGTGAAAACCCAATGATGATCTGTTTGCCCGATTTCCGAGATCTGGAAGTCAGATGTCCGAAATATCGGATCAGACTCGGTGTGACAGAGTGTGACCGAGCCCAAGTGCATAGATATAACAGATTCTGATAAGCCTATCCTATCCACTGCCTCCCTGCCCTCCTCCTCTCATATTCCATTCTTATGAGTCGTTGACACAACACTCAGACTACGCAGCCCAGCTATGTGCAGCTTCCCAGCCGTGACCCTATGTTAGCACGCCTTTTCATTGTTTCAAACCATCCGCAACATGCCGGGATCCCCGGTACAACATATGTCTATCTCCAAGACACCAGTGTTGCCGGTCTTCAAGGGACATGGAAGCGCGAGAAGGAAAGGGAGGTTCCCTCCGGCAATCTGCAAGAGCTACTCACCAATGGTTCGTCCCAGCCACCCTTCACCTCAAATACTGATTCCTGCCCTAGGCTATATTCAGTTATGTGAAGGGGATTCGGTATTCTCTCGCAGTGAGCAAGGGTCGCAGAACCCAAACGAGGATATGATCCAGGTGTGGGTCACCAGAGGGTGCACAGCCTTAGCTTGTCGTCTTTCCACCACTCACGCCTTGCAGCCGCATGATAACCGCTGCAATGAACAATGCATTCAACAAGGCTCAGGATGATTTTCTGGGTCCCCGGGCTATGCGCGAGCACACTCACCCCAAGTATCCCACCAACTTGAAAGGGAACCGGATGTGCGGTCCTCCTATAGGTGGCATAGCGTTGGAGCGATCCAAGGTCTGCAAGTCAGTGTAGAAACCAGCCCGCTGCCACATACTTGCCCTTTCTGGCAAGGCTTCCACCTCAATTGTAGCCCCCCACCACTTCTTCCAAGATTTCGTCCGAGGAGGTTGAGCTGGATGCCGCAGTTCATGCGAATTTATTGAGTGTTCATTAATCATTCATGTATTCTGCAGTTGTTCAAAATAAGCCTTTGAACAGGCTGGGCCGGCAATCACAGCTGCAGCATTTTCTGAGGCACCACCCATTGTCTGTAAACGAACGTGCAAGATGGCTCCGCTTATCAACCTTCCTTTGATTGGCATTCACGATAACTATGCCTACGCCACATGCCAGGCTAATGTCACATCTGTGACACACCCTGCAATGTCTAGTACGAAGAAGGAGCAGAAGGCGAAAGGTGCATGGCCCAGTGCCCGGCGATATCCCAAACAGTGCTGATGTGCCTGCAGGTCCTGACCTTACTGACAACATGGGGTTCTTCAGCGGGACTCATTTTGACCTCAAAGATGATGTTGGTCACTTCTCCCACATGAGTGCGAATAGCAACCTTCCCGGGGGTGAGGAGTATACTCCTGGCTTCTTCATCCTCGAGCTTGGTGTTTTTATTCTGCTGGACTGACACACATCTATCAATTTCTCGGGCCTACACTGCCATGATGGCCCAGCCCCGCTCTGCAGTGCCAACACTATCAACAGAAAACCGGCCAAGCTTTACAAGTTTGCATACTGATTTGTTCTTATCTTCTATCTGCCCACCTGTATGATGGATGGAACTGCTACAGCTCTGGACAATCAAAGTCAACAAATTTATCGATCAATTGCCTGAGCCCCGATACCCATCGGAATTGAAAGGAAACAATCAGAAGAGGTCCTAGAAATATTTTGAGCCAAAAATATCGAGCCGTTGCCGAGAAAATGATGTTTTTCACCCATCGGACCTCCAAATTTTGGCCGGACACCAAAAGTAAGAGGTAAAATCATGAAAATATTTATTTAAGCTCTTCTCATTTTTCTGAGCCTGACCCTGTACTAAAAAATATTTTCAACAAGCCATTGCCTCGGAAATCATCGACAAAGTTTGGGATTACCGTGGCATCAAAGGTGAACTTCAACTCTCCTGGGGTTCAATTTAAAGGACAAATCGAAAGTCACTGATTGGGCCAGTAAGCAGTTGCTGCAGGCCATATGCTTCATTGAGATGGTAAACTGGATTCATAGGTGCCCTCCAGGACCTCGAAGGCCCCAAAGGGGTACCCACAATTTCGTTCAACTGGCCCAAAATTTTGGCCACACCCATTTTCTCGTGGGGAAATTCAGGAAAAATCGGTTTTATAGGTATTCAAGGCTGGTGAATCTGATTCTGAACTCAGCTAAGCTCAGAAAATATTACTTCTGGAGATATGCAATTTGTTGACTTTGATTGTCCGGAGCTGTAGACTGATGCTGGGCAATGCCAAACAACGAGGTGTTCATTATCCAACCGGAAATGCTTCGCGCCGGGTCAGTAGCTTTGATCAGGTATGTGCAGTTGATATCCTTATACAGCTATGATTAAATCTGTTGTGTAGTTTATAGTTGAGTCGACCAAGCCCCAGAGGAAGTGCACCTGGATCGATGAACAGACCGAAAATCAAGGTAAGCATGTTCGTCCATTAGTAGCAGGAGCATTGCAGTCTCCTTGCTGCATTATGTGTAATACCGCAGTGCCAAAGGGAGTAGCAAACACGGTCTTACAAATGTCTGAGTCAATAATTTGAATCTGTTCGTAAGCATCAGACATGTCGATTTTCGAGCGATGAGGAGCTCGAGCGACATCCATCCAGATGTTATCCTGGTCCAGGAACGAGGTGACGTCTTTGACACAACTGTCATTATGCTGGCGAGCGTTCACTACGGTGTGTAACCCGTCATCCTTCTTAGGGAGACATAGCAAGGGGGCTGCTTGAGACACAGGTCTCATTTCCCACCATCCAGCAGATATATAGGTATTAATCATCTCGTGGAGCTTAGGTTGAAGTGTGTCAGAGTACCGTGGCATATGGTATTTGTAAGTAGCCAATTTGTCAATTAGATTCATGTTAGAACAGGCAGCACAGAGGTCTGAAGTCAACAGTAAGAAACTCGCTGTATTGTGTGTGCATGAGAGAACTGGCTACTTGCCTGAAGTCAACAGTAAGAAACTGAGAATGTACAGCCTGTATGCAGTAGTTTAGCTGTATATATACTATATATACTTGCCTGTTGTAGTTCTAGTCTCCAGTCTTGAGCTGGTCATATCTCCCCTAGCAATACAAGCCATTCACATCACTTCTTCTCCTTGAGCACAGCCTTGGTCTTTTCTGCATATCCTGTGCAGGTATTGGCTATTGTATCTGACACAAATCCAGGTGCAAAGCATCTCCACAAATTTCATGAAGGTGTCGAGATTGTCCACACCCGAGTACTTGACAGGCACGTTGACCTTCGGGGGGCTTGATGTGGGGAGGGAGCAACAGCAGCTCGCCGACCTCACAGGCGACAATTTTTCGAATGATGAGTTCTTTGTCCTTGTGTGCTCTCGTACTGAGTTCCTTCAGGTAGTTGCGTACTCCGAGCGGAGTAGGCAGATGCGCTGACTGCGGGGGCTACCACTTCACTACCGTAAGTCCGATAGGGGCGATGAGCGGCCATCAAGATGCTGCCAGGATCCTCAAATTGAGCGGAATTGCCAGCAAACCGCATGGCCGAGGGAGTGGAGCACTGGGATTCTCAATGGGGAACATCACCGTGACGAACGACGCAGCAGTGTGCTCCTTGCGCAAGATGGTACTCACAGCATGACAATGAAACACGTCATCCGACTCAAGGGGGCCTCTTGGGGGCAGCTCGCCATCTAATTCCGACCAAAGGTCGTCGAGCGGTGTGATGCGGACCGTCGTGCTACAATGCAAAATAAATGGTATTCACTTTGTAGCTCGTTCGGCCACTAGGGGTTTAATACGAGATGGACACCAGTGGCGTAGGTGGCTGTCACGCAGACGCGGTGTGTTCCGTGGGTGTGTGTGTGTGTGTGTGTGAGGTGTCTCGCAAGAGACGAGAAGATGGTCAATAAACAGTGCGGTCAATGAATGTGGATACCTTGGTGATGAACAACGATGCATCTAAGGTGGGGTGTACCGCGACAAGGGGCACGAGGAGGGAAGAGAGCGAGCCTCGGACAGGAGGCTGCAGCGGGGAACGTTAGATGTGGTGGTGGTGGTGGTGGTAAACCGAGGTATTGGTGGGGGAGATACACGGGTTGACTACTAACTAAAGTTCCAAAAACCTTGCCCTTTTATACCTTTGCTGCTTGTACAGCCTCCGGCGTCCGGTACCACTCGCTCCTTCTGCAAAGGGAAGCTAGGCCCGCTGGAATCAGGGATGAATTGTGCGATTCCGAGGTCCAAGAGGGCCGCCCGATTTTCGGGCTCCAAGGTCAAAATATTGAGCAATTTTATAGAGGACTCGCTCCCTTGTTTCAGGCCAAGCCCAAATGGAGGCAGAACGTCCTGCGGTGCGTCGGTGGCCTCGGGTCTGGGGTCCGTAGGGAGGGCGAGGGACACGCAACGATGCCCGCAGTCCAAAACGGGTGTCCAATGCTAGGAAATCGAGTGATTTTACAGGCACGGTCTTCAGAGTTGCTTATTGTTTGGTGAGAATCGAGTGATTTCTGGGGACCAGGAGGCTTCTGGGCGCAGTGTCGCATGAGCAATGGACGAGGTAGGCTGCTGGTGCTGGGGCGTTTACTGCTCATCGAAGGGCTTTGGCCAGGTCGGGGAGTGGAGAGGAAATCATGTGATTTTGGACCAGGAGTCAGGGCGAAGGGCTCAGTGGGGCTCGAATCAATGGTGTCTGTAGTGGATTATTGGTCGTAGTTCGTGTCCCAGTCGATGCCCTAGGTCGAGGAGCATGTTTGTGAGAAGTCCGAATGTGGTTTCCAGGTGTGTCCCGATTTGGTGATATAGCCATGCTGTGCTTCTTCATCCCCGTTGTGCCAGCGATGCTACGCAAGGGCATACGCAGAGCATATACAGCCCTCACAGCAGGGTGGTCGCTTGAGACACCAATGGGTGCAGGGAGGCAAGCTCTGGACGAGGTGAGTTGCGCGCGTTATACACAGCCATGCTATGCGTCAACTGATCAAGTTGAGCCTCAGTGGAGCTGAACACGTGCAATGACTTAAGGTTCTCCTCAAGACACTTTTCGATGTGTCCTGGCTGTTACATTCGTGCACACGGACTTTGGTACATCTAGTGCAGGGGGCCCTCGTGGTTGGGCCTCAATTGATGTAACATCTTTTGACGTAGTTTTCTTGTAAAAGTTTTGATAGTTTCTTGCAATTAATAGAAGTGCTCCGTATACGAAGCCAATAGGGTTAAAAAAAGTGTAAGAGGGTGGATGGATATCTTAACAGTCACCCGAGTTAACCTGCCCAAGATATCTATTGAATAGAAACTGTAGAAGTTTAACGAGTGGGTAGAAGTCACATGGACCTCCTGCTCCATCCCCTTCGCTCTGTCCGGCATCACGACATGGGACATCCTGCACATGCCCACCGCCCGCAGCAACATCGCCCTCTACGCCCACCGTCACAAGAAGCATGCCGAGGCTCGCAACGCCCTTATTGCCGAGGTGCACATGGCGCTGGCGACGCTTGGCGACAAAGATTGTACCATGATTTTCTGTCGCAAGCGTGACATGGCAGAGAAGATGGCAGCAGTCTTTGACACGGACACCTACCTCGCGCCTGGTCAGAACCAAGCGCAGGCAGACCTCAATGCCAACCAAGCTCCTCCCTGCTTGGCCTTTGGGCCTTAACGTGTGCCAGCAGCCCTGCAAAATTGTCATATCCACCTCGATCCTCAGCACAGGCCTCAACTACGCCCACGTCCGCTACATCTTCATGCTCGAGCGCCCCGCGGCGCTCTTCGACTACCAGCAGCAGGTCAAGCGTTCAGGAAGGGACAACAACTGCGCTGAGTCATCCCTTCACACAAGCGAAGAAGACTCGTGGAGGATTCCCTCCTCCACCACTGACATCACCCTCGGCGTCCCTGAGCTCGAGGAGCTTGCCACGAACCCCGACATCTGTTGAGATCAGTGATTGGACTCGGCATTCTCACGCATCTGATTCCATCAGCTCTGTCTGTTATCCATCTCTGATAGTCATCTTATTGTTCTGATATGCATCTGATCATTCCTATTGTTCCTATTGTCTTGATACAGATCTTATCTTATTGTTCTATCCTCCTTATTGTTCCAGTAGCTATATAAGTAGGCTAGTGTAGGCCAGAGTCCTCAGTTTCTCACTGTTGACTTCAGGCAAGTAGTTTGTTCATCCACAGTTATAATACAGAGTTTCTCACTGTTGACTTCAGTCCTCTGCGCTGCCTGTTCTAACAACATCTGCCTGTGCTCAATCCCCTCCACCTACTTTAACAGTGTTTTCACAACGTGCATGACTACAACGAAGACCGTGCCTGAGCCCACCACATTCTGCGGTTACTGTGTCCACCTCTCAACACAGTCTCCTCCCTCGGACCCCGTCCCGATCCCCTCCATCGAGACGTGTCTCATCATCGCGTGCCACGACCCATCCAGCGACTCCTCCCTCTCGACATCACCCCCCAGGGAGCAGAAGAGGTCAGCACCATCTGCGTTCCCGAGCACCAATGCGCGTGTGGTACCTCCGCCCAAGAATGCTAGGTATGTTATCCCCGCATCCGCTCGTTCTTTGTCTAACGTCCTGCAGACGTGTTGCTCCCGCTCACACCACTTCTCAAGTCACTTGTGGGGCGCATCTGTAAGTCCCGCGGCTCCTGCACTTGCATCTAGCCAATGTGTCCATAGTGTTGCCGCTTCGACTACGACACTTGCTCCAGGCAATGTGTCCATAGTGTTGCCGCTTCGACTACGACAGCTCCACCGCGTATGCCGCCTCCAGCACAACGCGCCTCTGCCCGTGCACTACCACCACCCTCGCCCGTTGCACAACCACTTGCCGATGCTCACCCTGTGCTGCCTCCACGTGCAGCTCCGCCCTCTGCGCCACCCGCTACTCCACGTGCTGTGCCCCCGCTGCGCCGATATCGCGCCTTGCACAAATCCTGTTGCTGCCCACGAGTCCCCGCCACCGTCATTGCCCATGTCTGTGCAAGATCCCATCGCACGACTGCTCGCCACTCCTCGCGCAGCTCCATCGCGCCCGCCGCTTCGTGCCCCGTCTCAAGCACCTGTTTCTACCCACGCCTCGGGTTCGCAGTGCATACTGCGCCCATTTAGTATTCCTTCTATTAACCTACTTGTCTTTAGCTCCATCTCTGTGCAAGCCATCGCCGCCCTGCCTCCTGCATTCTACTGAAACGCATGCCCGGCGCCGTGAGTGCTTTGGCGCTTGTTTCAACAACCTCTAACTACCTCATAGAGCCACCTCTGCCACCCAGTGAGTACATCGAGCTCTTTCTTGCAGCTGCTAATACCCCCCACAGCAACGACCTTATCGTCCAGCACGGACCCTTGTTTCTACCTCGCATTCAAGCACAAGGCAACGTTTGGCCCACGCGACATGAGGTGCTCGCCCGCATCTGGGCCCCGGCAGTCAACTCGATCTGTGCCAAATGCCCATTCTGCTGGGCACTGGGTCAGATCAATGACAAAGATGTGAAACACATCTGGCATGCCTGGGGGAAGATGGACGGGATGTGTTGGAACTACAGTGTTCCCCACGTATGTATTCCTTCCTCTTGCTCTCTCCCTCGCTCATATTTCCTCAGCGCACGGACGGATCAAGGCGGAAGACTGCCGCGATGGGCAACTTCTCATCCCCGTGGTCTACACCTACCTTACACACCCTCCACCAGATCTCCCACTCACCACAGTGACATTCTTGCCCACCACGCTCTTCCCCAACGGAGCCCTCGACGTGCGCACCTTTGGCGAGTGGGTGCACATGCATGTCCCTGACCATGGACCCATGCTTAATTTACATATCCTGTTTTTGTGGCTGCTCGTGCACCGTCACGCTCTTACCCTACCCCCCAAGCTTCGCTCCATACTCCCCCTCGACTCCCTGCCCTAGAGTACCGTACCGTGTACTTGTATTTACTGTACATTTAATTGAGTCTTTAATTGCGATCAAATCTGCCATCATGTCTTGCTCTTGACCACCACTCCCTCGTTTTGACAACCCTTTTTCCTCCACACGATGGGCAACTTATGCAACAACATCGACACATTCCTCACCCTGCACGCCATTCTGACCACCACGCTCGAAGATCCTGAGCACCAGCTGACCTCTCCTGAAGCGGCGGCGATCCAGCACCTCCAAGACTCTGGTCTCTCACTAAAACACACCAAAGGGGTTTCAAAGCCTAACAAGAAACCGAAGAACCCGCCGTCCAAGGTGCATAATTCCTTGCCTACACCTATGCTGACCTTTTCCAGGACCATACAACAAAAAAAAAACCAAGAGCGCGACGAGGCCACGGACAAATGCATACTCACCCTACTCCCTCCCCTCCCTCACGCCGCAAGAGCTCGTCGCCCCAGAGGAGGATCTCTTTGTCATCCAGATGATGCACGGTTTTTCTGCGCCCAAGGGGAGATGGGTGGGTGCTTTGCTAGTCACTATTCATCTACCACTTCTCAGATGCACCCTCCATGAGGATGGCCTCAGAAGGCAACCATCACCACCGGACCGCCACAGCTGCCGCTCAGGTCCCTGGTGTGCCATCTCCCTCGTCGACACGGAATCGGTACACGTCTCTGATCCTGCACATCCCTATGCTTACACCTCACCTAGAGTCTCTTGTCCCTCATCAAGACCGGACGCGCTGATGCCTACGCTGCTGAGCGAACGTTCTTTGCGAGGCGGTGTGTATGCAAGCCCAATGGGTCGAGCTGAACAACAACGCCAAGGGTGCGCACAATTGTGCCCTCTATATTGCACAGAACCTGACCTTATTTGACCCCGCCCTGTCCAGCGCCAAGCACCACCAGATGCTAGGCACCAAGGGCGAGCACCACAGCACGATGCAGTCGTTTTTAAAGAACCAGCAGGAACCGCTCACCTGCACGCGCAATCAAGTCTTTTTCCTTCACCGCAATGTGCGCACTTAGTTTTTATCTCACTTGCTTTGGGCTAATGCTGCTCAGTTTGGATTGGCAGCGATTATCCACCCGTCAGCCTCCATCGACTTCCTTGGGCGCTGTACGCCCATACTGTCACTCGAAAGGCCTGGTACATCATGATAAAGCATAAAAGATTGGCTGAACTGGGATTCGAACCCAGGACCTTCTCATTGCATGGGAGATGCTCTATATCCAACTGAGCTATTCTGCCGATAGTGTGCAAGGAACAAATTCATTCTGCAACACATCAGGATTCATTCAACTACAAGAAAGGTACTACAATACAGGGATGAGGGTTAGGAATACACAACAGCGAAGGTACAATTCTAGCTAGACAGTCCACTCACTCGCCACGCCGCTTGCGCTCGAGCAGAAAAGGTACGTCTGTTCTGACTACCTCACACATGCACCTGCTCCCCGCATGCACCTGCTCCCTGCCATCGTGCGGCCCAGCACCCTTATGATGAACAGCCAGTGTTCCACAGCGCAGGCATGCATCCTGGAAATGGTGGCGACTTCGACACCAATCAGGTGGAGCACGACTTGAAGGGCATGCAGCACCATGTGCATGCAGGTTGATGGGGTAGGTACCAGCGCTGGCGGATTGATGGTGTGGGCGAGGGTGAGATACAATGTGGTTACCACAATGAGTTGGGCGGCAACCAGATAGCGCTCCTGGTGGAGGCCTGCGATTTCCGTAGCAAAGTCGTTGGGGCCGGAGTAGGTGATAGATACGCCCTGTAGGCGTTTTAAGATGTGAATCAAAAGGAGTAAAGAAAAATGTACTTGCATCGAGCAGCGCATCGGTGGCCCTTTCATAGCGAATGAGCTCCAAGTAGTCTTTCCACCAACCCACGCCGCCCAAGATCAAGGGGTCGGGCATGGCGATGGTGGAGACGATTCCAGTCGTACAAATGTTCGCTAGGCGGGGCGCGCAGCCGCCACACAGGACGTGGTTGGCTACTATACCTCGATGATCCACGTTTCCAAAGCGCTCTGCTCGGCATCCGCATCTTGCACAGATTTTGCGCCGTTGGCAGCTTGAATCGCGGCGATGGCATGAGTAAGAGATAGAACACGACTATTGTAGCGGATGCACCTGGATTATTTACCCCATCAACCCTCCCTCCAATGATCGCAGTGTGATGACGTGAGTGCTGAAGTACGATGGCCACATATGCACACCTGAATCATGTAAGGACATCATAATAAAAGTACACTCACCCGCTTCTGTCTTTGGTCAATCTAGGTGACTGGCTCCATCTACGCCTTGTTCCAACAAACGGACGTCCCCTTGGTGTCCCCCCTCCCCCAGTACCCACCTCGACCAGCACTTTTCGCCTAACATGACAGAAATCTCCCAAATTGACCCCATACTCATCTAGCTGCTTTCTCCGCCCTGTGGTTCCACAGGCTGCTGTCCGTCCACAGGTTCCTCCTGCCTATTCTCTGCCAGCGCTGCATACATTCTAAATCCTGCCAATGCCTTACCTTCCTCCAAATCTGTACTCTGCGCACACCATCTTTCGCACCCTAGCCCTACTGCCACAACCCCGCACATGCCGCACAGGCTGCACTCGCTGCACGCACCTCGCACCCCACCTGCGCCTAATCTTGTGCCAACGCCCCGCAGGTCCCCCACCCCGCCCTTGCTGCACACCCTGCACTTGGCGCCTGCCCCGTACGTCGTCGTCCGCACCGAGCCACATCGGAGGCTCGTCTTGGATCGCAAAGATTGTACGGGGCAGCTGGGGCCGAAAATCAGTACGTGCACGGGCGAGGGAAGACTGGTGAAAGCGGAGAAAACGAAAACTGGAACAAGGAAGAAGACAGGACAGTGGGGAGGATGCACGAGATGCAGAAGAAGATTGAAGGAAGGAAGGACAGAGGTGAAGACAATGATCCAAGGAGAATGGGGTAAACAGGGAAGGGGGCAAGGAGCGCAATATGGATGGTGAGGAAGGAACGTGGAAGGAAGACGCGCAACTGTAAAGTAGGAAAACAAAGCAAAAACGACCCACCTCCCCAACCCGCCTCCTCAAATCCACCCACTCCGCCTCATTGCGGCACACGGAGCCAAGGAGCATACTGGGGTCAAGCCCCATCAGTGGCATCTTGCGGACCTTCTCGCAGTGGAACGTCCGCAGGTCCGCCACGCTGTACACATGCGCAAAATACGGCCACCGGCTTGGTGCGTTGTCGTGTTCTTTGTCGGGTGCATCTGCACGGCATTTGTCCTCGTGTCACCGTTATTCTCGCTTGCTGCGCACGGGTTAACCACGAGCTCGTGCTCCATCATCGGACTTATTGACCCCCTGCACGCATAAACATCCGGACTCATCGACCTCCCTGCGCGCATATGCCTAGGGACTCATCGACCCTGCACATGCTGTTGAGATGACTGATTGGACTGATCCATTCTCGCACATGGACTTAGTTTAGATGCTGTATGCAGTGGTATCCTAATGGATCCATCTGTCATACATGCTGTACATACTCCTAGGCCACAGCCTCATTGTCATACATGTTGTGTTATTGCTATACATATTCCTGTGTCACAGCCTTACTGCTGTACATACATATTCCTATGCCACAGCCTTATGCTATGTATGCATGCACTGCATACAGGCTGTACATTCTACATATATATAAGTAGGCTAGTGTAGGCCTGAGTCCTCAGTTTCTTACTATTGACTTCAGGCAAGTAGCCAGTTCTCTCATGCACATTACACCGAGTTTCTTACTGTCGACTTCAGACCTCTGTGCTGCGTGTTCTAACACGTGCATGGGGCTCATCAACCCCCCACGCACGTACGTCTCCGGGCTCAGCGAGCGGTGGTCCCATGTGTGCAGGGGGTCATGTGGGTGCTGTGGGCAGTGTGGATGGTATGTGTTGGATGAGGTGCATCGGGGACAAACGGCCGCAGAGCACGAGTGGTGTGGATTGAGGTAGAAGAGGCCTTCACCTTGCACACCAATGAAATAGTAAGATGACAAGGGCTGTCCGCCCATGATGCCGACAGATTGGGGGAAAGTGTAGAGGAGCTGTGGGGTCGCTAGCTTGTGCGGACGGAAGGACAACAGAGGAAACACACCTTGATAGTTTCATAATACACCGGGTTCACTCTGTCTAGCCCAAGCGTATTCCAAGCAGCAGCACAGGATGACGGTCCCCCATGCCTTTGTCTCGGGCTTCTCATGGTGCGCTGATGGGTCAGGAGAGCGCAGGCGCGCTGGCAGAGTGGATGGGCCCGGGGAAGGCAGACGTCGGGCATGCTGTGGAGTGAAATGCATTGGCAGCGAGTCTGGGGGCGGCGAAGAAGGTCCAGCAGTAGGCGCAGGCAATGGACGGCAGTGGCCTTGGAGGTCCGAGAGGAACCCAATGGGGTCGCAGGCAGCATTGCGGGGCGCCTCAGACATAAAAGCGCGCACCTCGCACACCACGGCATCAGGGAAAGGGCACACCTCCAAGGTGCCAGGCAGGTAGCCACAGAATTCGGACGCCAAGACGGGGGGGTGCGAGGTGGTTGGTCCGAGGTGTTGGAAGTGAGGATGTTGACATTGTCCATCCAGATGCTACACTGAGTAACAGGGATGGGATGAATACCCAACGAGGGATCGTTCTTGGCCATGTCGGGGACAGGACAGAATTGGCACGGGTTGTTGGGGTGTAGCTCGTCCCAGCGCTCAAAGGCATCTTCGCGGATAATGTCCAAGCACTCGAAGAGCGCGCCAATGGTCTCCATGGTGGCCTCGTCCTCGAAACAAAGAGCAAAGTTGTGTGGGAGCAGCGACTCCTGCGTGCGGAAGAAATAACTAGCGAACTCGATTGAGGCGCTCTCCAGGTCCTCCTGAGCGTGGCGAAGTAGCGCTCAGTGGAGGTCGAGCGTGCGGTGCGTGTGGACAACTTGCGAAATAAGAGCTGCAAGGACTGGAAAGGGTGTTAGTGAAAATTGGAAAAGGGTCCGAAGGGGAACGTACTGTTGCAGAATGGATTCGTTCCTTGCACACTATCGGCAGAATAGCTCAGTTGGATATAGAGCATCTCCCATGCAATGAGAAGGTCCTGGGTTCAAATCCCAGTTCAGCCAATCTTTTATGCTTTATCAGGTTATGGGCCCCGTGCGAACTAGAGTCAATCGGAAAGCATAGGAAAGCATAGGCAAGATTGGTGCCCCTTCGGTGGAATGCCAATAGTGCTGGGAAACCGTGGGAGTGTTGCAGAATGGATTCGTTCCTTGCATACTATCGGCAGAATAGCTCAGTTGGATATAGAGCATCCCCCATGATAAAGCATAAAAGATTGGCTGAACTGGGATTTGAACCCAGGACCTTCTCATGCTTTATCATGGGGGATGCTCTATATCCAACTGAGCTATTCTGCTGATAGTGTGCAAGGAACGAATCCATTCTGCACTGCAACACGTACCTGGGCTACCAAGTTGCCGGAACAACTCCATCCGGTCCTGCATAAGCATCATGTTCACACCAGGGTTGTTGAAATTGCGCTTGATTGCGTGGCCATGGCGGCAACCGTAGCAAGCTGTCCTGTAGCGGTAGAAGACGCAGACGCAGGCACGTGTTGAGCAGTTGGAACATGGGTACGAGCAACAAAGAAAAAAAAAAAAAAAAAACAGGCGGGGTTGAAAGAACATGGTCCCCGCCAACCTTAACAATAGTGTAGCAAATGAAGGGATGACTTGGTCGTATTTCCGAGTGATCTGTCTTTATGGTGATGGAAGAGTACTAGCTAGTACTACTCCTAATGCCATCTTGTTTCACATCTAACAAAAAAGGAAATGTCAGCTCGGGCATAAAAAGGAATTGACAAAGATGTACCCGGCGAAGGAGGATCGCGGGGGACGCCGCGACAGCGGCCTCGCCACTGACCATGGAAGGATCATCCGGAGAGAGTGGCTCCCCAGACGCTTGCCACCCACTAGAACGGTTTAGCAAAACAAGGTAGACTTACCATTGTACGAGGCGTTGAGCTGGGCGCAGTCCTTGAGAGAGATCCTCGGGTCCTCGCCGGCTTCCTCAGACTTAGGAGTCTCCATGCGTGCTGCAGTTCTGGCTGATTCAAATCCACCTGGTACATTTGTGGCTATATCCTTGCCTCTATTTCATACCCACTGATCCTATACATTGTGATATAGACTGCAGTGCTACGGTGTGAAGGAAGTCGGCTTCACGGGTTTAGCAGGTCTGTCCTCTAGGGTGATTAGCGTTGGACACTTGTGGGAGGTGTGCGTAAGGGTCGCGAGCTGTGTTTGTTCCAGGTTGGTGTGCTCAGGCTGGCATGTACTGTGAGTGCAATGGGTTACAGCTGCAGAGGGTGAGTGGGACGCGAGCTTAGGACTTAAGCTGCAAAGGAACGGTGAGTGGAGCCCAAAGGCGAGTCTGGACTGTGATGTGGTGGTCAAATCCTATGTATTGGGTGGGAGAGTACAAGTGGGCAAACTTGTCCCAGGGATAGACTCCCGAATTAAATGTCTACTGTTCAGAAACCTTGCCTCTTTTATACCTGCTGCGGCACAGCCTCCGGGGCCTGGCGTATATCGAGACGACCCAAGGGAATGGTCCATTGTCATCTGCCAAGGTCCAACACACTTGTATTCAGGGCGAGAACATGCAAGGAGACCGAAACACCCGAACACGAGGCGGGAAATATGCTCGTATTCCGGGTGTCTTGCTTTGGCGAGGACCCGAATCAATGGATGCACTGGTGCGAGTCCGAACACAAGGCAAAATACGACGGTATTTGTGGTGCCTTTGCTGAGGTGAAGACCCGAACCAATGGGAATGCAGGTACAAACCCTCGGGTTGCTACGGATTCAGGTGGAGTCGACAACGAATGATGGCCGTGCCCCAGAAGACGGGGTCCAAGCCCGAAATATGGTTGTGTTAGGATGCGCAAATGTGTCTGGAGCACGCTGCCTGGTTGTGTTTGAGTGTGGTGAGAGCCACTGTGCCTGGTCCTGGGGTGTCTGTTCAAATGCGGTTTCTTGTTGCATCCCAATTCGGAAACGCGCTCTACGTCCCGGGCGCATCAGTCCGCCTTCTCTCTGTTTTGCGCCTCTGCCAAGCGGAGAAGTACGCATTTCACTTTGACGAGAAGGCTGTATGAATTACGGACTCTGCGGACACTGTGCTGTGCTCTGGCTCCGTACACCCGACCCGCAATCTCTACAAGCTGGATTGCTACCCCACATCGCTCTCCGTCAACGCTGCTACCGTCTCCGCTCACGACCTCCACCACTGGCACCTCTGCCTTGGGCACGCGAACCACCAGGACGTCGCAGACATGTACGCCAAGGGCCATGCTGACGGTATGGACCTTGATCCGTCTATCGACGCTCCCATTTGTGACGCTTGTATCCTCGGAAAACAGGCCCGCACGAATGTGCCAAGAGTGTCTAGCGATCTATCCCCCCCCATGACGCGTCAACTCGAGATTGTTCACATTGATTTGAGCGGGAGGATCACGACAAAATCGAGAAGCGGAAACAAGTATACTTTTGATATTGTTGATGCGCGCACAACGCGCAGATTTGTCTACCCTGTCCCCAATAAAGACTCCTGTTTCGCCATCCTCCAAGCCTGGGAACTTGAGACGTGTGCGTGAACCGGTGAGCAAATTGGGACCTACATTGTCGACAACAGGGAATTGAAGTCGGACGAGTTCATCAAGTTGTGCGCATCTCGGGGGATTGCCATCATCTGGACACCGCCGCACATCTCTAAGCTCAACGGGAAGGTCGAGTGTTTCCACTGGACCATCCACAGCAAGGCCCGTGCGATGCGTATCGCTTGCGGTGCGCCGCCTAACCTGTGGGATGAATTCTGCATCACAGCCGGGTATCTTACAGCCAGAACACCAGCACGAGCTCAGGGCGGCAAGACTCCCCACGAGGGATTTGAAAAGTTCAAACCGTACCTGGGCCACCTGTGTGAGATAGGCTGTTGCGCTTTTGTCCTCATTGAAGGCCACAACCCCAAGGTCTTCGAAGGCAGCATTGAATGTGTCCTGATTGGCTACGTCCCCAATTGCAAGGCTTACCGGTGTTGGCAATGCTCAACCGGCAAGATCTTCAATTCGGGTAACGTACGCTTCATTGAATCCGGACAGATGGAGAAGGTGCACTACAAGAAGGATCTACTAGCTGAACGTATCGCGTGCCCACCAGTTCCAGCCGCTGCCACCGATAGTGTGCCTAACAATCAATTGACTCTTGATCCTACTATGTCTACATCAAAACTACCGACTGTTAACGATCCTGCTCCGTTCGTAGATCCTCCCCCTGTTGACCCTACCCCCGCTCCACCTCCGCTACGCCGCTCTACTCGCCCGCAGGTTCCCGCACCGTCTCGCGTACCCGTACTCCACCCCGGGCGCCCTCCTGTCGTCCATCACGCTGCTGGGAACAGCGTCGATGACAATGGCGAAATGGCTATCCTCGAGGGGATCGAGGAGGCCATTCAGATGTCGCTGGAGGAGGACAATGGGGTTGAGACCGCGTTACTCGTGCAGATCAATTCATACCTTGCCGAGAACCCAATCAACGTTGAGTTCCCGGATGACCCGTGGAATTATACGGAGGCGATGGCTTCGTCAGACGCTGCCAAGTGGATCGAGGGTACCCACGAGGAGCTGAGGGCCTTGCGCGACCTTGGCATCTATGAGATAGTCCCGCCATCGGAGGTGCCGACCAGCAAGACTGTGCTGGATCTCAAGCCTGTTTACACGTGGAAACGCAACGAGTTCGTGGAGGTTGTCCGGAACAAAGTTCGTTACTGTGCTCTCGGGTGTCGCCAGAGATATGGACGTGATTATGAGCAGACGACATCGCCTACCACTCGGCTGGAATCCTTCCACGCCATCCTGCACATCGCTGCGTCACGTGGGTGGGATATTCAGCAGATCAATGTCAAGACAGCCTTTCTCAACTCCGACCTTCCACCCAACAAGGTCCAGTACGCACGGCAGCCCAAGCACTTCGAAGTCTAGGGGAAGGAATCGTGGCTGTGGAAACTGAAGGCACTGTACGGCCTAAAGCAAGCGGGACGCGCATGGAACCGCACTATGCACAAAGCGATGCTGGAATGGGGTTTCTGGCGGCTGCTTTGTGAGTGGTGTGTACGTACACATCAAGGGTGGCGTCACGAACCTCGTCGCGGTCCACGTCGACGACATGCTATGCGCCGCAAGCGACGGATCTGCGAACGACCTGTTCAAGTCACAATTGCGTTCAAAGTGGGCAATCTCTGACCTTGGCAAGGTCAAATTCTGTCTAGGTATTGCTGTCATCCGCGATCCTGAACGCCGTACCATTTCACTCTCCCAGACCGCCTTGATTGACCATCTTGTCGTGCAATTCCGCCAGACCGACGCTGTCTGCCCGCGCTTACCAATGGATGCAAGGCTGAACTCATCCGCCCTGCATTCGACGCCCTGCCAATATCCCGCGAAGATGCCTCCCACCTTGCGGAATGCCCATACACCTCGCTGGTAATGTCCATGATGTATCTATGCATCGGGACGCGCCCGGATATCGCGTTCCCCATCAGCAGACTCGCCAATTTCATGGATTGCTGTGGCACAGCGCACTGGCAGGCCGCAATTCAGTGCCTTCGGTACCTCAAGGGTAACGCGCGCGATGGCGCTCGTTCTCGATGGCACGGAGCCCATTGTCCTCACCGGCTACACCGACGCAGACTACGCCAACGACCCTGGATGCAAGTCCGTGATGGGGTATACTTTCTCGCTCGGCGCCAGCGCGATTTCGTGGTCTTCACAGAAACAAAAAGTCGTGTTGATGTCCACAAAAGAGGCGGAATACATCGGGGCATTCGAGGGGATGAAGGATGCGTACTGGCTGCGAATGTTATTGCGTGGACTCACCGTTCCGGCCGAGGACGCAACAGAGTTACTCTGCGACAACAACTCGGCCATCACCCTGTCAAATGATCAGTCACTCCACAGCCACGCCAAGCACATCAACATTTGATACCATCACATCCACGAAGGTGTCGAAAGGAAGAAGATTAAACTCCTCCATGTCCACACTGCCGCCAATACCGCCGATACGCTCACCAAAGCGCTTCCTTACCCCGCGTTCGCCCGCCATCGCGCTGGTCTTGGTGTGGTTTGAGATGAGAGGGTGCTGTTTGAGGGGATGTTCTGGCTGAGGGAGTGGGATTCCGACTGTCCGTGTTGAGGGGGTGAGTTGGACGGTGGTTTCATCCACGGACAATCGCAATCTTATCCGTCACTGTTACAGGTGTCACATGCGTTGATATACTGTGACACTGCGCTGATGATGCCCTTACTTGTGTTCACCATATTCGCAGTAAGGGTAAGTTTCGTTCTACGACTATTCCTACACACTGTACTCACATTAGATGTAGCCATACACTTACAGTAGTACCAGGTGTGTAATAGACTCGCGTTCACCATATTCGCAGTAAGGCCATACACTTACAGTAGTACCAGGATTCAACTGCGACTGCCAGATGCCATTTGTGGTGTTTGCGATCCCCACCAGTCGCGCGACCTCGAGCAGGCGGCTCGCAAAATGTACATGTGCGAAAACATCTGCCCTGCCGACCTTGACTGTGGTGCCTAGTTCAGCGAGCATGAGCTTCATCGATGCAAGCTCACGCTCCCACTCCTGCGCCGTGCGCTCCACCTTCTCCGGGAATTGAATGTGGAAAGTGGCTTCCAGCGCCGACCACGTCGTCGCAGCGTTGACACCAGCCTGAAGGTTGTGGAACCACTTCTCCACAGGGGACTCTTCCACAAGGTAATCGAAGAATGCATCGATCTTGCGGGTGTTCGCGTCCTGAGCGTTGTTGGTCCCAAGATCGCGCATGAGCATGCAGAATTTTTTGATGAAGGTGGCAGGAGTTACGTTTGTAAACATCGGCACAATTTCAGCTGGCATAGCAAATGCGCGAGTGGGTGTGTAAAATATTCTAAGTTGGCGGCGGCGTTTGTAGCAGTGGTGTGATGACCGCAAGCTCGAGTTCACTAAACGTGGGGAGTTCATCGTCTGAGACCTGCGACGACGTTCGCGATGGCGTTGATGGCAAAGATCGGATGTGTGGCGGCAGGGTTCGGTGGGTGTGAAAGTCAATTTCTTCGTTTGAAGCTATGCTGGGCTCTGTGCTAATAAATCTGCCGTTTGCGTCTCTAGGTCTCAGAGTTTGTCTGCTTCTCGGTGCCAGCATTCTCGATCTGCGTTTTCCTGCTGTGTGGGTTGGATCCTACCCCAATCACCAAAATGGAGTGGTCCCACGTAGAACAGTCTGTGGTTCATGCTAAGATTGGGATTGTGTCTAACTAGGTGCCCCTGCCAAACAGTGCCAAACAACCTCTGCCTCGATCCTCCCACCACACTGGTCCTAGCTCTAATCCTGTGCCCTCAGAATACTATGTCGCATCCATATGAGGTTGCACGCAGTTTCCCAACATGCAGGCTACTGGGTAACAGGGCGGGGTAACCAACAGACTACGCTCAAATCACAGCTACTAAACTTCTTTCTAATCTCTCTGTATCGCCGGGGTCATGTAAATTTCCTGTGCCCACAACTCAGGTCCTACTGATAGCCTGCAACATATTTTCTCGCCAAACCTGCAACCCTTCTCAGAATACATCCACTCAGGTAGCTGATATAGGGCCTGGACGACATATCTCGTAAATTGTAAACCTGGTCCCTGGTTTACGGATCAATCAGTTATTATGTCAGCTAGTCATATCCTTGTCTTTACCCTCTTGTCCGTAGTCACTTGCTTGCAATCGCACCGTGGTTCTGTTGACCTAGGTGTGATTCCTTTTTCCAGTGTTTCCTGTTTGGCCGTAGGTTTCCATAAATCTACCGAAGCAATACGCAGCCCAGCCAAAGCACCCTGCACCCTGCACACTCGGCAAACTACTGCATATTGAACAATTTAAAAAGCCAAATCACTTGGTCTGATCTGTCTACCTGCACTACCCACCCTACGAGTGAATAGTGCAATACCCTTGGATGCCGGGTGTAATCGCAAACACCGGCAAGCCTATCAATACATTCTGATCACTAGGCTCTGATCATTGCCTTGATGGTTAACCTTGATGCAGATATCTTTACCTCCACACAATACCCACATTTCCGACCTGGAGGAATCCTGTCGTACCTAGTGTTCAACCCTATGATGCCTCCAGATTCAACTTCAGTGGCACCACTAAATACGCAATTCTTAACTCTTAACACGCGAATATGGCATGGCCACTCGACACAACTCTTACTATACAGACTCTTAACAGCCTTCACACACGCTCAAGACACACTCCGTAAACACCCTTCCACTCCAGACCACCCATCCTTCCAATATGGGTTACCCACAGTGGTCAGACCACTATGGAATCACAGCTCTAATGGCAGCTGAAGCAGCGGCAGCGACGACAGCAGTGCCAGTGACAGCAGTGGCAATGACCTCAGAATCACCATTGGACTCGTTGACCAACCAGCCACACGTCGAGGACGAGCAGCCACCCGTACCGGGGACTCCTGCACTGCAGCTATACTACGAAGACATATATCTCCGTGTATTTACCATAAACCCAGCCTATTCATCCCATTGTTTGCTGTCCCCCCTACCCTCGTTTCCCCTCCAGCATCACCTTCTCTGTCCACGGAAAGCTTCCAACCGGTCCAGATAGAACTCGGTGATGATGAAAACAATGTTGAGGACATCTCTCTGGAAAGCAACAGGTTCAACACAAGCCTAAACTTCAACTACATGGGTAATGTCACAACATTAAACCCCTTAAATAAAATAGCTTACATCTGATCTCCAGCCTCCTTCCCTTCAACCTCCAGAGACCCTTGCCTTCACCTTGAGTTCCAGCATCGGCTAAACCCAACTTCCGAAACCACCCACCACCTGACTTCTGATATTTCGCGATTTATTCCATTCCCTATTGCTACTCCCGTGGCCCTTGCAGACACAATTATTCGGAATACTGACCACTTCCACACTCAATGTTACGCCATTCTGGGGCCCTTCGTCCCAGCATTACTGACTCGTGGACAAGTTGTTACTCTTGCGAACAGCGACTCTGGGAAAATAATTCTGACAAAAAACCATGGTGCTTGCCCAGACAAGCCATCCTGCGTAGTATTGGGATCTGGTATCCCCGAGTCTTGTTGGCACGGCATGTCATTGTCAATGCTTCCTTCACTGTTGAGCCCAACCCAACACCAACATTCACAGGTGCTCCTGGCTTCGCCGTATATGATTATGGCTGTTATATGCGACTATGGTGTCCCATTAACAATGTATCAGCGCTATACTGCAGAGTACTAGCCTCTCCCTGTTATATCTGTGCACTTGGGCTTGGATACCCCCTAGTCACACTCCGGTCGCACTTCCGTCACTTCTGTCACACTCCGCTTCCGGTCCTCCGAGACCTTCGGAGTTCTGTTGCATCTCGGGTTTTCACGCAATGAAGGATTACTGAGCGTTTCCCGTCTATTGCTTCATCTTTTGTCCTCCCCTTCCATCCTCCGGATTTCGGACCTTCGGACCAGTCCGGAGCTGGCTCGGATGGTCTCGGACCATCGGGCCTATTACCCTATCACATATTACTAAGTGTTTATTATCATCCCCGTCGCATACATATACTAGCCCACTCTACAGAACCCTTGTCGACGCCTTCCCTGCCTGCGGGCTTGGCGTCTCTGTCGCCACCAATGGCACCCTCTACCAAACTGAGGTCTTTGCCACCTCCCACTCGCCCACGTCCCTTGCCGCCCTTCCTGCTGTGCACACCCACGCGTCCAGCTCATCCACAGCGCACTCCCACTCTTCCAGCGCCCCACCGGTCGTCTGCGGAGCATTCCACGCACAGCAAGGGGCACGGATAGCCGGAAACAAGGGTGGGGCGACCACCCCGTTCTCCTGCTGCCGGGTATTCGGCTGGGGCTGGACGGCGTCAATCCGGTCTACTTACCACAAGACGATCAAGGTACCTTGTTTTCCCCACTCCTTTGGTACCCTTCCCTTGTTCTGGATAATATCCACTGCTTGTCCTTCCTCCATATGCCGTCCTCCATCCTCCATCTATATATTCTCCACGAATAGTCCGTTCTGTCTTTCCTCTTCCATAACTGCACATACTAATACTTCCACATGCAGCTCCTCTACATGTTCCCCCAGTCCGTCGGAATCACGGGTGGGTGCCCCTCGTCCTCATATTATTTTGTTAGCGTCCAAGACAATAGGCTCTTCTACCACCCACCATGCACACCACCTGACTGCACGCACACAATGTACCACACATCGTCGCACAATGACCACCGCTCCCTGAGCCCCAATGCACACACGTACAGCTGCGGGAGATCCATGAGCCCCAACTTCGGTCCTGGGTGCGCGGGGTTGATGAGCCCCCCAGCTTGTCTAGCGAGCGTGGAAAATCACAGGAAGACACGGTCAAATGGGCGTCAAGGCAGGATCACAGGAAGGTGTAGGGCATGCAAGACATTCTGTTGGTGCACAGCTAGGCGCTGGGTGCGGGGTCGATTCCAATCGAGATTTCATGGTCTAAATACATTTATTTGGGCAGAGTTGCGTCCCTTGTGCAGACTCGGCGGCGGACAATCATATTGTGTGTATGAGAGTCAGAGTTGATGTAAAGCACAATAAATAATTATAACAAATTATGTTGTGCCTCAGCCTTTGAGTAATCTGGTTTTTACACTGAGCTAATAACACTGAGCCAGTCATTTACAATTATGTGGTATTTAATCCAGCTTGGTAAAGTTAGACGAATATCCCTGCAGGGATCCAAGCTTACAGCCGCAGGATATGCAGGGTACCAGACAGTGCTCGGGCGCAGCACCTCTGCAAGGAATGGTAGAGTGGGACGGATATCCCTGCAGGGATCCAAGCTTAGGGCTGCAGCGGCTGCCACAAGGATATGCAGGGTACCAGACAGTGCTCGGGTGCAGCGTCTCTGCAAAGAATGATGGACCAAAGGTGAAATTTTGGGAATCTGGCAACCTGCTTTATAGCTCATTCGAAGTGGCACATGATCTAGATCGCATCAGACGTTTGACATTTTGATTGTTGTGTTTCAGGTGTTTCTTGGCGTTTTTGTATTGCTGAAAACACGTTAACACCTGGACTGAAAATCCCTGCCAAAACAAAAAGCAAATCCATGGGGAATGCACCAAAAAGCTCTGTGGACTAAGAAAAAAAATCTGAGAGGTGTTCTGAGAATTTTCACGAATGTTGTCAGTGTTTCCACGTGTTTTTTTTGGCGTTTTGTGATGTTGTTTGGGTTGACAAAGTCTGATGGAAGACTGGATACCCAATCTGGGAATGAACGATCACACTTCGATGGGGATAATTCTATTTGGCAACCCCCATTGCCAAAAGCAACCCGGTTGCCACAATTGGCAACCCCATGATTATGTAAAGTGCGATAAGATTCCTGCTTATCAGCAGGCCGGTGGTTGCTGCCACATAAGAACTTGAAGTCTTGTATGTCGAGGATGGATAGAGAAAAAAAAAAAAACTGGGTATGCCGAGACCGTGTCTGAGGGTGAGGAACAGAGTATGCAGAGAACAACATGGAGGGTGCAGACAAGTGAGGGAAATTGAAATTTTTGTTACCCATCAATCACTGGTGATTTTGAAATACCAATTACAATGTTTATAGTTACAATACCAATTACAAGGACAACCCAGCCAGTATCCAAGACATGAGAAACATATACTCATTTCAATAGTGTACCATTGGAAGACACTGGGGACAATAAGCAATATACGGAGCCTGTATATCCTCAGTATATCCTCAGTATATCCTCAGTATTTTACAAAAATCCCCAGAATATACCCCAATATACGGGGTCTGTATATGCTCAGTATTTTTGAAACATACTGAGGATATCCTTACAATATCCTGAGGTCTGATGGCTACCATAGATGGACTCAGGATATGCTCAGTATTTTGGAATACAACATGTACAAACAATGTCCAAAATAGAAATAAAAGACCTGCCTTGTGAGGAGAGGCTCAGCTGAGGGCAATTAAGAAAATTAAAGTTAGGGTTTCCTTATAAGGAAATAGATAAGATAAGATATACTTTATAAGGAAACCCTAACCCTAGCATCAAGTTCCCAATTTCACCTCAGCTGAGCCTTCTCCTTACAAGGAAGGTCTTTTATTTCTATTTTTGAACATTGTTTGTACATGTTGTGTTTCCAAATACTGAGCATATCCTGAGTCCATATATGGTAGCCATCAGACCTCGGGATATTGTAAGGATATCCTTAGTATGTTTCAAAAATACTGAGCATATACAGACCCCATATATTGGGGGTATATTCTGGGGATAAATGCTGAGGATATACTGAGGATATACAGGCCCCGTATATTGCTTATTATCCCCAGTGAGAGTGGCTGAAATGCAGCATGGGTTGGTGGATACACAAGGCACAAGGAATAGGGAGGGATCCTCGATCATTGCTCTGATCTACATGGTCTGATGCGATGGCTGATTGCGTTGATTGCAGGCACCGGTCTGGACGCTGAGATCACAGGGGGGGGTTGTCAGATAGACTTTTTCCATTTGGCAACAGGGGTACTGTGGCAATGGGGGTTGCCAAATAGAATTATCCCTTTGATGGAGCTTTGATGTTTTTGATCAAGTAACAATTTAACACCATCTACATATGTAAATACTCAGCTGACTCGGGAAAATGACTTTGATTATTGGCGTTTGCATAAAAGTTGGGACTTGCCTGATTTGGAACACTTTTGATGTCCTGTAGTAATTGATTTATTCTGAGCTCAATTCTGCGCCGATTTGCTTGAAGAGATATGGTAAATTCGCCGTTTAAACAGGCGCATCCAATGATACCAATTATGAGGTGGTTTGCGAGGGTTTGAAGAACCCGGTTTCGGCAAACGGCCCTCCGGCGCGTGAATTTACGCGCCAAAACCAGGATGTTTTGGGGCATTCTAAAAAGTAGGCATTGCATACTAGCTACTCAAATACTCCCTCCCAAAGTTTGGGAGGAATCAGTGCCAGAATACGCCAACAGCGACGCGTCGAAGGAGGCCCATCAATCTGGGTGACTCGGTGACGCGTCACGACTCTTCCTCTTCCTCCATGCGCGATGGCCAAAGACACCATCTACATATGTAAATACTCAGCCGACTCGGGACAATGGCTTTGATTAATGCCGGTTCTTTGGGCTGGTGCGGACTTGACCAGCTTGCAAGAAAAATTGAGTACATCAATGTATGGTTGCCAACCAGGGTCAAGGTCTGTTTTAGGCAATTTGTGATGCCATCATGTGGTGCGCAGGGGTCCTGGCACCCCGTGACAAGTGTACTCAGCTGTGCTGATGGTTACTGCATTAAGATGCTGAGTAGGGACACTAGCCGAGGTCATAAAATATTTCTTTTGAGGTTCAGACATCGGGGTTTACTATATACATATAATTTTATGCGACACTGAGCCCATTCTCAGTAGGCAGCAGCACAGGCCAGAAGTCTTTTTGCCAGAATTGCCACTCAACACCCATCAGTATTTGATCGGGATACCACATGATCAGATGCGTGAGCTTTTTGTCATGGTCTTTAGCCATCCAGGGCACAATTAACGTGACAGCTTCATATATATACGTGTATCTACTATTTTCAGTACACTCTAGCGGTTTAATGCCCTCCCTAATTCGAAAACAAGGTATATCAGTACAGTTGAGGGATGGGTTGAAAGTTGGCCAGTAGCTGTGCCTCTTGAACCAGATATATTGTTTTAAATATGAAAAGTATCACTCTACCCAATGCAATAGCTCTTCCAACTCGAAGTATCATCATGTAACACTGGGGACAATAAGCAATATACAGACCCTGCATATCCTCAGTATATCCTCAGTATTTTACAAAAATCCCCAGAATATACCCCCAATATACAGGGTCTGTATATGCTCAGTATTTTGCATAAATCCCAAGTAAATACCCAGAATATCCTGGGTCCAGATATGCTCAGTATATTAGCTAATATCCTGAACATATCCTTACAAAATCCTGAGTCCATATATGGTAGCCATCAGACCTCAGTATTTTGCAAGTATATTGCAACCAAACAACCTAAAAAAGATAGGAACAGTTGCTTAACTGGGTAATAATGGTTGTCACAAGTACATATATATCCTATACATGAAAACACGAAGGACACTGCCACTGTTAGTCACCTGCATTTCCCCACGGCCCTCGCGGCCGCGCAGCGGCCTGTTCTCGCGACACTAAATTAAAGAAAGTGCCAAAAGGGAGGTTCGAACCGGGGACTTCGCCATTACAAGCTAAATCCGGAGCATCACGATGAACCAACTGCACTAAGAGACTGTTAAAAAAATTGGTTGTGTTGTGATTTGTGATCCTACTTTCCTGTCATTCTCAAGCTCTGTCTGATTCCAGCTACCCCTATCTGTCTAAACCAAATCTCGAACTGTCCCAAAAATTTGTCTGCCTTATCTGATCTGTAATGACCACCTTGCTTTTGCTGTTTTTCTCTTCTTATATAGATACTTTCTCTGCAGCCTATCTCTCAAATGCAAGTCCTTTTGCTTTTATTTTTTGTTCTTAAAGGAAATTGGCTCTAATTAATTCTGTTTTGATTCCAGCCACCTCCTGTCTGTATTATGCTTATGTAAAAAAAAAGGGTACTAATTGTTGTGGGTCTGAAGGGATCAAATCCTATATAAGAACAGATGTTGCACACAGCTTTTTTCTTTCTTTTTTGATAAATTACCTGATATAATCAGGTGTCCCTTCAGCCGCACAGCGGCTCTTTCCCACCAATTTCCCACTGAACAGCTGCCCTTCTCTTTTATGACTTCACTCTGCTCTACAATTGTGTATCAAATTCTCTCTCAACATTTGCCCCTATCTTTTAATTCAAGATCTCCCAGCCCTGCTATGTGGATTTATGTTCTTCTGCATTGCCTGTATGCAGCCCCAGGTAAGTGTCTTATTTGTGCTGATGCTTTCAAGCTCCGATTTCATTTCCAATGTTTACTTCATGTTTTACCGGGACCCGGCCATCAGCTCAAATGGCTGTTCAAATAATTTCGTGTTCCCTGGCATTTATTGGGCAATATATCATGAAGTTCCTATCCCGTTCTCAATATGTGACCTGTCTTTTGTACGAACTGTGCATTTTAAAGCCACAACCTTACTCAGATGGGAGGATTTCGAGCTTGACAATATTTACATGGACTCGCACCAAACTATCATACTCACACACCCCCGAACACAGAAGCAGTTGACATTAAGGTGCCCTGGAACATCTAAATTCACCACAATCTTTGTGGCCGTACCATGAGCCAGGTCAAGGTCAAAAAATCACAAATCCATGGCCTTCAGCCAGTCAAGTTTCTTTCTTGCAATTTGCGACCTCATTTCAGGGTGCATTGTGTCATGTCTCAAGATGAGAGAGTTTTTAAGTCGAAAATAGAGAAACAACCCATAGTCAATGGGGGTGTCAACAACTCATGCTAAAGGCCGCTCTGGCTGTCATTCACGCCCTGTACTAGCACAACCGACAGGCAAATTTTATCTGAACCAATTTATACATAGAAAAAGAGTACGCTCTCACCATTAACACTCCTCGATCTTCTAAATTGCCTGAAGGCTTCAAGGTCCAGGCAACACAATAATATTCAGAGAAGGAGAGAGGAAGAGAGTTTCCCTGTCCTGCAACTGAATGAAAAATCATTGACTCCACTCGGAATCCGCCGTGTCTCCTGTGAACCCTGGAACTCAGAATCCACCATGTCTGCGGGGAACTGAGAATTCTAATACTGAGATGCAGAGGCCCAACAAGCTGTCAACAGAGTCAGTACTCAGTTAGATACAGATATATATATATATATCTTCTTTCAAAAAAAACCCTTACCACTGAGAATCAGCTGTGACGTTACCGCGCCGAAGGCACGGGTCCTATACTTGTAAAGAGCTATAATACCAACAGTGCTGTCATGCTATAAGGTCACATGACCTCAAAAGTGCTTTCCAGATCATGTGGTACTTAGTCTGTGCACTGGAATTAGTTTGAAGGTACAGTATGTACTAAAGAATTATTTAAGACCAAAAATAGATCTGATTATCTCACCTTGGTCCATGCACTTGAAACAGCCAACTATCACATGACCTCAAAAGTGCTTTCGAGGTCATGTGACCTCACAGCATAACAGCACTATTAATATTAGGAGGTGTTTTGGTGCACATCCTTACTTCTCTGACTTTTAGACAGTGTTGGCCTCATTATTGAAGACACCATTGGTTTCAACTACCATTCCCTTGTACATATACAGCTGTGCAGTGTAGAGGTCCCACATGATTTATTTCTATATTTGGTAATAAATCGTATGACCATAGAGCAAGCTCTATGGTCACGGGATCTTAATTTCCCCAAATCCCCCCATATAGGGTGACACAGGTGGATATCAGGACCCTGACGGTCCATATCATACCCGTTACCTGTGACACTATACCTGTGACCCACCTGTACCCGCAGGTACAGTAATTAACCACAGTTATATATATATATTGTAATATTGTATTACAGGGGTTGTTGAATGTCTTTATATGCATCCTAATGTGTTCAGGTGTATATATGCTATTTTTCTTATATTTATCCGGATTTATGCGACCCTCAGAGGCCCCAATACAAGTCAAAATGAGCGAGATCAATCCCATCAAGGCCACAACAAATAGTACTACGCTTCATTCCGGATTAGGAAATTCTCGCCAAATCCCTTTCCCTGGGTGCCTTTCGGGGACCTGGCACATATAATGGTGGAATTGTATGTACTACACTGTTTATACAGTCATAAAACTGCATTCCACCCCATTTAACCACAGTTCTGGGCCAGTTCAATGAAACTGTTATTAATGACCCCGGTGACCATTTACTGGTGTGAGAGTGTGAAAGTGGAGTCAAAATTGAAGCTAAAAACTACTAGTATCACCTGTAATAGATGGGGGAGGCACATATGTGCATGGATAGCTGTTTCAGAGATATTTATGTCAATTGTCCATCTGGAATAACCGCAAGTTTTATGGTCATGGGTACAGTATTTTAGGTTTTCCCTGAGAACCATACTGTACCCATACCTATCACACCTGTACCCATGACACTATGGTAATGCATAACACTGTGTCACACACTACCCCCCATATTTATACTTCACCTTCTCCTCTTGATCATTTTCTATTAGACACTTTCTGAGTATACCTACCTCTTTTCTGAATTCAGAAAATCTGAATGATGCCATTTATAAGGTTTATGGAAAGACATGGTGCTGGAGGGGAATCTAGTAGCTAGAAGTGATAAAGAAAAGAAACAGATTGTGGCCTGCTGCCAAAGCCAAAGAATGGAAAGAGAAGAAACACAGCCTGCTGCCAAAACAGGCTGTCTCCTGATTTCCTGCTGCTAAAGCTGGTAACCAGGAGAATAAGAAAAACACTAGCCTGCTGCCAAAGCCAGCTACCCCAATGTCTCTGCTGCCAAAGCAGATAATCAGAAAGAAAATAAATCAAGGAGAACATGACAGAATATAGAGAAGAGGTGTTGGTACAAACATCATACAACACAGCAACTTTATAGCCTCCAATGGCACAGCCACACACCAGAACCCTTTTATAGGAACTGTAATTGTGACAACCATTTTTCTCCAGTTAAGCAATTGTTCCTATCTTTTTTTAGATTGTTTGGTTGCAATATACTTGCAAAATACTGAGGTCTGATGGCTACCATATATGGACTCAGGATTTTGTAAGGATATGCTCAGGATATTAGCTAATATACTGAGTATATCCGGACCCAGGATATTCTGGGTATTTCCTTGGGATTTATGTAAAATACTGAGCATATACAGACTTTGTATATTGGAGGTATATTTTGGGGATTCTTGTAAAATACTGAGGATATACTGAGATATGCAGGATCCGTATATTGCTTATTGTCCCTAGTGTAAGCGACTTGTGGTGGCCAAACAGCTGGTCATCCCATACAGCTCAAATAAATTATAACTGCTTACAGTGATGGATGGAACACAACTGTGCTGATAAAAATAGAAGTGATACATAGTATCTATCAACTAAATGCATAGAATACTGTTTATTTACCAGCCCACTTGAGATGCGGGGAAATTTGTTAAGTGTGCAACAATACATAGTTTGAATTCCATTTATACTGAGCAAAGTCTCTCTGCCTATTGAGTCTAGAGACACTTGAGAGCACCCCATGAGGTGCATGTGTATTTTCCATATCAGATTTCCCCCCAAAAGCAGCCCCCATTTGCGAAACACTTGGAAATCACTACTCAATCTACTCAATACCGAAAAGTTTGATGAAGGAAACAACATTTTAGATGCATGTTCATTTTCTCAGAGTGTCACACATCCACTGAAGAATTCTACAAAATTACCAACGGGAACTGCATGTTCTGCATCCCTTTGCGGAAGTACTTCAATCTTTCAGTCAAAGGTCCAAATAAAGCTATAAGCGGTAATTTTTAGCCATATAACACTGGCATTTTGGTAATAACCATTCAATACCACACCCACATGCAAGCTACTGCACTGGGAATTCATCACCCATCAATATTTGATCTCAATCACGTGTTCTAACATGACGACTTTCTTTACACTCATCCAACACTCATCACCACTTCCACTTCATATTTATAAATCATGGGGTGAGTCTCCCAATTTCCTCTTTCAACTTCCTTCAACAGTTACTGTGTTGCATTGTAGGCAAATGCTGATACTGGTGAGGGTACTGTTACGGGTACTGGTGAACTACTGGTGAGCACTAACTATTGCTTGTTATTTCCACTGCTTTAAGTCAGTATGCCGCAGGAACAACTCCAAATTTCGGCCCGGACCATTTACTGGGTCCATGAAGCTTATACAAGGCCATGTGATCCACTCGCAATAGCCATATTAAAAATGCATGGGCATCGTTGACGGTGTCCGAGGAAGGATGCACCAACACGGCGGTCGAGGGATGATAGGGTAGAATGTATAAATAGGTTGTTAAAAAACTCCAGAAGGACTTGTATTACCGTGCTGTTTTACCCCAATTTATCTGAAGTAGTGCACACCTATTTTCGCAAAGCCCTGAATTATTGCGTTGTGTTTGGTTTTATTGGCCAAGCTCTGTGTGCGTCCGACTGCATAGGAGCCTCATGTCTTTCTATAACCGCAATCCAAGAGGAAAAAACCAGCACAAACCCAGTGAGCAAACAATTTATCTAGCAGTGTTGATACTGAATGGCCCGCCGCCAGACACCTGAAAAGGCTTCAGATCACCACAAAGTTGTGGGACTAGACTTACATGCTAGTCTCACAAGTTTGTGGTGATTGCTCCTTCCACACATTACACATATTCCACCCCCTTTTTCCAGTGTTCCCACCTGTTTTAGAGGTGCCTCCGCGTAGCGGTGGAAATTTTGCCCTTTTACACTGTTTCCACAGGGTTTTGAAGCCTTTTAAGGAGTAGTCAGATTTGTTAAAGTAGTCAGTAATTTTGTGACTCTCCTTACTTCCACCATTTCCATCTGATGTTTTTTGGAGAGTCAGTATTGGTTTGTGACCCTCTTAACTCCCACCATTTCCACCCCCCTGTGCTTCGCGAGTCAGAGCAGTTTTGTGACTCTCTTAAATTTCCACCGCTTCCACCCGTTCTGTTTCGTGAGTCAGAGCAGTTTTGTGACTCTCTTAAATTTCCACCACTTCCACCTGTTCTGTTTCATGAGTCAGAGTAGTTTTGTGACCCTCTTAAACTTCCACCACTTCCACATATTTTTTTTCAGGTGTCAGTAAAACTTTGTGACCCTCGTAAGCTTCCACTGTTTCCACCCATGATCTTTCAAGAGTCAGTAATATTTTTTGACCTCAGTAAATATCCATCGTTTCCACCTCTTGGCACTCTCATTTTTTAGCGGCCCTCCACCTGGAATAAATCAGAGGTCAGCTGGGCCGTGTGACTGTTTAATACGATGCACCCATTGCACCGTCGTCTAGTGAGTTCCTATGCATGGTGACAAGTGATGTGTTGAGAGAGAGAAAGTCGCTATCATTGATCCAGCTTTGACAAATCATGATGACAAGTTAGAGTTGATAATGTCCGGATTTCGGGAGGATGGCATGGGAATAAATAAATAGGACCATGGTGCGGCCACTATCTGTTCAGCGGTTTAAGAGTTTCGTGCCCGTTCAGTGGCTTAAGAGTTTGTGTGTTTTTGGGGGGGTTCGGTCGTTCTGGGCGACTTGTGGGGTTTCCGAGGCAGCGTGAGAGCCGTGGGAAAATCCGAGTCGGATAGGGGCAGACCGGGCACGACCAAACCCGTATACAAGGGCCGCAAAGGGACGGCGAACGAGCCCCAAAGCAACCCAAGCGTCAGCAAAGAAAGAAGAGGGACGGGTGGGTGGGGAGAAGTTTTCGAGTTTACGAGGTTTTAGAGCAAGCAAAGATGTTTTGCTGGAGCACGGTAAGATGCGGAGGCAAGATGTGAATATGTGGCAGTGTGATCAGAGGCGCTCCAATCACACGGAATGGGACAGAAAGGAAAAGAATCCTTCATTCACCTTGTCTAGCACTCAGGCCGGCTCGCAAGCTTGCCTCGCCTGAGCTAACATGTCTTAAGCCCAACATATGCTAAGTTTTTTGATGGCACTTTCCTGGCTTTAGTAGAGGCCCAGTTGCCGTTGGGTTTTGCGGGAAGCCTTTCCATCAGAGGGAAATGATTACTATAAACTGGCTTAATTTTTGAAACTAAATTGAAAGTGCAGTAGAGTCTAGTAGAGTTGCCGAAATGCATATCATATTTTGATTGAGAAATGATGTGCATCCATCAAAACAACACCATTTTGTTATTGTACTGTACTCAAATCCTCCCATCCTATGCCTGCTGTCTGAACTCCCTATCCTCTCTGCCCATTGGCATTTTCGAGTGGAAGGCCAAGAAGGTACATGGTGCCAGCAATGAAGATGTAGATGCCACTGGGGACAATAAGCAATATACGGAGCCTGTATATCCTCAGTATATCCTCAGTATTTTACAAAAATCCCCAGAATATACCCCCAATATACGGGGTCTGTATATGCTCAGTATTTTTGAAACATACTGAGGATATCCTTACAATATCCCGAGGTCTGATGGCTACCATATATGGACTCAGGATATGCTCAGTATTTTATAATACAACATGTACAAACAATGTCCAAAACAGAAATAAAAGACCTTGGTGAGAGAGACAGACAATACAAGGCTAGATATTGTGAAGGTGTGTTTTGTATCCTGGACGTGTCGGTTTGAAGATTGATGACTGTTTTTCAGGATTGCTACCACAAATGGATGACAAGAGAATGGAGGCCCCTACAGATGTTGAAGCATGCGGGTTGGCATCCATGGTGTTGCATGGGGCAGGCACATGAGGGGTGACAGCCACATTGTAGTCAGTATTGGTAACTTCTAGAGCTTTTCCAAACTACACACTTAAGGTATAGCATATATTATAGATCTGCATGTCCTAGAAATTGAATGAGGCAGTCACAGCCTGCAGATTGGTGGTGAATTGCTTCTGAATCACCATAAAGAAGTTATATGCAGCATGTAGACTGGCCCACAAGGCCTGCATGGACACCATGATGCAGTGGCACCTGATGGCCACAGTTGTCTACTATACAAGAAATTAAACATGGCTGCCAACTAAATGGACAGTGTACCTTGGTGGCAGGAGCATAAACCATGTGGTAGAGCAAGGGGGACATGGTATAAGGAAGTGCCAAGGGTGTTTATACCCCTCACCAGAAGAGAGAAGAGACAGCACCAGCACCCAATGCACAACACAGAGGCCTATCCAATATGCAAGGCAGTAGGTGGAGGCATTCCTCACCAAGCAGTGGGATGTCCCACACAAATGGGATAGACCCTTAAAAAAATCAATGTCCTTGGGATAGTTATTCCATAAGGTGGGAACTATCCCTAACGGTAGGTAATAAGGGTAGCTTAAAGTGTGGTCAATGCACTTTTGCTTGCCCTAGCTTGCATAGTGGCACTAAATCAGAATTTCCCCAACTTTGCTCTCCTTACTGAGCATGTGGTGCTATATATCAAGCACTTGAAGGCACAAGCTTTGAGCACACAATCCAAGGCCCAACTGCAAGATCCTGGAATTGATATGCAGAAAGGGCCAAGGCTGTGCTCAAGGAGAAGATGCCAGTGATCAAGCAGAAAGGCAGGTGTGAATTGGGTGTGAATAGGAGGGGGGGGAATCAGGATGATGGGATACCCGTTACAGCATGATGTATTACTTGCAATAGTGGGATCATCTGTTTGGGTACCTGGAGGGTGAATACTTGGATGCATGAGTCTACAACTATCCAAAAAAATGCTAAAGGAAGTGGCTAAAATCTATGGAATAGGAAAGCCAGGCACTATACAAAACTCTTGAGTAGATATTTTTTTAATGCAAAAGCAAACCATTCAGTGATATCTATCTTTGCCAGTGGTGATAAGTTGACTGAAAGACAATTTACTCCTTGTCTCTTGACCTTTATCTCACTTTTCTCTACCTTGATGTAACTTTCTGTGAAAGTGAATGTCTACATTTAGGTCCCAGCTAAGTTGTGCTGAACTGACTAACAAACCTGCATTGTCACAGTCAAGGCTTGCGTCCAACTCTACAAGAGAGTGGATTGGGAGGTGCAAGTGATCTCGAAAAGATGATCGAATAAAAGACTAAAGAACTACAAGTGAATAGCTACTCTACTTATACTGTTTGTCGAACCGTGTGAACTTAAGTAGCTAAGTATATAATACAATGAGGTTACCAGGCGAATCGTGATCGGAGACGTCAAGTGTCAAGTGTCAATACTAAATATAGTTCATGGAAACGACTATTGTGTTCCGACTATTGTGTTCTGTTGCCGTGTGATCTTTAGCCAGCAAAGTCCTCCCACGTTATGCCATCGGCGTGAAGCGCTCGTGCAACAAGCGCTGGGGTCACATGCTCATTGATCGGTGTTGGAGCGATTAGATTGGAGTCAAATCGTGACATGCATCCAGTAACATTTATTTTGGCCTATGAGGATTTTGGGAGTAGACTAGTTATATCAGAATGCCCCTAATATTGCCCTCATATGTGAAACCAATTAGGAGGCACAACATGACTGATTAACTTTGAATGCTGCAGCCAAACATGTAGATTGTGTAATTGTAGCATGACCAAAAAACATAACAATAAGTGAGAGTCCATATATGGGCAAAGAAGTTAGCTGAGTAAGACAAGACAATAAAGTTGAGAAGAATAGATAAACAGATAAATGGGAAAAACACTTAGTAATATGTGATAGAGTAATAGGCCTGATGGTCCGAGACTATTGGAGCCAGCTCTGGAAAGGTCTGAAATTAATCCTTCATTGTATGAAAACCTGAGATGCAACTGAACTCTGGAGGTCTCAGAGGACCGGAAGCAGAGTGTGACTAGAGTGTGACCAGGGGTATCCAAACCCAAGTGCATGGATATAACAGGGTTCTAGATCCTCTCCTCTGCCTTTTCACTTGCTCCACCACTTTCTCAAGGTGGCCCTTGCCCACCTATTGCCTCAACAAATAATAGATGCACCTTGTTCAAGCAAACTCTCAACATGGCCAAAGTTGCCACTACAGACATTACTCCACACAATCTTCCAAACTTTATGCAGGCTCCCTGTCCCATGTTGTGAACACTTGCTGTCTGGTGTCGATATCTACAGTTGTGGTGGTGCAGTCAGCTGTATGCCCTATTTGGAAGCAGATCAGTGACACTTCACCTTACAGCTAAGCATTTGAAGCAGGATTGAGCCCAGGTTAAAATAACTTGCAAGCCTTCTGTTTAGCAAACTTCAGTGAAGGGCTGCTTGCCGGGAAATATTGGCAATTTTAGTATCTAGAACAATTCAAAAGAGCTGCGTGTTTCCATCACGTCTGGTGCACAGCAAAAATGATGGCTGCATTGGAGTGAGCCTGTTGGCTCCAGTTCAATCAATTCCTGCAGTTGCAACCCCATCTCTTCCTGCATGCTCCTGATTGCCTCCTCAAGTTCCCGAGGTAGCTCCCACGTCTCTGCTCTATGCTCCCAGATCATGGTCTTCAGCAGGAAGCCGGTCTGCAACGATCCTCCTGTGCAAGAAGGGGCTGGGTCCTGCAATCCACAGCTCTTCAAGCTTTTGCAGAACGGGTTGTGCTTGTTGCACAGCACCCAGCTCAGGTTGCTTGCCTTATGCAGATTGAGCATTACAATGATTGTCATGAAGATCTGCCGCAGCTCATCTGTCATGTTGACTGGGCCCTCAATCATGATGTATGGAGTTGTGACCCAGAGGTCTGAAGTCAACAGTAAGAAACTGAGGACTCAGGCCCACACTAGCCTACTTATATATATGTAGAATGTACAGCCTGTATGCAGTGCATACATAGCATAAGGCTGTGGCATAGGAATATGTATGTACAGCAGTAAGTCTGTGACACAGGAATATGTATAGCAATAACACTGCATGTATGACAATGAGGCTGTGGCATAGGAATATGTACAGCATGTATGACAGATGGATCCATTAGGATACCACTGCATACAGCATCTAAACTAAGTCCATGTGTGGTCAATTCATTGAGAGCAGGCCCAATGGTCGCCTACCAGCCCATGGCTCCACAAAGGAACACATCACTTTTTTCTTGTGGCAGATTTCGCATACCTTGGAACAAGGGCGGGGATGGCAAACCTTGTGGCCTTTGAGGCAGTGTTCACACTATAATGGATATTGGTACTCGTCAGCCACCGAGGAACTGTGACGTACCTTCTGGGAGTTCTCATCTCCCATCTTCGGCCTCTTTGATGAACCGCCCTCCTTGGCATTCAAGTTCTCTGGCTCCTCTGTTCGCTCCTTGCGCTTCCCTGCCTTCTCCGCTGCTTTCCTATCCTGTCTCCGCTTTGCTTTCTCTGCTGCTGCCTTCTCCGTGGCCTTCTCGGCCTTGCACTTCTCGGCTTCCTCGGCCTCCCAAGCTTTCTGTTCATCCTCCTGCTTCCTCTCTGCAGCCTCCTTGCACAGTCTCCAGCATGTGCGGATATCTTTGTCATCAGACCACAGATCCATCTTCTCCTTGGTGGCATTGAGGATCCATAGGTGGTACTGCTCGATGGTTTCAGATTCAAGGTGAGGCATGGGGAAGAGCGGAGTAGCGGGTAGGAACAGAGACAGTAGTGGTTAGTGGACAAGATGGGAAAAACTTCATTTTCTGATCAACTGGCCTATATATGCTGGCCTATATATGTGCTGCGCACGGGCCTGATGACTCATTTGGGCTGGTTTCTGGCAAAATCCGCATTTTCCCAGCACCTCTAGGGTTCAGCGCTAAGAGGGGGATACTGTCATGTACCATGACTTCAAACCTTGTTGGCTTCTGAGTATTCCCAAACTGTTCCTATTGGGTCTCTTTTTCATCATGGCACAGCACCGTACTATAAT
The DNA here is from genome assembly GCA_029378255.1 of Mycena rosella. Taxonomy (NCBI): domain Eukaryota; kingdom Fungi; phylum Basidiomycota; class Agaricomycetes; order Agaricales; family Mycenaceae; genus Mycena; species Mycena rosella. The sequence continues at coordinate 139,545 of JARKIE010000179.1, read as the reverse complement.
TCCTTCTCTCAGAACCTTTGGTTCTCCAGAAACTCCACCACAGCATTGACTCATTGCTATCACAGAGCCTCAGTTCCCCGACGGCTCTTAGACTTAAATAATAATTTAGACTTTAGTATAAATAGTCTTATGTACGCTCTGTTCTAGTCAGTTTGAATATCGACTAAGACACTGCATTCAAGGCCGCCTTAGCCGAGGCCCTGTGGAGCTTTTGCAAGGTTCGGCTATGTCCGGGCGAGGCCTTGGCGAGGTGGCTCCACGCAGCGATCTAGCCGTGATCTGTGTAGCTTCTGCTACCTATTGCTTCCGTCGCTTAGCAGCACTGCGTCGAGCCCACCGCTTTGACCTTGCCGCACCCATTGCTGCCAGACCACTGTCTGCCGCTCATGGCCCCCATTTATCTGTTCAATTATCATTCCTCTGGCCCCTCCGTTCTCTCCCTCAATTCATTCCCGTAGCTACTGGCATGATGCTAATAATATCCATCTTTTTTAACCTTTCTGATCTAAGTTTGGCATCAGGGATGCGCCGCAGCGCCAGAAGAGCCACACAAATTTTCCTTCACTTCCTGCGCTCGATATTGACCACGGGAATGCTGATGCTATCTGCCTGTATAAGGCCAGCAAGGTCCGCCAAGATGTGGGGAGCTGTGGCTAGTGGTGGCGAGTTGTGTGGAGGCAGCTCCACAGAGCTAGCCGCATGTGGCTGATGTGACCTCGCCACACGTGTGCGGCTCGGTCCGGCGAGGCAGTGCTATGGCAAGGCAGGCCTTGAACGCAGTGAGACTTCCTCTCTATCTTCGTTCTCTCCTCGGTTTCTGTTGGCCTCTGTCTTTTTCCGAAATTGGACACGGGTTGTAGAGAAGGGGTGCAGTGCATGAGCTGAAGCCAAGTCCACTCTGACCCTGTTGGCTCCACCTCGGTCCCTACTGAACTTCACACTTTTCATGCAAAGTCCACTTCTTGTGTAGCGTTCACCTCTCGCTCACATTTTACTCATCTTGACAGGATACCTTGGATCCAATCAGTCCCGATGGCGATCCAGTACTTGACAGTTGGTGATGATGGAGAGACCAGCTGAAAGGCAAATCTCAACATATGGAGAATAGAGCAAAAATGAGAGTGCTCACCAGGGCAAGGGCTGGACTGGTCAGCTGGATACTGAACATCAAGCTTTCAAGCTTTGGGAGAGGAGATAGCAGTGCTGGGGAACGTACTATGAGAAAGGAGTAAAAAGCAGAGCCAGGAAAGAGGCTCTGAACTTACCATGGACTGGGGAGGCAACAATGGTTGAGAACTTAGCTGAACATAAGGGCTGAGAACAGAGGCACTCACCTCCATGGATTCTTCATCATCAGAAGGGAGATGGTGTCTGAGTTGGGGGAGAGGGCACGCTGGTAAATACGGTGAGGGATGAGAAGATGAAAGAGCTGCGGGGATTTACCTTCTTTTCAGCATACTTGAGTGCTTCACAGCACTCAGCACAGGCCCAGCCGCTTCCTGTTATGTCCTGAGCCAAAAGGGGGGGAAGGACCCAGCACCCGCAGGGGTTCAGTCCAGCGCATGGTCGGAAGTTGGAATGGGACCGGATCTCAAGAAGTCGGCTTTTCTCGCAAGCACCACAGCTCAGAAGGGTGTGCAACAGTCTGGCTTCCAAGCTGAGACAAACAGAGGGATAGATACTTTATGGCATATAGCCAAGCCAGGAGGGGCTACTCCGGAAATGGCGACCCAGTCGAAACGTTACTGTCGGAAGTGAAATGAAGGTCTACGCAAATGATCTGGTAGAAGATGGAGGGTGTGAGAACCGGAAGTCAGATTGGAAGTCAGGAGTGGAGCGGAAGTCGAGACGAAGGATGAAGAGACGTCCAGAGGTCTGGTGCAACTCTGGAGTCGAGCTGAAGGCAAGATTGAAAGAATGGTCTCAGTCTATGGTAAGAGGAAACATGGAAACAACATTAATTTTACAGCTGAAGTACAAGACGTTACAAGACCGTATTTATACTAAGTCCGTTATCAACTACCTTAATGGGTATAAGTAGCACAACAGGTGGAGGTAACAATAAGAAGTCCGAATGCAGTTGAGGAAGTAAGTAGTCCACACGGATAGTACAAAGAATTGACCTAATATGGACACAGACCATATGAATGAGGATCTTGTGCATGTCCCATGAGTTCGAAACATGAGGCACAAAGCTGGGGCTGAGTGGGGTCCAATGTTGAAGACGAATAAATGGGAAACACTCAGTAATTCTTCATTGTGTGAAATCCCGATGATGATCTGTTTGTGAGAATGGGGGTATCCGCAGAGGAGGGGAAGAGAAGGGAAAGCAAGATCAAGATGATTTATTCAAGAAATCTGAGGGCTTTATAGCCTGGAGAACAATGTAGTATACAAGCATAAATAGAGGGCTCTGAACAATGGAGCATCTGAGGTTTCAGACCAACTGAAACCACTTCCATAGAAACACTAAGTGTCCATGCAACCATAGCTGTTTCAGTTTGCTGTGCATATCCATGCAAACCCTAGCACAGTTTCAGTTCGTCAGCTTGCCATTATTCCAACACTGTTTGCCTGATTTCCAAGATCCGGAAGTCAGATGTCCGAAATATCAGGTGTGACAGAGTGTGGCTGAGCCCAAGTGCATGAATATAACAGTTTCTCCACATGCAGATGTGCAGTTTGGGCATGAAAGAATATTGAACTTATGATTGAGCAGGTGGAAGCAATGAGAAAAGCATCTTGGTCAATGGGATCATTGTAACAAGTCGCATGGACAGCCTTGTGAAGGGCCCAGATGGCATCTTCCTTAGACTTAGACAAGCAGGGGGCATCAAATGAAGACATGAAGGTAAAGAAGTTGGTGCCGAGCCAGTGGCAAAAGAAAAGTTTGTTGAAGGAGGGTGTGTTGAACTTGAGAAGGGCGGCAGTCCTTTTATAGCGAGATATGTGTCACTAGAATCAACAGGAATAGTTGATGGGTGTGAAAAAGGGAGTGGGACATGGCAATGTGGAGGCATCAGACAATGGAGAGATAGTGCAGTGTTAAGGTTGCTACAAAAGCAAAAAAGGAGTCACAAGTGACACGTTGGGCTAGGCAGGGCCACATGAGCATAAAAGATATGCCCGAAAGGTGCTATGTGCAAGTACATGTTGCGAGTCGGAGCACTACATGTCGCATATGGGCAACACGAGCTTAGCCACAGGCTGGGACAATGGAGGTATGGTGAGATGTGTCTGAACATGTAATTACTACACATTTCACGTGGCATGATTTTATTATTGGAATAGGTGATGGGGACAAGGATGGATGCACCTGGGATCATATTGAGTGCAGACACATGTAAGGCCACAAGTTTTGAGCACCAAAGGTCCCTTGAGGAAGATCTTATTCAAGAATAGTACAGTAACAGAAAAGTTACAAGAAATAAGAATAAAAATCAAGAAAATGAGTGTGGGGATATAACTAATTAAGAAGTGACAAGAAGAGGACCTGGAGGCGATCCACAATGACGCCAAGAATAGATGGGTGAATATGGGTGTCATGACCAAACATGAGGAACCACGAGAGGTAGCTAGCGTCGGTGGATGCGGCTGCAAGCACTTGATAGCCATGGAGGGCAAGTCCAGCCGTACTATAGGAGTTTATCTCCTCCGGATGGAGTTTAGTGGTGATTAAAAGAAGGCAAAGAAGGGGACGTACAAGGAAACAGCTAATAGCTTCTTGGGCCAAGGAGTAGAACCATGCACAAGCATGTTCGTACTCATGTTCTAAAAAGAAGAAATGAGCTGAGGAATGCGGAAATGAAGAAAATTGCAGGACGTACTGAAATGAGAAGGGGGGAGCTGATTGTTGTGGACAGCAGTGCAGAGGACCTCACACTCACAAATGGAATGGGCATCACAGCGACTGGCGAGATTCAACATAAAGTTGTACAGATTGGCGAATTTGCAGTCAGGGATGCTAGGACGGTGCACAGTGGGCAGGGGACACTGGCCTCAAAAAATTCGCAATTGATAGCGAGCTCTGCGCAATTCACACATTTGGCGTTAATCTAAGGGCCGGATATGTACCAGAACTGGAACAAAAGGGGAAGAAGATAAGTGGAGACACACATCAAGACAATGCCGGATGAGTTTATGAACTCGTTCGGGATTGGGAGAGAGAGGGTTGCTGGAGACAAATGGGAGATGATGGTGTCCAGCATCATTGATCACAATGAACAAGGGGCAGTCAGGAGGAGGAATTTGTGGCATGACAAAACCCTGGGGTGATGGGCTAAAGTGGCTGGACATCAGGGTAGGAAATGGCGCAGGCCATGGCAAGGAGAAGAGTGGGAGAAGCACGGAAGTGTCATTAAAGTTTTTCAAGAACCGGGACGGACTCGGGAACCAATAGAGGTCCGAGATGTCTGAGCACAGGAATACACAGTGACATCGTTGGTCCGCAGGAGGTCCGAAATCCTATCACACAAATCCTGATCAGGACCAAACAGTGCCAATGAGTCTTGTCGGTACACAGAAATGTGAGTGGATTGTGAATGCTACACAAAGTAGAGTTTTGCGTGAACAATGCAAAGTCCTAAATGTGACCGGGTAGATCCGAGGAGCAGCCGGATCACCGTTGGGACCGATCAGGGTCAAGGAGTCCTGTCAAGGCAGGGGGAATGTAAGCGGAGAATGAACACTACACAAAATAGGACTTCACGTGGATAATGCAAAGTCCTAAACGTGACTGCAGGTTCAAGGAAAAGCTGGATCACCATCAGGGCCAAACAGAGCCGATGGGATCTTCAATCTGTGTCCAAGTTCGGAAAATGACGGAGATTAACGAAGGGAGAGTAACCGGAGAAAGACAAAACTGAGGAAAGGACAATAGGAAGGAAAAAAATCTTAGTTGATATTCAAACTGACTAGAACAAAGATACATGAAGCTATTTAAACTATAATGTACTGTATTACATAATGGTCAGAGCCCTCAGGGCTGTGTGATGGAAACAAGTCAAAGCTGTATGAATGCTGTACAATATGAGTCAAAGCTGTGGTGGAGATTCCGGAGGACTGAAGATTCCGAGGGGAGTGGAGTCATAACAAATCAGGGTAAATAATGATGGAGCCAAAAGAGTCATAGCAGTGTCAGAGAAGTCCGAGGTCCGAGGCCCCCATGATGAAATGAGTCAGGTTAGGCGTAATGGGGAATGGACATGTGAAAATAATAAGAACCAACAAGATCACTGTAGTTAGCAGGCTGCATTCCAACGGAGTCTGAGGGAGCCCGGGTATGTTTGGAGGCCGACAGAGCCCTGGTATGTCTGGAGCCTGAAGGATGGACGGCAGCAAGCAGGAGAACCGAAGTGGATGAGGCGCCAGCAGATAAATGGGAAATGCTTAGTAGACCTTCATTGTGTAAAAACCTGTTGAACTCGAAAGAGTCCAGGACTGAAAGATTGTGAGGTTGAGCTCATCGGTGCTCAGATGAGGTCTAATGTCACAGTATATGACATGCTGAAAAACAATGGATAAGCAGGGAGAATGAGAGATGAAATAATGAGGGTACGTTGGACAGTGCGTACAACACAGATAATGGGCAAGAACATGTAATGTGGTGGCAGCGCAATTACACTGGCGCTGGAAACAATGATGAGCAAGCCACTACTACACTCAAATGTAATTGGACTCAGAGGCCTGGATATCGAATTTCTGGAGGTGTCACGAATGGATTTGGGCAGGAGACACGGCATGAAAGTACTTGCCAGTCGGTAGATATCTGGGCCAGCGTCCCGTTATTGAGGACGACAACAGAGTCTGCGTGGTGTTGAGCTGGTAGACGGCGATGCACACTGGCCAAGCTCAATTCGGTATTTGCGGTGGCTTCCGCAGCGCGGGGGCGATGGAGGTGCAGGGATGCTTCGGGAGTGTGGCATGACTCCCCTTGTCCTCCACAGCTTGTTTCTGTTTCGTTTTATTTTCTGGGCGCATCCAGGAGCGATAGACACAGGGGCGCTTGGGGAGAGCGGCAACACGAGAAGGGAAGCTAGCACAGAAATAGGTGGTGACAGGACTGACTGGGGACAGTCAGGATCTGTGAAAAAGGGAGATGAAAGGTGTGCACTGCCAGTACACGGGAAAACATGTGAGAGCCAGAGAATTTGCAATTTTCAATGCTTACTGGAAAATGCTCCCAATTTGATGAGCCATTACAAGCGCAACAGAATAAGAAATAAAAACAGGACACATACCTGTGCCACACCTGTGGATACAGGCTGTGTAAAAAACAATGTGTAAAGGCAAATACAATAGGAGCACAGCTAGAGTACACTGTGCAAGTGGGGGACAATGTCACTAAAGAGGACAATGGTGGTCAAATTATGGTCACATGCATGCAATTGATTAATAATGAAACACGTTGCAAATGGGCACAAGTGTGTTACTAGGGGTCCTGAAGTGTGTTTCGAGTTGGTATGACTCGGAATCACAGCCCTGTTAGTGGTGGGGACAGGAAATGTGGTAAAAACAATTATTCAACAATGGTTGTCTATTGTTCATAGCCCCGGCTACCGAGTTACCAGTGGAACTGGTCCAGAAAATTGTCCATCTCAGGATGAAAATCCCTTGATTATGGGTGCTTCAGCTGTTTCAGTAGATATGCACCAAGAGATGCAGGATTTATTATTTGTTTTGGAGATACAAACATTAGCAGTATAAAGAGCAAGCTGTAGCTAGGTAGAAGAATACAACTATGTCTGGGTTTTCTACCTGTGTCTTCTGGACTCTGTTTGAATGGAACGTAACAGAACAATATACAGAACAAAAAGTTGAACATACAGTTATTTCTCTGAATTGCAACTGTCATGTTGGACAGTTGAACTTAAAGGACTTTGGTTGGAAGGATTTAGAGTTTTGGGGTTATTCACTGCTAGTCAGCATTTGGTTGGGTTGAGTTAGAGTTTTGGAGTTTACCATCGAAAATGTCAAGCATTTCACCAGGCATCACACCAGCCATGGTGGAGCATGTGGTTGCAAAGATCAATCACAGCGGAGGAGGGGCTCATGCATAGGAAGAGCCATCAGTCCCTGGCTGGCTTTTGTAGACATGTTTGTAGACACAACAAATATATGAATGCTGGGTGTGTGTGTGCCACATCCATGCCTGTCTCTATCCACAACAAACTTCAATGAAAAAGCCCTGGAGCATCTTAGCTGGAGACGCAGTGGCGATGGGCCACCACCTTAAAAGGCACTGCACAGTGCTGCTCCTGCCAGATGACATGTGGATGATCATCATCTGGAGGCTGTTCCAGAATGTTTGCTGGTGTGGGCTCTATATTTTGTGGCCATCTGCCTGCTCTCACACATCTTGAGCTCATGGGGTTCACCATCCCATGGTCAGAACCAAACATATTTTGAGGTTTGCAGCATCTGTCTGTTTGAAAGCCACCCACATCAAGTCAACCCATGTATTCACATTTCATGCATATGCTCAAGATATTGACCTCGTTGGATAATAATCGGCATTCTACGGATGAGTGGGCTAGACAAAATCGTTCGTCAAATTAGATGAAATATAAGGAAGTTAAAAATCACCATTTTAACCTTCTGCAACTTAAAATGAAGCTGACAGGTGAACTTATGGGCCAGCTTTGAAAGCTTCTGTCCCTTTCGACTTGGGAGAAGTTAAAGAATTCCATGTGGTGTTGTTTGCAGCTGGGATTATGACACCTCACTGGTCCTGCCCAGTGCTTGTTGTGCTTGCATTGTAGATGCAGTACTCGTTCTGCAGGACTTTAGTGGCACAATGCAGCGGTGAAACGTTTGGCATGAGGGACATACCAGATTGTACTACCCCAGCAATTGGGTGGTATAGCATAAGATATTGACCTTGTTGGAGATCCTGAAGCTGGAAAACATCAGCATCGCATAGTGTTCCAGGCAGGACGGTGCTCAGCCGATGTTGGGGTGCGGGTTGATCACAGCACTTGTACTGGGTTTGAAGGAAAATCCATGGGCAGCCAGGCTGTGGTATGTGCTATAGTTCTCCAACAAGAGGGCTGCAATGATGTGATGTGTCCTGAACCACCTCATTTTAGTCTCAGCAGTCTGGGAAGAGACTGGCTCATATTGTATTACAATATCCAGAGCATATCCCAAGTCCATATATGGTGGCCATCAGACCTCAGGATATTGTAAGGATATCCTCAGTATGTTTCAAATATACTGAGCATATCCTGAGCATATACAGGCCCTGTATATTGCTTATTGTCCCCAGTGTTAGTAACAACTATAAGTAAATAATGAGTCTGTGTTGTAGCAAGGTAGGTAGATTGACTTACCCTCACTGCAGTATGATGAAGTATGCAAGTGAGGGCAGTCGACATGCATGTCACGATGATATCGTGACATGACAATTAGTCATATAATAGTAGTGCCTGATAGATACTAGCATCCTTGTCCAACTTGTTCAGTTATCATTTTTGAGCATCCACACCCACACACACATCACATGCAAGTGCTACTAAGCCCAGGCTTAATCCTTGATCTGTTTTGCTTTGACGTTCAAAGTCATTGTACTTCATCTTATGACCAGATAGATATACTTAGTCTCACCCCTAAACTTTGCACACACCTAAGACACAGTAAAAAGAGGGTTTTGGTTTTGGTTGTGAAGTAGTTGCCAACTACTTCATTTCAGATTGCATCTTTGTTCTTCCTGTTGAGATGAGTTGCATTACTGACAGACATAGCTACATTGTACTGAAGGGTCTCCAGCTTGTTAATAAAGCGGAGGACAGTTTTTTCATGCTCTTCCTGTGATAAGCAGCTTTTCTCTTCAAGACATTCTGACTGCTCCTCAGTGGTACGAGCTTGAGCTACACATAAACCTCAATGAGTATGGGAATCAGCTCAAGGACATGCCATACCTTTGTTGTTGCCATTGGTGGTGTCCATGGCATGGGTCACAATAAAGCATATCATTTTTTCTCCATCTTCCCGATCTTCTCATGCCGAAGCTGCCAAATAAACGACAGGCTACACAGGCCCAAGAAGCAATCAAAAGTGGCACAATCAACCCTACAGATGTAGCAGCATTGGCAGCAATCCCACCTATTCCAACAATCTGTCAGATACCAAGTTGGTGGGCCCAGCACCTGAGGCCAAATGTGCATCATACAGGATTCAGAGAATGAATTAAATAAAGTGATATGGTATTCAACCATTGATTTTGTTTTAACCCTTCCCTCAGGCACCAGCAAAGAAAATTCTCAAAGAAGGACTGCAATCTCATCCATGACAAACCATTGGGCAGCAGCACATCAGCCATTTCTCGCAACAAGAATGGTCACACCAAGAAGGCCAAAACCAAAGGGTTCCAGGCCAGCATTGCCTCCATTTTTACAGTTTGCAATCTGGATGTAAATCTGCAGCAGGTACTTTATAAATTTTACTACAGAAAATTCGCAAAATACCCGCCATATCGGCACACCCATCACCAAATAGTGATATAGAGGTTTTCACACTGACTCTGTACCTGAGAAACATTGATTTATCCTCACACGGATCCTTGAATCCACCCCAATTCAATCCAAGGATTTGCTGCAACTCATGCCAGACACTGACTTGTTTTCAGAGAACTCCACTGATCCCACATGTGATGTCCTTCTGCTTTATGCCTTGCTGAGGAGAATTAGACTCCTGTGCTGGCCCCAGTCTCATTCAGCAGCCGTGAATGTACTCGGTCTCCAGTTGCAATGGCCTGGGATGAGCCCAAGCCTGTTCCAGCAAATTATGCAAAATGTGCTGGCTCCATTTCTGTGGATTTTGCCCTTGTATATATATTGATGATATTGTTATCTTTTCAAAAACCTTTGAGGAGCACTTGGTTCATATTAATCTTGTGCTCACTGCAGCCAATGCCATTTCAGGTTTCAATCTCTACTCCTACTGGGTCATCTTGATTGGGTTTGTCAACACACAAAGAAAAGGCTGATGTGATTCTTCAATTAGCAGAGCCACACAACATCCCAGAACTTCAAGTTTTTCTAGCATGATGGTCTTAGGATATGTTCCCTTTTATGCATGGCTCGCACCTCTCTTTTCTTTCAATTACTGAAGACTAAATATTTTCAGCTTACCCAAAGTTGAAGATTGTACATCATGCAGGATGAGTCCACTCCAATGTGGATCCAATCTCCAGGCATTGAGAAGACAGGTTCCAGCTGAACAAGGCCCAGCAAAGGATCCTACCAAGGTTGTGGATATCATGCCACAGGAAAATCCATTGAAGGACATGTATACTGAGTTGGGTCCAAAATTTGAGGAGAAGCTATTGACAGTAGCAACATCCTATGTTCGATCAGAGGAGACTGATGCTGAACCCCCAACACTCTGCAAAGTCCATGTGGCAGAAATTGAGCTCAATCCAAGCACTGTGATTGAGGTCCCCATTGCATCTGCATTATCATACAATATAATTGTAAGCATCTCCAAGGATGAACTGAAGAGCTGGAAAGATGCATATCAAGATGACACATATTTCCGGGAAGTTATCAAAAACTGGAAGCATGGAAATAACTGGTATAATCTACTGTACCCTCAATACCACTATAGCAACAAAGGACTCCTGTACTTTGAGGATTGGCAGGATAATAACCGCTTGTGTGTCCCAGAACGATTCAGAGTTAGTGTCATGGATGAAATGCACAACACTTTGACGGAAACCACATATGCTGGTTATCCTACAACGGATTAGCAGCAGTCTACTATTGGCCTAGGATGTCCAGACAACTCAAACGATACACAAGCACCTGTGATAAGTCCAAGGCTCACGGTCATGCACTAGTAGGACTTCTTCAACCAATCCCACAAGACCATTTGAGGTTGTTACAATGAATTTTATACCTGAACTCTTGCTATCCAATAGTTTTGATAATGTCCTAGTAGTTGTGGACAAGCTCACAAAATATGCCCTATTCATCCTATGTTTAGTCCATATTACAGAAAAAGAGACTGCACAATTAATATTCCATGCTGTTGTTGCTCATTATGCTCTATGCAGTTTATCAGTGACAGAGATGCATGCTGGAAGAATGACTTTTGGAAGGAATTATGCAAGCTTGTCACCTTAAAGTGAGCCCTCACCACTTCACATTATCCCCAAGCTGATGGTCAAACCAAAATACTGAATCAGAGGCTTGTTATATCCATGCACTTGGACTCAATTACCCTCCCGATTGGGCTTGGCCACACTCTGTCACACTCCAACTCTGATCTGATATTTCAGACATCTGACTTCCAGATCTCGGAAGTCGGGTGAACAGATCATCATTGAGTTTTCATGCAATGAAGGATTACTGAGTGTTTCCCATTTATCCGTATTTGACATTGGACCCTGCTCAGCCTCGACTTCATGTCTCATATCTCGAACTCATGGGACATGCACAAGATCCTCATTCATAAAGTCTGTGTCCATATTAGGACAATTCTTTGTACTCTCCATGCAGACTACTTACTTCCTCGACCGCATTCAGACTTCTTATTGTTACCTCCACTGTCAATGACAGCCTATAGGTCGGCTTGAGTCGTCCAAATAGTAATCCGCCCGGGGTTTAACAACCCGTCTAGTAACCTGTGCGGTCGCTGAGTAGTAGTAGCGGCTGTGGTGTAGCTGTGGTGTACTAAAATATCTAGTGCACTGGGAGTATGGTAGCGGACCGAACTTTGTGACAAGTTCAGGTCCCGATTTAGTAACTGCTACTAGTCACTCCTGTTTTATTTAATCTTTGGTTCGAGTGTGTAAATAGCATAGTAAGAAGGCTCTAGATCAATCCCCTGGACCATAAGTTTGAAATTCTCAAACAGTATTTTCGCACAGAGATTTTGCGGTTTTTTTCTCGGACCGGCGATCTGGTGGCGGTGCACTACCATCAATCGGCCTCCTGCTTCCGCCTCACCGTATCGAGGAATGCCGAAGCATCCCAAGCACCCTTCCCAAGTTCGGAGGGGCCCAGACGGTCTCTTCCTTTCCCACCAACTCTGCACCAGAAATAGACGACACCGGGTCCGAATCAGAGCCCGCTTCCAACAATTCAACATTCTTTCGGTGCACAAATCGGTATGCTAGTGTTTATCGTCACGGCGCCACGGGACCTATTGCGGAGTTTGCGGTGAAGAGATTTCGGTCTCATCGAGGGCTTCAGGCGAAGGATATAGAGGTTGCAACGGCCGAATGGGAGGCTCGGCAGCGGCTCTGTATTACATACTTGAACTTTGTGATTTTTCTTCCGAAAATTTCGCGCTTTTTTAACCCTAGATTAGGGTTTGTCCTACGCCTCTGAAACGAAAATTTTGCGTATAAAACCACCCTATGTTTGTGGCTAATCTCGAGTTTCGAAGGCTTTTGGTCAAAATTACAATTGGTCATGAACTTTTGGCTGCTACCATACAGCGGCCGAGCAATTGCGCTGGGACAGTGGATCACATTCATGGGAGGCAACACATACACAAACAAAAAAACCACACCCCTCCTCTCATGCCTCATGTTGCGAAATCTGAACTACAGAATGCTGGAAAGCAGATGGGAGAACCAAACCATGACAAAGTTTTTTGAACTCAGACTGTTTGTGTGCTTGTTTGTGCATGGTGCAAGGACCGATGATTGCTGAAAGTGTGGTCCACCACAATCGGCCTCAAACTTGCCAATTTGAGGTGATTTCTCAAATCTTTTTGATGTACCATGGTCTATGGGCCTGTGTGGAGCTCCTCGGTATTCAATTCATAGGTAAAGTCCCCAAAATTGGCAAAAATATCGGCCAATTAAAAGGTGGTGCAAGGACCATGGAAATACTGTAGCTAATATACTGGGGATATCTGGAGCCAGGATATTGTCAAGTTCCGGATCGCTGTCGGGACCGATCAGATCCGAGGGGTCCTGTCAAGACAAGTTGAATGTGAGCGAGGGGTGAACACTACACAAGATATGGACTTCGCGTGGAAAGTGCGAAGTCCAGTCGGGACCGAGGTGGAGCCGACGGGGACAGAGTGGACTTGGCTTCAGCTCGTGCGCTGTGCCCTTCTCTACAACCCGTGTCCAATTTCGGAAAAGGTCGGAGGCCGACGAAGAGAGGATAACGGAGGCCGATGGAAGACCGAAGCGAGGATGAGGATAAGGAGGAAGTCTTAGTCGATATTCAAACTGACTAGAACAGGATGTACATAAGGCTTTTTATACTAAGTCTAAATTATTACTTAAGTGTCGGGGCCGTCGGAGCACCGAGGCTCCGTGATAGCGATGAGTGACTGCTGTACATGTGAGTCAATGCTGTGGCGGAGTTTTCAGAGGACTGAAGGTTCCGAGGGAGGGATATCATAGTGTGGAGTTGTGTCGTGATGATAAAGGGACCCAATAGGAACTGTTCGGAAAATACTCGGGAGCCGACGGGGTCCGAAGTCACGGTACGTGACAGATATGCCCAGTATATTAGCTAATATCCGGAGCATATCCTTACAATATCCTGAGGTCTGATGGCTACCATATATGGACTCAGGATATGCTCAGGATATTGTAACACAACATGTATAAACAATGTCCAAAAATAGAAATAAAGACCTGCCTTGTAAGGAGAAGGCTCAGCCAAGTGCAATCTGAAACTTGGTGCTAGGGTCAGGGTTTCCTTATGGGGAAGCAGATAAGATAAGATATACCTTATAAGGAAACCCTAACCCTAACTTTGATTTTCCCAATTGCCCTTGGCTAAGTCTTCTCCTTACAAAGCAGGTCTTTATTTCCATTTTTGGACATTGTTTGTACATGTTGTATTACAATATCCTGAGCATATCCTGAGTCCATATATGGTAGCCATCAGACCTCAGGATATTGTAAGGATATGCTCTGAATATTAGCTAATATACTGAGCATATCCTGGCTCCAGATATCCCCAGTATGTTAGCTAATATCCAGAGCATATCTGGCCATCGGATATTGCGGGTATATACTGGGGATGTTTGTAATATCCTGAGGATATACAGGGCCTGTATATTGCTTATTGTTCCCAGTGTGAGGAGCCATGCATGTGGTAGAAATAAAAGACAAGATGAGCAAACTTGGAGAGACCAGAGAGCACTTCAGATGGGAATAATGAACCATTGTTGAAGGAATCTAGGCCACATCTCCCCAGCTAGCACAAAATCATTATGAGTACTGTGTTCTATGGGTGAAATGAGGCTAGGAAAACAAGAAATTTGAAAAACCTTTGGAATGTGTATATGTGGGGATACACCATCTGCTACCTCTACCAAGATTAATTAGAAGCTTGCCTTCTGATGACTGGGTAGATCTTGCCACAACTGTTCCCAGCATCTTCGACCAGTTGGACCACCCACTACAAGCAACCAACAATAAAGCAGTTAATGGTCCTTTTTTGTGGGCACCTACAGTGATGGCCACAAGCCTTTATCCAATAGACATCCTCTAAACATATGAACCTGTAATATTTGTGCACCAGACCTTGGTCTGATCTGATCTTTTAGTCATCCAACTTCCAGATTTTAGAAGTCAGGTGAACAGATCATCATTAGGTTTTCATGCAATGAAGAATTACTGAATGTTTCCCATTTAACCATCTTTGACATCATTCAACATTAGACATTCTTCTGGATGTTGTAAAACATTAGATGGGAATATGAAGTTGATAACATTGGAAATAGATGTGGTATATGGCATATGCACAATGTCCACAGAATCATTGCCAATAGAATCCAAGAATTTTTGGAATAATCAGCATACAGCCCCCCCAAACATTGGTAGATTGTGTGGTAAGTTTGCACATTAGACAATCAGCCTAATCAAATGCTTTGAAATGTAGAGCACCTATCTTATCAATGATGTGGCATTTTACAGCAGCTAGGGGCTTGGTATGATCACTTCTTGGGTACATGGATTTTAGAAAGGATTGTACTCATCCACCATTCTGGACAGTCTTCCTGGTGAATCATGTAAATATCTCAGCAGTGATACAGTTGAAGGCAATGAGGGAATCACACCTGGAGCACATTTAGTCCTTTTCAATCTAGATTTATGAATTCATGGCATGAACCCAGTATTCCTCCTCATGAATTGGTCTTGAAGGTTGTGCACTTGTTAGTTGTAGGTAGGGCTCTTCAAAACCCACAAGCCTGTACACTATATACACATATGATCTAAAACACCCTCAGGAACACAGAGGGGAAACAAAGAAACTATGCTCACCTTGGTGAACAAACAGTACTGCAAAACCTTTGACAACAAAGTCTACTGCCCACCCACCACCAACCAGCAAACACTTCAGCACAGCTAGCACTACCCTCAAGTGGCATAGAGGTCCCACACAACAGGTGCACCACACAAGGGACACAGGGTAGTGTACTTTAGGATCATGTACACTACTGGATTACAGCGAGATTCCCCACTTGTGTTCCCTCTTTTCTCTGTGACATTCCTGTTCTGGGGCTTATTTCCACAGAATAAGGGTGAAGTGTACTACCAGGGCTAGTACGGTAGAGGAAGCAAGATTGGAAGTTGGATGATCAGAAGATGACACAAGATGCAAAGCAGGGAGGCAAAGCACATTAATAATCAAACTAAAGTACAAGACATTACAAGACAGTATTTATACTAATTTTATTATCAACTACCTTAATGGGTATAAGTAACATGATGGATGGAGGTAGCAGTAAGAAGTCCAAATGTGGATGAGGAAATAAGTAGTCCACATATAGACATCCTAATAAGGACATGGACCATCTAGATCAGGAACTTGTGCATGTGGATGAGGAACTCATGCATGTCCTATGAGTTCAAGACATGAGGCAGGATAGGGCTGAGTGGGTATCATGCATGGAATACTTTATTACTTAGCCCTTTCAATACATACATCAGCCAGTTCAATTCCGGGAAGGAGAACACCTTTGCTTGCGAAGCCCACTCAAGCTCAAAATTGCTGGCAGAGAAAGTGCGAGAAATAATTGGTGTCAACAGGGGGGTAATACCATCTTTACTAGCCCATGGCTGCATGGACTGCACCCATGTTAAGTGTTATCGCTCTGATCTCATTCAGGAGGGTGCAATCCTGGCTGGGGATGCTAATGTTGCGGGTTCAGAAGCCGGGCCTGTGGAGCCAGTAAGTGATTCAATACCATTT
This sequence comes from Mycena rosella, assembly GCA_029378255.1. NCBI lineage: Eukaryota > Fungi > Basidiomycota > Agaricomycetes > Agaricales > Mycenaceae > Mycena > Mycena rosella. The sequence continues at coordinate 123,373 of JARKIE010000179.1, read as the reverse complement.
GATACAATAAATTGACAATAATTTTGCAGATGGATCCTGCACTGGCCAAGGCACAAATTCTTCCTAGGATGATAACTGAAATCCTCCCTCAGCAGGAGCCGCCACCTGAAGGGTCTCCTCGAGGATATATTCGCCTGGCAGTGGCGGACAGAAAGACCCTGAAACATAAGGTATTTTTTTAATCCGCTTGAAATATTGCGGGATCTTAACAGGCTTTACAAGAAATGTGCCTTAGACCATTGCATTGGTCCCCTTGTAAATTACAAGGACAGATGATTTTGTGAAGCTCACACTGGGCGCAAGGTGCAATATTCCAGGCCCGGAAATACAAAGGAAATTCCACGTATATTTCAAATCTTCCGGATAATTACGGAGTTTTTACGGTGCCCGTAAATTTCAAGGATATTTCAAATAATCTTGTGATTTGCTTACTATTTCCGGGTGCTGGAAATTTGAAATATCCTCGGCATTTCCTTGGCAAACACTTACTATTTCCAGGATCAGGAAATTTGATATTTGCGGACCCTGGAAATTGCATTCATATATGATTGCCAAACAACCCAAAAAAGGTAATAGCCCGAGGAAATCTTGGTCATCTGACTGTTAGGATTACACCTTGCTCTGATCCTAAGATCCCAATCCTAAATAAGGAATAACTAGGTAAAGGACAAATCCTGTTGTGATATCACAGCATGTGATATAATCTGCAGCAGCTAAATGCAGACCTATGTAGATACACTGTATATATTTACTCAAGCTATTTGGGGCAAAGACGAGCTCACAGTAAGCTGAGAAATTTACTGATAAATTATAAATGTGAATGGCTTTGAATTGTATCTTTAGGAACCAACAAATATACAGATCGTGTGAAGCCTCGATTAATTGGGTGTTCATGTGATCTATTTTAATTTGTGAATAAGGGGGAAAATCATGTGTTGCACATAGAAATATGTACCACATGTGACTTGAGAGTGAAATCTTGCAGCTTCAAGTTCTGTTCCAAATGAGATTGACATTGAGCATATACTGTGTGAGCTAGATGTGTGACAGTCAAGTGAATAATACTGCAATTTATCAATTATGTAGAAACAGCTTGTGTAGTGGTGATAAAGATCTTTCAATCCCGGAATCCACCCAGGGTGGATTTCAGGTTGTCCGTAATTTCATAATTTCAGCAGAGATGAGCCTGAAGTCCACAAATAAGTGATTAGATGCAACGGCTCGGAGTTCAAAAGGAGTCAAAAGATAGCTTACTTGAACTTGAGTGAGAGAGTTCTTGAGGGCAACTGGGATACACACAAAGCAGCTGCTCTGACTCCAGTTAGTACCCACTCATAGAATATGGGATGTGTGGGTACTAACCAAGTTACAGGTCCAGTGAAACAGATCGGAGCTACACACAAGTCAACAAAGTGCAGTACTCGCTGACAGCCCTACAGGCATTCCGAAAAAAAATCAGATGATGTACACATATTCCTGGAAAGAGAAGGTAACAAGGTGAGTTTTCCAGTTGAAACAGCATACCATAATTCATAGGGTTGTAGTTTCGGTGTTCTGGGGCACTGGAGATCATAGCAGCATAGTCTCAGCGTTTTGGAGTCGTCCAGGCTCTATGCACAAACTGGTAATCAACAACAATGTAAGCCTTAGAATTCACAAAGCAATGAAAAAACTCACCCAATATATACTGTCATGATTTCGGCATTGCAGAGCAACTAGGGATGTGTGCAGAGTTCTGGCAATCAAACCAACAATGTCAGGGTTTGAATGCATAAGGCAATGAAGAGACTCACCCAATTCATACCAACATAGTTTCAATGTTTCGGAGCAACTCAGGGTGTGCACGTAAGGTCCTGGCAATCAACACAGCAAGGTAAGTGTTTGAATTCCCAAGGCAATGGAAATAAATAACTCACCCAAATTTTTACTGGCATGGCTTCAGCCTTTCAAAGCAGCTGGGGGTGTGCACACGATGTTGGCAATCAAAACAACAAGGTCAGCATTTGAATACACAAGGTAGTGAACTTACCATCCATGGAGGTATAGTGTCGGCCTTTTGATTGAGCCATGGCTGTAAGATACAGGCAAATTGCCATGGCCCTAGCCAGATTGTCATTTGGCTGCACGGTTGGACCCAGCCAGGCCCTGGCTGGAGCCAGAGATGGTTCCTTTTGGACTGTATTACAAGGTAAATGCAAAATAAAAGACTGTAGCACAGATTGAATCCAGGACCTGTTGGTGTGCCAGTATTTCTACAATTACCAGCATAACCACTATACCAAATGGCCCTGACTACCCCATTATTGTTTCCCATTACTTTACAACCCTAACCCAACCTAACTAAATCATTATTTCCCCAATAACTTTTCTACAATATACCTGGGGACTAACCTATAACTCTAACACTAACAGCTAACTCTAACCCCCTAACCCCTAACCAAGGCCCCTAAGGCAGGGCCAGTGTAGTGACTACATGCTAAATATGTAATACAATGCAGATGATGGTCACAGTATATTGTCTGCTGCCAATGCTTCCTTGGTGCAGTTGGTTTTGTTGCCTATCCTCCTATTAGTACCTGTGATCTGAAAGGTTTGGGTTTGATCCCCGCTGTTGTCATTTTAATTCTGGTCGCTTTTAGCCCCTAGCCCCAGCTGTGCAGCCAAATATCAAACACCCGTGGCCGTGTGAACTATGATGCATTACTACTTTGATGTTAACGGCCAGACCGTTAACATCAAAGTAGTAATGCATCATAGTTCACACGCTCCGGGTTCAATGCTGATTTACAAATTTTCCATGACTTGGGATTGGGCCTCTTTGAGGCCGGCGCTGAACCTTTAGGTTCAATTTGAGTAGTGAATTCTATGATTCAAAATGATTGGGTTGGATAGGTACCAAAGGCACTTAGACAAAGCCGTTTTAGATTGTTATGTGTGATTCTACACATTCTGAAAGCAAATATTTGTAAAACATGGGGGGTTCAAAAATTTCCTCCCAAAAAAACTATAAATTAACCGATTTGTGTCTACTTCCGATCTATGTTTATTGCTTCTACTTTCATCCACACCAACCTCGCCAGGTCCTTGTCGAGTCGTAGTTCGATTAGTCTAATTAGATCCCATCAAATTATGGCACTCAGATCCCATTTCTGGTGATGTCCGTCGGGTGTCACAGGTAATTTCCTTCCGCTCCCTCTGCCTCCCTCTGCCGTTGATAGTAGGATAAGCCGACACATGCAGAAGAGGGAGGTTCAATGTTTCCTACTCTACGAGCTCTCTCAGCCAATTCCAACGATTATTTTTGCCTCATATTATTCTTTTCAGGGTAAGAACTGAAGAGCAGATATTTGGAGGATCGTCCCTTGGAGAACGGCTTTACCAGCGGTGGTCGAGAAGATTTTTGAGGATAACAGCACGAAGAGTGGTTCAAGATGAGGAGCTGGGAAAGGGAACTACGCTGGATGCTATGCTTATCCTAACCAAACACACCATTGATGTTTGTGGCTATACTTGTCTGAAATCATTGCATTTGAGATGAGCCTAGGTTTTTTACCAAAGCCGAGAGCTATCAGAATTAAAACTCCGCCTGGCAAACAGAAAATAAACACCACAAGCTTATGAATGGACCTCCTGGGTGAAACTCATGCATTTTTGAATGTGTTCGAGGATGTTGCAACGGAGTGGTTTAATCTCTAGTGATCTGGCTATCCCTCAACGATTAATGGCACCAAAAAATCAGATAGAATTTGCATGGATAGGAATAAATTATGAGATTGCAGGGCTGTAAGTGCTATGGCTGCTTAAGCAAATGCTGCGATGGATGAGGATGGGGCCTGTCGGTTGCGTCCGGCAAACATTGCTTAAATCTCCTCTCAGGGAAATGTAATTAGACCAATCTTGGCAAGATCATGACATGGTGATTGATCTCGGGAATTAATATTCTCCGCGCCCGGATGCTGGCCCAACCACAAAGCAGAAATGACTAACACCAAAAATTGAACTCAGGGCATGTCATTGGTTCCAGGCGATGAAATAGACTTGCACAAGGGGATTCAAGCGAGTAAGAAGTTGAAAAACATAGCCTTGCATTTTGATTTATTTCTAGGTCTTGTCCCGTTTCTTTAAATTTTATTTTCACTATGACCAATGTTGTGTGACAAAATTTATTTGTACATGTAGCAAGAGTGGCTGAAACCCAAGTTCCCCAGGGTAGTATATTCTGGGGATATTTGTAATATCCTGAGCATATCCTGAGCATATACAGGCCCTGTATATTGCTTATTGTCCCCAGTGTGCCAGACGGAATCAGCTACAGTTCCCTCCTCACACATCAGCTCCAAGTCAGGACTCTGCCGTTGAGTTTCTCAGAGTATATGTTCACATCAATTCAGATAGTTATTTGTGAGTTTGTGGTGTTGAATACACCGGACAGGAATGTATATGCATGTGCTCAAATTGAGGGACAAAATTAAGGAATCTGAGAAATTCTGAGATTCAGGAGCTGATGTAAGATTGATGGATTTCAACATGCCACCTGTTTTTGGAAATAAAGTATTTCCATTTTTGGAAGGTTTGGTCATGCATAATGTGTTTGGCGGTCATATATGAATGCAATTTCCGGGGTCCGGAAATATCAAATTTCCTGATCCCGGAAATAGTAAGTGTTTGCCAAGGAAATGCCAAGAATATTTCAAACTTCCGGCGCCCGGAAATACTAAGCAAATCACAAGGTTGTTTGAAATATCCTTGAAGCTTACAGGTCCCGTAAATACTCACTAATTATCCGGAAATTTTGAAATTTACGTAGAATTTCCTGTGTATTTCCGGGCCTGGAATATTGCACCTTGTGCCCAGTGTCACTTGGACTTGCGCTACAAGTGTGGGATTATTCCCTGTGGGCGTCCGATTCATTCTCCAGGGGCTCTGACCTGTGATGAACAGTCGCATATGGACTGGTATAAACAGTACAGAGACCGCTTTCACTGCCTGTCCTTTCCAGGTGTGCAAAGGGTCATTCGGCGCCAAGCAGAGGCGGCTAGCGGAGGTGTAGATGCCACCGTCGGGCCTTCCCTTCAAGTGCAGCTACAAGCATTGGGAGAAACTCCCAGAAAAAAGGTTGTTCATACCTTCAAGGCAAAGATGATCTATTGCCTACAAACTGTACAATGGGCCTGTGGGCTGCCCGTTGGATGGGGAAAGTGTTTTCGCGCTGAAAGCACACCACAGGTGCTTTCAATCCTGAACAAAATCTGGGAAGATGCCCCAGAAGCCAGACCGGGTTTCATTGCATACGACAAAGCTTGTGATCTGCTGAGGCACATTGTTACACAGGATCCCAATGACCTCTGGCTGAAGACAACAAAATTCATTGTCGATGCGTGGCATTACATTGGTCATCGTGCCAACAATGTTCTGTGTCGGACAAGGTGTAATCCAGCACCAACCAATGGCACTCAACCAGATTCAATACTCACGGACGTGGATGATAACGGCATTGCTCACCAAATGCGTGCTTTCAACACGGAAACAGCTGAACAGCTGAATTCTTGGCTCAACGATTTTGAATCACAACTTCGCCAGATGACCGATGTCAGCTATGACTTCTTTGTCCATGTTTTGATGATGATATATGCAGAAACAGTGGAGAGGAGGGTGCAATCGAAAGGCAGAGAGTTGTCAGAGGAGTTCTGGGGGCAAGTCAACAGAGATATAGTATATGTTTAAAATGGATATCCGAGTCAGAATAGAGGGAAAGTCATTGACTGTCGTTGGCGGCCAGTGGCTGACACCGGCTCCCAAAATTTATTTGGGTCAGTGGATGTTGGCAAACGTCGCTGGGAACTGCCGTCTTTAGATGGCCTTGGTATATGGTGCACAGGCGGTGGAAGACAACAGCTGTCATCGGCTTTTGCCTAGGCAGCCATAATGTCAAGACAGCCGTGGGGTGAAACTGGCCATTGCCGACATGAATGAAAACAGACAGAGCCATTGGCTTTCGTCAGCATGAATATAAAAATGGAGAGTGGTTGGCTTTCAATGCCACAGATATATATAAAAAGCAGAGCCGTTGACTTTCACCGTCACAAATAAAAAAGGCAGAGCCGTTGACTTTCACCGTCACAGATAAAAAAGGGAGAGCCGTTGGCTTTCACCATCTGTGGTGGGCAGTGGCTTCCGCCGACTATCACTTCAACTGAAAACTTACTGCAGTCGCCGGAAGTCATTGAAATTCAGTGTCTATTTGAGTACAGGGAGAAAGGATGAAGGACACTGAAAGCCAGTGGCTGGCGGTGTTCGGCTAGACGGGGCGGCAATGCGTGAAACTTGTGTCTGTCACACATTGTTACATGTTGTGAGTTGGTGCTTGCCAACAGAAAGGGGATCAGATGTCGCTGATTGCCAGTGGGGCCGGTGGCCCGCCCCACCACATGCCCTGCGGGCATATTACTGTTCCATCCTCCAGATTTCAGACCGGTCCAGAGCTGGCTCAGATGGTCTCGGACCATTGGGCCTATTACTCTATCACATATTACTAAGTGTTTTCCATTTATCTGTTCATCTGATCCTCTCAACTTCTCATTTATTGTCTTGTCTTACTCAGCTAACTTCTTTGTCTATATATGGACTCTCACTTATTGTTATGTTCTTGGTCACGTTACATTACCTTATTTGGGTTAACAATAACGGACTTAGTATAAATACCACTGGGGACAATAAGCAATATATAGAGCCTGTATATCCTCAGTATATCCTCAGTATTTTACAAAAATCCCCAGAATATACCCCAATATACAGGGTCTGTATATGCTCAGTATTTTTGAAACATACTAAAGATATCCTTACAATATCCCAAGGTCTGATGGCTACCATATATGGAGTCAGGATATGCTCAGTATTTTGTAATACAACATGTACAAACAATGTCCAAAATAGAAATAAAAGACCTGCCTTGTAAGGAGAGGCTCAGCTGAGGGCAATTAAGAAAATTAAAGTTAGGGTTAGGGTTTCCTTATAAGGAAATAGATAAGATAAGATATACCTTATAAGGAAACCCTAACCCTAGCATCAAGTTCCCAATTTCACCTCAGCTGAGCCTTCTTCTTACAAGGAAGGTCTTTTATTTCTATTTTTGGACATTGTTTGTACATGTTGTGTTTCTAAATATTAAGCATATCCCGAGTCCATATATGGTAGCTATCAGACCTCAGGATATTGTAAGGATATCTTTAGTATGTTTCAAAAATACTGAGCATATACAGACCCTGTATATTGGGGGTATATTCTGGGGATTTTTGTAAAATACTGAGGATATACTGAGGATATACCGGCCCCGTATATTGCTTATTGTCCCCAGTGTACACGTCAATACCTTCATGTACTTCAGCTGTAAAATTAATGTTGTTTCCATGTTTCCTCTCATGGACTGAGACCACTTCACCATCTTGTCTTTGGCTCAACTCCGGAGTTGCACCAAACCTCCGGACGTCCTCTTCATCCTCCATCTTGACTTCCGCTCCATCTCCGACCTCCGACCTCTGGTTCCCACGCTCCTCCAATCTTCATTCATCTTCCACTGGATCGTATCTGCGGACCTTCCGTTTACTTCCGGAGTTCTTCCGGAAGCAGGGCTCTGACCGGATCACTATTTTCGGAGTAGCCCCTATTGGCTTGGCTATATGCCATGGAGTGTCTGTCCCTCTGTTTGTCTCGGCTTGGATGCCAGACTGTTGCACACCCTTCTGAGCTGTGGTGCTTGCGAGAATAGCCGACATCTAAGGACTCCAGTCCCGTTCCGGTCTCCGGTTTCCAGACTTGTACCGGACTGGACCCTTGCGGCTCTGGGTCCTTCCTCCCTCTGGCTCAGGATATAACACTGGCAGATGATGCTGAAGTATCCAGTAAAGGGCCTCTGAAAAGAGGTTAAAACTATATGGGGCTGAGTGTAGGCTGAACATAAGAAACTGTTTGTAGTAGAAGCTGCCTTCCCAGCGATAACCAAGAAGTGGCCAGTCCAATGGGCGAATGGGAAGGTGTCGGAAAGCCTGCTCCAAGTTGAGTTTACTTTACGTACTTGTATGGGAGCAACCGGCTGACCACCATGACATGGCTGTTGTCTCTTTTTCAGGCAACAGCCCCCATTGTCATTGTGACTGTTGCCTAAAGAGGCAACAGGATTTTTTTTCTTTGCATTGTTGTCTTCAAAGTGGCCAATACAATTACTCTGGGTAGCCACAGGGACTGTTATATATACATTCTCTGTGCCAAAGACTCAAGCTCAGAGGAGGAAAATTCAGCTAATGATTACAACCCTGCATAGACGGTCTCAGGGAAGTGTAGTGGATTTTACAAATTTCTTTCAATGTCACAACATTTTTTAAGCAACGAGCCCTATAGTCACTGTGACCCTCCAAAAAAAAAGGCAACACAACGGGTCTACAGTGACCGTAACTGTCACCCCCATACAGGTATGTACAGTAATCATCTGGGAACCTTGACCGGTGGAAACAAGATCCTCAACAGCACGGTTAAACATATCGTATGAAATGGCTGCCTCAGAATTGTTAATTCTGTCATTAACAGAGCGCCCGCTGACATCCCTGCTGACGAGCTGAGCACAAGCTAAACCCTGAAATGGGTGAGCGACTTCAAGCAGGAAGGAGGAGGTTTAAAAAAAGAATGTGAATGTTTCAACCACGTTCAGCACTGTGACTGGCAACTGTGTGGTGATGCGGATGGAGGCATAGACAGGAACAGGAGCAGAGGCAATAAGCATGGACAAGGGCGAGGATGAGAGTAAAGCGGGGGCAATGAGCACAAGGGAGTGGGGTAAAAACCTGTTCTTTTGCTGGTAAAACTACACACATTTTATAGTACAGAAGATACAGAAAGGAATAAATAAAATACTATGCAAACAGAAATTAGATTTATACAATGAGATGGAAATTGGTGAGGAATGAGCAATAGTACGGAGTGGGTGAGCCAGAAAAATACAGATTAAATTGGCAGGGCTGGCGGAGCATGTGCTGAGACCAGAGGAATATTGAACTTTGGTAAAATTAAGGGACAGGGGAATATTCAGTTGCTGCGCAACAATACAGGGGATGGCGACAGACATAAGTGTGGTGGTGGTCGGGAATCGACCGGGTCCTAACTTATCTCTGGGAGCACAGCCAAGGTCAGCGGCCATAGCTGATATGCCAAAATCTGTAATCAGCACAATCATGTTATGGTGTCTGTGTGGGTGCCTTTTATGGTCAGCGCACCAGTGCACATGTCACTGCGAGGCCAAGAGAGATGGTGAATCCAACAGACTTTTCGAGAGCACTTGCGAATAGCAACACCAAGGGGGGAAGTGCGAAATTGTGGAAAGTGAGGTTTGGAGAAAGGACTCTATATGCGGTCTTTGGATAGCTGGGTAGAAATTGCTGAGCTAATTGCATCCAGGTGCTCAAAAGCAGAAGGAAGGTTGTGACTGGTCTGCGACACAAGCCAGTTGCCTGTAAACCCAATATTTACCCCATGATCAATAATGTGAAGGATGCTCCACACAAAAATACAATCTGGACAATCTCGGAGGAAGAACTCCCAAGCATGCCGATTGAGGGATGACAATATGAAAGGGAGAGTATCTGCATCAGATGGATGGTAGAGAAAATAGTGCAAACAGTGCGGAAAGCAAACCACAGGCATGAGGGAGGGTGTGTTGGCACAGAGTGCTGAACTGTGTGGTACAAAGACAGGTGCAGCAGCGAAGAGTAAACCTGGATAGCACAAAGATGGGTGCATCTGGCTGTAGACTAGATCTGTGCAGCATAAATACAGGCACACTCAACCGAAGGCTGGACCTAATTGGGAAAACCACCAGAGCTTCTGTGTGCAGAGGGGACTTGTGCGGTACAAAGACCAGTGCATCTGCCCTGAGAACAAAATTGTGCAGTACAAAGCCTGTCACATCAGGCCAGAGAGCAATTCTGTGTGGCACAAAGACTAGTGCCTCAGCCCAGAGAGTGGTGCATTTTTGTGGTACAAAGACCAACGCATCAGCCTGGAGGGCAAGGCCACATTGAGTGGAAAGCACTGTAGACTCAACAAGAAGCAGCGGCTCAATGTAGCCCAGAGGACCAGGAGCAGACACTGGAGGGGAGATGCTGGGGATACCAGAAGCTGTGACTGAAGATGGATGTGCAATTGACTCAACAATGAGGAGCAGTGGAGAACCAAGCTCAGCACAGGATTGGTGCGCCAAATGGCATAGGAGGAAAGGTTTGAAGTGCTTAGAATGAGTGCAGCGACCACCGGAAGTGCAGGTGAAAGCCGATGGGGACTGGGATGAGGGCGGTGATCGGATGAAATGTTTTGAATGCTGCCGTGACCCAGAGTTCCTGTGCACAAAGGGGGATGATGCCAGCGACCAGGTGGGGTGAGGCATTCCGTGGATCGATGCTCAGTGGCTCAAATGAGTGGTTCAGGTCTATCAATTCCTAAGAGTCATCTGACTGCAAGCATGCTATGAGATGTAGGTAAGAGGAAGAGTAAACATAAACAGGGGGATCACGTGTTCCTCCTCCACCTGTAAAGCCTCAGTAACCGAACTAATTAGGCCAGCCATCATGGGTGCCTTGGCCAGCCTAGTTAGGGTGCCCTAAGGTCAGTTAGCGCTATTCTCAATAAACCTTGCAATATCTGATATTTCTACCTGAAATCCTTGAAATACTTCGCAATAGCACTGGGCAGGTGACTTAGGCATTTCAGGGCATGTCCCACCATACCAACAGCGTGATGGCTTGATTGCTGCTGTGATTGCTGTCCCAACTGCCGCTGCTGACGTCCTTGACTAATAATGTACAGAAATTGTAGAATAAATACCAATTAAAAAGATAAAAAGAAGGTCCATCCAATGCACCCAACGCGCCCAGGTGTGCCAGAGGTGTGCCTTCACTGTGCATTGTTGTGCCACTGCCTGCCCAGCGCGCACTACATAAATTCTCGAAAAAATCACCATTAAAAAGAAAAAAAAGTGCACCTGATGCACCTGACGCACCCAGGTGCGCCCAAGGCGTGCCTTCACTGTGCATCATTGTGCTGCTGCTCACCCAGCCTGTGCCTCACAGTGCTCGTAAATTCCCGAAAGAATCACCATTAAAAAGAAAAGAAAAAAGTGCACCTGATGCACCTGAGGTGTGCCTTCCCTGTGCATCATTGCACTGCCGCCTGCCCAGCATGTGCTTCACAGTGCTCATAAATTCCCTAGAAAATCACCATTAAAAAAAGAAAAAAGTGCACCCAATGCACCCAATGCACCTGGGTGCACAGGCAGCTCACGATGAACTCACCATCATCATGGTGGCTGATCCCTGCCTGGCCTCCACGTGATCCAAAAATATTCGAAAAATATTCATTAAAAAGCCAAAAAAAAACTCATTGCTGCTAGCCCCACCTGCTATTGTGGGCCCCATCCTCCAAGCCCTACAGACTTACTCTTACTCTTCACTCTCCCCTTGGCCCACATTATAGTCCACCAATAAGGCTGCCACTTGGTGAATGACCTCTGCTACCTTCCTCTCCTGTTCCTCATCGCCCTCATCCTCATCCTCGTCCTCGTCCTCCCAGCCCTTCTCGATCACAGTAGGTCTCCACCCTGCTGCCATGTCAACAGTTACTACCTCCTCATCTACATCCATGGACCCTTCCTCCTGCTCTCGTTCCCTCCCTGCCCTTCTCTCCGACCTCTCCTGCTCCCACTGCTCCCGCTGTGCCCCTCTGTTCCTTTGACATCCCTGGCACAATACTCCCTGTAAACCCGACTTTTTGGCAGCTTCCAAAACCTCTTCATATGGCCCATATCCTCCCTACCTCGCTCAAGCCAATACAGCTGGACCAGGACAGCTGAATCATGGTTCCCTACATTCTCGAGCTCCGACTCCCAACGTCGGTGGAACTCATCCTCATCGTTGATCCAAGTCACCACCTGCTGAATCTTGACATTGAGCTGAACTATCTCTTCCTTGGCTCGAAGCAGCTTAAAGTATTTATCCATTGCATGCCTGCTAGCTGGTCGAGTCCATGGCTTCATATCCAGTTCCCTGTCTGTCGCCCAAAGCAAGTCAAAATCCGCGAGGAAGAAGTACTCCACAACTTCATCCCAGGTGATTTGAGGTGCTGGCAGCTCAAGAGACAATTCAGCCAGGTTGTATCGATGAATGGTGTTCTTCACAGCGACTGATCAAGCCTGCAAGGCCTTTGCAATATGTGGACGCATCTTGTATCCTTTATAAAATCAGCATTCAATAAACAGACTGTTTGGGTTGTACACATCTGTCTGGGACATGTTCACCTTTGTAGGCTTGAAGATATGTTCCACTATCAGGAGCTCCAGATAGTTGAGCACATCAATGAACTTCTTCTCCTTCACCACCTTCACTGCTGCATTGTACTCTTCACAGTCAGTTGTCCATGGCTCCTTCAAATCCAGCTGATTTTCGAGATCTTGCACTGCCTCCATATCACATGTGTAAACTTCTTCAGCATGACGTTTGGCACATTTTGCAGTGTTGACCTGCACAGAATTGTAGGAGCGTAGCAGCTCAAAGGATCTTCTGAACGGTGCTCAACTTGGCTCTGCAAGCACATCAGCAGCATCCCGAGCTTCAGGGGTCATTGACGTACTTGCTTATTCCAAGATTGACCAATTTCTGCACATAGTCCATCTCCACGGTAATGACCTGCTCTGCCATGGTATTCTTCTTCATTAAGAGCCACTCCTTCTCCTCCACCAACTACTGGTGAAACTTGTCGACCGAAGGAATACCTTCACTACACATCCAGTTCTTGATCACCGGTTCGGTCCTCAGGATGCCGAACACCTGCTCATAGTTATCGCACAGAAATTTGCCTCATCAAAATCCATCAGCATCGAAGGAAAAGCACAAGGTCCAAACTCACTCAGATGAGCATATGTCTCCATGCTGTTAAAATGTTTGATGTAGGTGGTAATCTCTTGCTGGCGATAAAATCGACTCGAATATTGAACGGACTTGGCAAGGCCATTGGAGCGGAAGAAGAAGCACTCACACCCTTCAAGATCTACTAAGCCCAGCCCCTCAATATATGTTACCAGAAAATTGAAGCTGACACAGATGGTTATGGGCATGCCCGTGGAACGCTCCCACCAGCATCTTGAGTAACCATTCTTTGGCTTGGGGATCGAGGTTACTGTTGCGTATTGTTGCCTCCAAGTGGCATCTAACCTCGTATCCCAGCCCGGATTTTTTTGGGAAACAATCCAGAAGCTCGTTGATGATAGCCAAGGGATATTTTGCCCTGCAAGCTTGTCAGACAGTTTTATTTGAGCACGGAGAAGGGAACGACAAGGAAAGATGTACAATTAACCACTCCGAATCATGTTGCAAAGGAGAAGCACAAATCTGTGTCAACAAAGGGCTAAAAAGATTCCTGTCTCATCGAAGATTTCCCATATTTTTGAGGTAACATTGTTGATCATATTCTTCCAGCAGTCAGCACACGGTGTCTCCTTGCCCTGAATTAATATTAGCCAAAATTTGCCCACAATCACAGGCCACTTACTGGAATCTCATCCGTGGGCAGTAGGTTCACCAGCTTTGTCTTTGCCCATCTTCGCCCGGCTGATGTAGTACCCCTCCCCTGCATCTTGGTTGTCCGTCCTCTCCTTCGAGTTTTCTGGTAGCGGCTCACCAGTCTCCTCATCCACCTCTCCATCTTGATTGGCCTCTTTCCTCCAAACTCGCCTCAATAACTTGTTCCTGTCCATGGTCACGAGAATGGAGAAGATCATCTCGGGCTCCCCCTCAAGCTCGTACATATAGGCAGGGCATGCATGTTTCAGCTGCCAAGTCAAGTCCTGGCCTAGCAGAGCCAGGACCTTCTACTCAATATAACACTTAACGTTGAGTTAGAGATTGTAGCAAATGGAGAACTTCTGACAAAGATACAGTTTGTAAGGTTCCTGAATTGTTGGTGCTATTAGCCACTGTGATGCTTCGAGACTTCAAACTCACCCCATGTAAATCACACAAACTTTTAACAAAAGCCTGGACAGTGAAATGTGGACACCGAACATGCACCACTCAAAAAAATTCAAGGGTGCATATTGAAACAACCATGGTGGGGTCATATGGAACACAGGGAAAGAGCCCTTGCTTTATTAAGGCTGCTGCGGCGCCTCAACCGCCACCATCCAAGCATGTGTCCAGAGTGTATGCTTCTGAGTATAAATCAGTTCTGTATGTTTCACCGTGGGACCAATTGAGCTCACCAAAGAGATCAACTACCCAGATGAGATAGTCTCCCTCCTCTTCTGACCCCGATCGACATGGTGCAGGCGTGCCGGCTCCCATCCAAACGGTATACATCGCAACCATATCCTTCATCTGGCCAGCAAAAGCCCTTGTTCGCTTCTCCACACGATCTCGACAAGTTCTCCAGTTGGAGTGTTTGGGGCTATGGAGATCAGCTCAGTCCTGGAAAATTCCAAACAATGTGATGTACCATGTTTTCTGCTGCTCAAAATCCATCTCCTGCGGAATTGCATCTGCATCGTCAAACTCTCTGCCACCATGACTCATCTCAGCTGCTTTGGTGCCATCCAGGACTTTGCCGACTTTGATCACATTATCGTCGTCTGCCATGCTATCATAATCATTCTGGAAATCTCAGAGAGCTTCCAGCACCTCTTGTTGGTCCAGCTCCAAATCTACATGGAGTGTTGAACATGACAGAACAGCACAAAACAAAAGACAGAGAAAAAACTTACTTTCTATTCGAAGCTGCTGCTCTACAGCATGCTTTTGCCGATATTTGTCTTGGATGGCACGGCTTCCCATAGTGGTCCAGGTATTCTTTTTCGGCTTGAGACGTGCTCTCCCTAGATATGCAGAGCCAATAACTGTGACTTTTTTGGAGACGCTGGACCCATGCCGGATCGAGGAGGGTGGCATTGTAGAGGTGGTCAGTAACAATGATCACCAACAATTGTGATGTGCAACGTGTACCATCACATCATGTGACCATATCATAGAGTTTTTCAGCTGCCTGTCCTTCATCCCTCTACAACAAGTATAGGACCCGTGCCTTCAGCACGGCAACGTCACGGCTGATTCTCAGTGGTGAGGGTTTTTTTTTTGAAAGAAAAAATATATATATGTATCTAACTGGGTACCAACTACCTGTAACAAAAATGTGGACAGTAAACCTGGCTTGGAAACCGAGGTAAACATATGGGTGAAGCAACACTTCTGGATATTCTTGCAAAGAACCTTGAATCGCTGACTGGAGGTGCATCGAGAAAGTGCAACATATAGCTGGCCATGGGCAAAGACATTGGTGTGGAGGTCGAGCCCAACATAATCAACTGACTGGCCCTGTGTTTTGTTTATGACCATCGAGAATGCAAGACAGGCAGGAAACTGTTAATGTTGCTACGACTTGTGACCCATGCCTTCGGCATGTCAATAATTTCGGCTGAATCTCAGTTGCGGGACAGGGACACTCTCTCTCTCTCCCTTTGTCTGAATATTATTGTGAAGTGTTTCAACTTTATGTATAGATTGGTTCAGATAAAAATTGTCTGTTGGGGTGCTAGCGCAGGGCACTGGTTGAACATTTCAAGTGTTTCGGTGAAAATATTGCTGAAAAATGTTTAGGCTTTTGCTGATTTTTTTTGCTGAAATAGTAGATGAAAAACTTGAAAGTTTTTCGGGCCTTTTTGACTCAAAGTGAAAAATGCGAAACAAAGTCAAAAAACTTTTGAAAGATGTTCAAGTTTTTCACCTACTTTTTCAGTGAATAACTTCTGCAAAATCCTAAACATTTTTCACCAATTCACCAAAAACTTGTAATGTTCAACTGGTGGGGCATGAATGAAGAGTTGGCTCTCATCTTGAGACTTGAGCTGATGGTTCCTGTGGAATAAGGTTGCAAATTGCAAGAAAGCTGGCTGAGGGCCACAGATTTGTGATCCTTTGACTGTGACCTGGCCCACGGGGTGCAGCCATGCAAATCAGGTGAATTCTAAAGTTCCAGGGTGTGAGCATAATAGTTTGGCATGGGTCCATAAATGTATTTTCAAGCTCAAAATTCTCTCATCTGAGTATGGTTGTGACCCTGAAACACACAGTTGGCCTGAAAGATGGATGCAAATTGGGAGGAACATGGGATGGGACTTTCATGATTTATTGACTGATAAATGTCAGAGAACATAGGATTATTTGAACAGGCACTTGAGCTGATGGCATGGTCCTGGTAGAGCTTGAAGTAAACACTGGAAGGGAAGTCAGAGATCGAAAGGGTCAGTATGAATACGACACTTACCCGAGGCCAATATGGAAGAACATAAATCCACACAGCACAGCAGGCTGGGAGATCCTAAATAAAAAGATAGAGGTAAATGTTGAGGTCGGATTCTAAACATATTTGGAGAGCAGAGGGAAGTGTGATTGGCATACCTGAGTCATAAAATGGACCGTTATCCTCAAGAACAGCAGCTATGCAAGAAATTAGCAGGAAAGAGCCGCTGCACGGCTGAAGGGTCATCACAAAAGCTGTGTCCACTGTCTCTGCTTATATAGGATTTCAAAACTTTCATGTCAGCACAGCGGCTTGTCGGGTTCTCGAAATGCGACTGAGGCGACTGGACGAGGGAAAAGCAGAGTTGGAGGGGACAAGCAAACAAGCAGCTGGAGTATAGACCAGAATAGTATAGAGAATAGTAGAATAGTACAGGGTTTATATACAAGCGCCAAGGGATTTATAGGGGACTAGGGGGTTTGGTGCCTGTGGTAACAGGACACATAGGGTTAATGCACAATATTAATACCGATCGTTGTTCCTACGATCGGGATGTGGAGGGGTTGAGTCCGGAATAACGGAGTTGAACCCCGGGATATCGGAAAAGAATTCCGGATCATGACATTTCAGAGACAGGCAGCAGAAAATGTAAATTAAAAGAGAAAAAACTCAGTTAGTCACAGACATGAAAATTCAAATAAACTTGGGGTAGACAAAAGTCAGGAAAGTCGCAGATAGGTAACTGGAAATCAACACAGATCTTGAGGTACTATTTTAGGTGATCACAAGTGATAGAACTGTCTCTCCTCGGCATGTGAATTTACCATGTATATCACATACTCAAAGAATTTCGGAATTTTATATTATTGTCCCGAGTTTGGGGTCACAAATTGTCACAAATGAAAAATGTTAGATCATGGTCAGCATAGCAATGCAGTTTGTTATTTTTATTTTTGAGGACAAAAGCCATTGTAAGAACAGGAAATATTAGTGAGACTACCACACTATTAGAGGTTGTATTATAATAGCAGAAGGGTGTTGGTGAGTTAACTGAAGCTTTAAGCTTGACACTTGCGCTGTTAGGCGACTCGGTAAAAACTCGTAAGGAGCCTACAGAACTACTACAGTTTATATACCTATTAGTATTTCATCTAGACTATTCTACTCAATTCTGAGTCCTTCAGTTGCTGACTGAGAAAGCTCGGGCTGACTGATGTCCGCTGATCGGATCACTAATCACCGATGCGCCATCAATCTCCAACAACGGGGGATATATGAGAAAAGCATGGGAGAGAAAGATGGGGGCAAGAATTTCAAGTGTGCTATATTATCATTAAATGAAATGAGCCTGGGGGTGACCCTATGTTAGATTGAAACACAACCCAGGACTTAATGGTCTTATGGTACAGTTGGTTTCTTGCGATGCTCTGAATTTGGCTTAAAATTCCAAGGTCCGCAATTCAAACCTGCCTTTTGGCAAATTTATTTAATTTAGTATCGTGGGAACAGGCCGCTGCACGGCCGACAGGGGTGTGGGGAAATGCACGTGATTATATCACATGATTTATCAAAAAAAGCTGTGTCCCTCGTCTCTTCTTATATAGATCTCTGCTCCCCCACTTTGTCCCTCTGCCCCAAACTTGTTCTGCCTCTTTCCAACCCCCAACTCACCTCCTTAGAACATCTTACATCCACTCTACTTGTGTTTTGAGCCCCTCAGAGGCCAGTGCCACTCATGCCACTTGACACACCACCAGATGTGTTCTTGAGCTAAAACTAACCCATGTGTATGCCATTTCACTCTACCTTTCTCCCCTACCTTCTCTATCTTCTTTGGACCCTAAAAAGTCCCTCTGTAAACTGCTAGAGAGTCTGAGAGCTGACCCTGGTGCTATGGCAGAATCTGCATTTGAGTCCTTGTTCTTTTCTCTTTTTCTTCTTTGCTATGACGTGTAAACCGCTGGAGAGTCTGAGAGCCAACTCTGGCACTATGGCAGAATCCATGTCTGCTTCTCACCATTTTTTCTGAAAAATTATTTCTCCTTCTTTATTCTCTTTTAATTAAAATGTCTTGCAGCCTCCTTGTGACAAACCACTCGCTCCGGCAAGGAGTTCTCCACTTTTGACCTCGCCGTCAGTGTCGGCCTGGTGGTCAAGACCCCAGAGTACTTTGATGTCGTGGAGATCTTGGCTCAGGCCATCTCACAGCAGGAAGCCACCGGCTTACTCAATGAAGCCACCGACATCTAGCCTGCCTTTCCCTTTGGATTAACCTGAAACCTGACTCCCCTGCCCCTATCGCTTTCTTCACCAAGGCTTCCTTTGCCACACCTTCCTCCTCCAAGGATTGCACCAGCCTGTACACAGTAATGGACCAGAAGAAGGCTGACTCGAAAGTTTGTCAAAATCAGAAGTGCACTGCTACCCAGCTCAAGAGCGATACCCCAGGCCCAGGCATGAAGGGTGTCCATCTTAAGTGACATGCTGAGGCTATGAACAATGCACACTAAGTGGACATAGATGCCGCAGACCTCTTGCACACCCAGCCTGTGTGGATTGGCAATCACAATGCAGAGAAGAAGCAGCTGCATGGCATGGGCAGGCGAGTCTACACAGCAGAGGAAATCATGGCACTGACAGGCGAGGATGGTTTGACTTACATAGATTGGAATGGATAGTGAGTAGTGTTGATCCCGTCATCCTCTTCCCTTTACTTACCTCACTCTCCAACCTCTCCATCCCTATT
This sequence comes from Mycena rosella, assembly GCA_029378255.1. Classification (NCBI taxonomy): domain Eukaryota; kingdom Fungi; phylum Basidiomycota; class Agaricomycetes; order Agaricales; family Mycenaceae; genus Mycena; species Mycena rosella. The sequence goes on along the minus strand of JARKIE010000179.1, from coordinate 104,304 downwards.
ATCGACTCTCATGGCCGAATTATTGCCGTCCTTGGTGGCATGGCTCAGGACATCACCAGCAGGAAAATTGTAACCGATGGTGCCGCGAAGCTCATAGAGGACAATGCTCACCGCTTGAGCCACTCATCCGACAACCTGCCTCATTGCCGTGCACAGAAATCTTATCCCCAAGTCTCTCGAGGAGTATCCCGTGGTGGCGGTCAAACGGTAAGTCCTTTCCCGTCCATACTGCTATTTCTTTCTCAACAAAAGTACAGGAACCAGGGGAGCTCCAGAATAATCCCGCCAACACAGCTGTGACGGACGAGCTCCTCGCGCATGAATACTTTGGACACCTCTCCCGCTTCGCAAATTGTATGTGCCTACTTTTTCAGATCTTTCTGGTGGCTCACAATTCATGATAGTGCTTTTCTGGATATTTGGGCCCCTGCTCTTCGCATTTTACAGTGTGCAGATGGGCATGCTTGCCACCCATTACCCTGGCCTCTCCTGGAACTTTGCCGGTACCGTGTTTGCTGTGTGCACTTTCAATTTTGGCCCCCGGGCAATCACTGTCCCCCACCTCGACTTCGGCAATCTCTCCTGGGGCTGGTGCACCATCACCGCCTTAGGAAAATTCAATCCCAACCTTGGCGGCCATCTTATACTATGGGACTTGAAGCTCGTCATCTGATTCCCACCTGGTTCCACATCCTCATTCCCTCTGCTATTGTTCGGCACTCAAAGGTCTCTGCCGGCACCACGGAATCTCACTTCTCCTTCACCCAATACATTGCTGGAGGTCTCTTCAGATGGATCCAGAACGGCTTCCAAACTGACACAGCTTTTGAGAGGGATGTGACCGCAGAGGAAAAGACAAAGCAAGCTGAAGAGTTGGCGACTTGGTCGCTGGGGCAAGTTCAGAAGTAGCTTGCATACTAACGATGGCTGCAGATGTGTTATTTCCAAGTTCACCAACCAGGATTTGATGCATTTTTCACTCACCTTAGTTAGATCCCCAAATTGGGAAGCTCTCCCCCAAGCGCATGATGCACTTCGACCAGAAGCATGCATTCCAGCTCAAAGGTGTATTGTGTACATCCTAAAGATGATGTATTGTTATATTCGTGCACACGGACTTTGGTCCGTCTCTGACTTCCGGCCTCTGACCTCCGACCTCCGAACGTTTGGAGGTCGGAGACGGAAGATCATCGGGTTTTTACGCAATGAAGGTTTACTGAGTGTTTCCCGTTTATCCGTTTTTCCGTTCCTTCTTAACTTCTCGTTTATTGTTTTGCTTAGTCAGCAGACTTCTTCAACCAAAATTGGACTCTCGCTTATTCTTATGTTTTGATTTACCATATTTGGGTTAACAATAACGGACTTAGTATAAATATGCTTTAATATCCTCATGTACTTCAGTTTGATTATAAATGTTGCTTTGCCCCTTGCTTTGCTTCCGAGTCTTCCTCCGGTGTCCTTTCGGACTCCGTCTTCCTTCGTCTTATCCATCGGCCTAGGATAGTACGCACACCCTGACCTTCCTGTGGTGTTTGCGCTCACCTCCGATATCTCCGACCTCCGGTCTCCGGTCTCTGACCTCCAACCTCCGACCTCCGATCTTCCAACCGGAGACCTTCGGTGATAGCCCCCTTCATCGGCACGGGATATAACATGTATGTATGTTAGTTTAGGTCATTTAAGCGAGAATAGGTAGAGTAATGACTTACTTTTTGACCAGATCCAGATGCCGATAAAACCGCGGCATAGACCACGAGGGCTTTGAGTGCCAGCACCAACACAAGTTCTCAGGTGTTTCAGGCACTCCCTAAAGACAGTGTATGTACATTAGAGGAGAGATCTAATAACTAGAGTAGCCCGCTGCCACGGCAATGCCCACTATCTAACTCCATCTGCTTCTTCTCTTCTGCGCAGCATGTAAATCAGCCAGGTATGTGAACCAAGTCAGAATCCAATTTACTGCTGTCAAACCAGCACCTGGCAACGGTTCCATTCTGAAAGTAAGGAGTATAAGTATATAGGCTGGGTTTATAGCTGTCACCGTGTCTATTGCGTCTGTAGTGAGGATGTTTGCAAGAACTGTGCATTGTGATCTGAAGAGCCGGGATACGGCACAAGGAGCATTTGCTGGCCACTTGAGATTGTCTGATTCCACATAAGCAATGTCATTCAAATTGAGTAGACAATGGAGAGGTCGAAGCTTGAGGACAGGAGTTACCTAGCGAAGAATGCTGATTTGTAATGCGGCCACGGGGTCTTCCACATCATTGAACGGCTGGCCGAGATAATCGAATTGAGAGACAACAGAGGTGCACGCAAGGTGACTGGGAGCACCCTCATAGGGTGCACATGAACCGGTTGACAGATAATGTATTAAAACAGTACGCAGGTACTCGCATTTGGATGTCGCGTTCAGTGGAATGCCATGTAAGTGGGCAAGGCCGAGTAGAGTCCCCTTGGGCAAAACGTCGATAGAATTAAACAAAGAACTCACGGTATGCTCAGCAGCGTAATTTAACATGATTAAGTTGTGGTGTTCATGAAGCCAACGGAGAAGTGCATTTTGGGAGACGTCAGAGAGGCCCAGACACGATGCGGCTAAGGCTGCGTGTTCATTGGGTAGTCAGTCCACGGACGCAGACAGCAAGAAACTAAGAGCGGAAAAGGACATCAACTGGGAAATCGGAAAACTGGCCCGAATGGTGTTGCATCTGCACAAATGCTTATCTGTGGACCGAGGTTCATATGTGGATACACAGGCCCCATGTCAACACAGTGGCTCGTCGGGTTCTCGAAATGCGACTGAGGCGACTGGACGAGGGAAAAGCAGAGTGAAGGGGACAAGCAAACAAGCAGCTGGAGTATAGACCAGAATAGTATAGAGAATAGTAGAATAGTACGGGGTTTATATACAAACGCCAAGGGATTTATAGGGGATTAGGGGGTTTGGTGTCTGTGGTAACGGAACACATAGGGTTAATGCGCAATATTAATACTGATCGTTGTTCCTACGATCGGGATGTGGAGGGGTTGAGTCCGGAATAACGGAGTTGAACCCCGGGATATCAGAAAAGAATTCCGGATCATGACACCCCAGTGAGAAAATGAGTGAGCAGGGTGTGCCGAGCGGTGCTGGTGGTGAGGTTGGCCGGTCTTGGGATGTGATGCGAGGCCAAAAGCTTACTGAGCCTGCCAGGGGTAGCGGTGAACAAATTGTGCATAGGGTCCGGGGATAACAGAGCAGACTCAACCATGTCGCGGCCCTTGAACTCAAGTAGTTCAGAGTGTGAGGGCTCAACATCGAGAGGGGTATTGGCAGATGCAACATAGTGAGAAAATGTCTGTGCATAGAGCTTATTACGAGAACCAGAAGCAAGCGGGTCTGAAGGTGTGTCTGTCGGATGCAGAGGCGGGCCACAGATCACAGAGTGGGTTGCGGGAGGGGACAACAGATTCAAGGTATATTTCAAAGTATTAAAGTGGGGTTTAGAACTCGGTGTGAGGGGGGGAGTTGATACTGTGATGTGGTATGAGCGCAACGAAAGACAAAGGATCAATTATAAATGTACCATTATTGAGAGCCTCGGAAGGATTGCCATGGGGACAGAGGAGGGCAGGACTATAAAGGCAGTGAGACAAAATATAGAAAGGGAGCAATGACATAGCAAAGTCAACAGGAAGGGACAGCAGAACGATAGGAAGAGGTGCAGCCACAGGATGGAGAGAGGTTGCTAGGCATTTGGGAATGAAACAGGGTGTGCACAGAAGGAATTACAGTACATACAATAAGACAGTGGGGGAAAGGCAATATGTTGGGAAGGGACAGTGGCTGCGAGAAGGTTAAATACAGCAGAGGAAGGGCAGGGGATAAACAGAGAGACAGACGAGCAGGAACAATGGAATCAGGACATAAGGCTGCCATAGCTGAAGAGTCAGCAAAGGGATGCAGTGACAGAGACATAGGACGACTTTATAGGGGGATGCGAAGGATGAGACAAGAATGCCCAGGTGTCAAAGGACCTATTGAGACAATAACCTTGATCCATTAGGGATTCCACGAGGCAGGCTGCCCAGTCACGGCCGAGGGTAATGTCGGACATCGTGAAGGACAATACATTGCAGTCGAGCACAACAGAGGGTGAGGGGTGATGGGGAACGGCAGAAGTGATCAGAAGCTGATGACAGGAGATGTTGGCAAGGCAAGCGAAGAACTGGGCAGAGAGCAGGGTACGAGCGCCACTGTGATAGGCAAAGGAAGAATATTGCACGCCATTGACGTGGGCAGACATGGGGGAAGGAGCGAGAGTGAAAGGGATGCTGTACAGACACACGGAAATGCCGAACCGATGGGAAATTTCTTGGATTAGTTTCGAATAAAGTTTCAGGTCACCCAAAATATGATAATCATCAGTGTGATTTTGGTTTTCAATCTCAGTTGGACTTTTGTGTAATCTAAATTGTTTTTTGACTCACAATCACTTTTTTCACCAAAAACAGAAAGAATTCAGGAAAAGTTTCGAGTTTTTCACCAATTTTTTCAGTGATAAATTCCTGTAAAATTGGTAAAGTTTTTCACCAATTTTCTCACTGAAAAACTTAAAATGTTCAACCAGTGTTCAAATGGGTTTCAGGGCAGCTGAATCATAATTTTATTCTATTACTTTAGGTTACAAAATTAGTGGGACCAAAAGTACTAGAAGTAAATTAAATTTCAGGTCTACCTATGTGCAATTCAACACTTGAGTGTTCAAATCGCACCTGGGTGGGCCCTAAATATGATAATTGTTGGTGTGAGAGCGAGAATGAAGGTAATGGATCGGACAGCACCCTGATGGACAGCTCTCCATCAGGTGATGAAACACGCCAAGAATTTCCTAATTCAGACAAAAATTATGGCTCCAATCTTTTTTTTTCATGGGTACAAAACCCTCTATCTAAGTATAGATAGCGGGCATGAAAAGAAGATGTGAGGATCAGCTCAGTGAAAGAAAGAAAGAAAAAGTGACCAAGGGCTACCAAGGGACATACCATTTTCATTCTTGCGCTTCAACTCCTGGGCAAAATGATTGATGAGCTCTCCAAGTCCAAATTGGGGTCACTGGTGGCCTCTTCAATGGTTGAGCACACCACGTTGATGGTTCCTCCTCCGAGATCACAGATGAGGATACAAGGTTTGCCGAAGACCTTGTGCAAGTCATAGGTGATGTCAGCAGCAGTGAACAAGAGGAATATCCGGCCAGATAGATCCGGCATCCTTGGTGAGTTGAGGCTGCAAGCCGTTAAAGAAGGATGGCCAGTGGACATGTTGCAGCTGGTGATGACAGCGAGGCCGGACAGTGAAGTGTTTCACTGGGTGGCAAGGAGACAAAGAGACAAAAAAAGAGTGGCAGGGAGGGTGTATGCAATGAGGTGGGCAAGAGCAGAGCAGGGGCCATTATGATGGATTTGGTCATAAATTATGACCAAATTAGGCATAAAGGCTGCCAGGGCACTGCACCAGAGCCATCCATGATAGTGAATGGCTGTCAGTACAGCGGCTCATTGGGTTCTCGAAACGCAACTGAGGCGACTGGACAAGGGAAAAGCGAAGCTGAGTGGGACAAGCAAACAAGCAGCTGGAGTATAGACCAGAATAGTATAGAGAGTACAGTAGCGTGGGTCATACTGCATAAGGTCGGTGGACACGGAACCTTATGCATTATGACCTTTATGCATTGAGAGATTTGTCATGATGTGTGACATTGTGTGTGACATGTGTTACCGGGCTGCCCGACTCTGATCAATTCCAAGAAAGCTCGACTAGAATTCAACATTCAAGCACTTGTATACATCGTTTGGAACCTAATTAGCCTTCCTACCCCATGCCTCAGCCAATGTAATTTGTTTTGCACCCAAAAACTCCTCCCGGCGGATGTTTGCGTGGAATTGGCGAAGATGGCCGGTGAGCGCCATGCTCTGATCTGGCTCACCCTTCATCAAGCAAGCTTTCTCCAGCTTCTGGCAAAGCTCCAAAATTTCTGCTGTTGAAAGGTCGGGGGTTTCCTCCTCCCCCTCATTGTCACTGTCATCCACATCCATCACATCCCCTCTCGCAATTGCCTCCTCATGTCGGACTGCATCGACAATCTGTTCATCAGTTTGGAAGTCAAATTCTGACTGCCCGACGTCGTGTTCGTCCGCCGGATCAACGAGGTCGTCAATTGTTGGCATCCCTGATGTCGTGATTCTTTTTCGTTGGTGCAAAATGGTGATTTTGTTCATCAAGTCATTCTCCATGGATACGAGCTGAGGGGGAGGTGAAGGTAAAGCTGGGGTGCTGCCGCTGACCTGGCTCTGTGCTTGTGTGAGAACATTCAATGCTTCATCTCCGTCCTCGCAGCCAATCAGCCGGTCCAATGTCATCCTCCACAATGAATTCACGCTAAATTTGTCTCCAAGGAATTCCCGAAGTGCTTTTTCGACCACAGGCAGTGTCATTTCATCAACTGCGTAGCGTCAAAGCGCCTCCCAGTGTCACAGTCAAGACTTTGCGTCCAACTCTGCTAGAGAGTGGATTGGGTAGTGCGAGGGGAGGGTCTCGAAAAGATGATTGAATAAAAGACTAAAGAACTACAAGTGAATAGCTACTCTACTTATACTGTTTGTCGAACAGTGTGAACAAGTAGCTAAATCAATAATACAATGAGGTTACCAGGTGAATCGTGATCGGAAACGTCAAGTCAACTGTCAATTCAAATGGCCCTCCGGGCATACCTGTAACCTCTTTACTGCACTTCTTATCCTCATGACCTCATCTGTTTCCGTAATCCATTGGTCCCCCCTTCTGCTCACCCATATATGTAATTTTTTTGATGACAACTTCCTGGCTTCAGTAGAGGCCCGGTTTCCATCGGGTTTTGCAGCAAGCATAGTAAACTGAACATCACCAATTGGCTTAATTTTTTAGGCCCAATTGGAAGTGCAGTAGAGTTACCGAAGTGCATTTTGTGATCGAAAAATGACACGCATATGCAAAGTGATCAAAATGGGACTGTTCATTTTCTACTGGACTCAAATCCTCCCCATATAGTCTTTAACCGTGAAGCGAAATGCTCTGGCGGCGTCGGCTATTGTGAGCCCAATATTGATCAAATGAATGTCCTTTCTGTTGTAGAAATGTGCAGCAGCTTCCTGGCTACCCGACAGTATAAGGTTCATGAGGATCGGTGTTGGTATGGTGGAGAATGAATGGAATCTTCCCGGGAGCCCAAATTTGCGCAAATAACGTGGAAGCGAAACACCAAAAAACACAAGAATCGAGCTCATTCGTGCACCTTGGGCATACAAAATGTTCATATTCCTAATCTACGACCTCGAAAACCCCCAGCATATGTCGAGCCACCTCAAAGTGGTGCATGGGGTGTGTGTTTATTGTGCGGGTTGAAATCAGGAAAATGATGGTGGAAATATTCGGAAAGAAACCTGAATAGATCGGGCGTTACAGAGGCTCTTTTCAAAAATCCTTTTGTGAATGGGAGTTTCAGAGGGAGGAAAGCACTGTCGCAAAAATTTGGGCTTGCTGGCAACCTTTAAGGTGGTGAATGGCACGGTGTTTCGCTTCCACGTGCCGTTTCGCTTCATGATTAAGGACTGTACACTCTGTGAATGTAATAGCTTACTGTGGATCCTCAACAGATCTCCCATTCTTAAGTGAATTGACGTAGAATTGAGCTCAGTACAGTGAAACTTTGCATATCTGCATCACTTGGGTGATCACTAGTATTATTAAATAATTAACTGTTCAACTGAGCCTGACTCCAACTCCCCTTCATTTTAATTCACCTTGACTTCATTAAAGATTCTGCACGAGGCCAACACAAGTTGAACAAAGTAAAGAGTCTAGAACGAGTGTTTGATGTCGGAGATGCTAGCGCGTGCCTGGAAAGGAAAGTGTCTAGAGCGCGGTCTATGATCTCGGGAAAAGCCGCTCCCATCAAAAACGAAATGGATAGCGCTTTTCAGGGTGCCTGGAAAGGAAAGTGCCTAGACCACGGTCTATGATCCCGGGAGAAGCCGCTCCATCAGAGGCGAAATGGATAGGGCCCCAGGAAAGGAAGGAGTCTGGACCGGGCCATCGGATGATCTCGGGTGGCCGGACGTAGATGAGATCATCAAACCATAAACGGAACCGGTTGCCGCCGGCAATTTTGGAGGATAAACCTGTTTCCCTAGTCGGTTACAGGAATACTAAATGTAGTCCTTAGACACGACTATTATGTTCCGTTGTCGTGTGGTTCTTAGAAGTCCTCCCACATTATGCCATCGGCTTGAAGCGCTCGTACAACAAGCGCTGGGGTCACGTGCTCGTTGATCGGTGTTGGAGCGATTAGATTGGGGTCAAATCGTGACGCCCAGGCCTTTACATCTGCGGGCGCGTCTGGTTTGGTCGATTCATCAGGCCTAAAATGACCGAAATCAGATGTGTCAATATCACGATCGTACCGAACTTACGGTCCTGGAATGATCCCCGTATGTCTCCAGCAGTGTGCAATTGTCTCCGAGGTTACATCCGCCCAGGCTTTCTTCGCCATTAGCATTGCTTCCAAAATGTCGATGTTGTAGATGTCCAACTCCTCACACTGGGGACAATAAGCAATATACGGGGCCTGTATATCCTCAGTATATCCTCAGTATTTTATAAAAATCCCCAGAATATACCCCCAATATACGGGGTCTGTATATGCTCAGTATTTTTGAAACATACTGAGGATATCCTTACAATATTCTGAGGTCTGATGGCTACCATATATGGACTCGGGATATGCTCAGTATTTAGAAACACAATATGTACAAACAACGTCCAAAAATATAAATAAAAGACCTTCCTTGTAAGGAGAAGGCTCAGCTGAGGTGAAATTGGGAACTTGATGCTAGGGTTAGGGTTTCCTTATTAGGTATATCTTATCTTATCTATTTCCTTATAAGGAAACCCTAACCCTAACTTTAATTTTCTTAATTGCCCTCAGCTGAGCCTCTCTTTACAAGGCAGGCTTTTATTTCTATTTTGGACATTGTTTGTATATGTTGTATTACAAAATACTGAGCATATCCTGAGTCCATATATGGTAGCCATCAGACCTCGGGATATTGTAAGGATATCTTTAGTATGTTTCAAAAATACTGAGCATATACAGACCCTGTATATTGGGGGTATATTCTGGGGATTTTTGTAAAATACTGAGGATATACTGAGGATATACAGGCTCCGTATATTGCTTATTGTCCCCAGTGTCAGCTTCGTCCAGATCAATAGCTCGCACACAAAAGGCACGTCGATACATGGCCTTGAACGTGTGGATGATGCCTGCATTGCAAGGTTGGATAAATGGGGTAAGATTTGGTGCGAAAAATTTGATGTCAATATTTGTAGGCTTGTACAACACTTTGTGGCCTTCAAAATTGTTGAGAGTCAAGCAGATGAAACCACCTGCGAGTCGCATCTGGCGGTCTAGCTCGATAAGCTATCTTGAATGGATAATTAGCCGAATCTCAGCAAAAACACGATTAGACGCACTCTTCCCAGATCAACTTTGTCATCCAGGCTGTTTTGTTGTTGCGGTAATAAAGGCCCAGCGCTTTGCCGGTTTTTTTCTTGAAACAGCACGGCTTCTTTGAATGCCCAATGAATAAAGGAGGGAGCTTCTCTCCAGTTTTGCTGCAGGCAAATAAAATGCTGATCCTCTTTTTACTGCCCTTCTTGCCACTCATTTGCTTTGTTGCCAGTCCACGATCCGGAGACGTGGCCCAATTGCAGCCTGTTTCATCTGCATTGAAGCGGTCCTTCGGTTCGTACTCCACAAGGATGCTCTGCAGACGCTCTCGCTCGTCCGCGGCTGCTATGGGATCACAAGATGCCGCCTCTCCATGACGTCGGATTTGTTTGATATTGTATCTGGGAACATGAGATTCATTCCGCAAATCAAGCAAGAATTTGATGGCTCACGTCTTTAAGAACGACCCGAGCCATCCACAGTTGCTGAGCCGTTGCTCGTTTGGAACATCGAACGCCTCTTCGAGCCAGCGGCGCTTTTCCACCAACATGTCACCAGTCACTGTCTCCCCTTTCCCCTCGATCTGCGCCACCCACATAACCAGCCCCCTCTCAACATCAGGGTGTGTGACAATCCGTTTGCGCTTGGAAAATAACGCTGTCGGATTTGAGGTGACGCGTGTCTCGACCTCTCCCCGCTGCTTCAGCCTCCTCGATAATGTTTCTTGTGAGAAAATGAGAGGCCCAGTGGCAAGAGTTTTGAAATGGTTGGTAACGGCCTCCTGTGTCATATTTGGATGCTCGTCGACGAACGCATAAACCACAAGCCAGTCGGCAAGCGTGAGAAGCCACCGCTTATCGTCTTGGACCGGCTGAGCGGATGTTTTTGGTGTATTCTTGTCCTTTTTAGGCTGTTCACCTCGCCTATAAGGCTCGGCAGGTTTAGCTCGTGGTTTACGTGTCTTTTCTATGGGTGGTGGCATGGGTGAAAATTGCTCTTTGGCTAAGTTTTAGGCAAGCTTGGCAGGAGGCTTGATGCCAAACATCGCGTCAACTGGGACGCGTTGAGAGCATATGGGTATCTGGAGGTGTCAAGAGGGCCTCGCAGATTATAATCTGTGTTTCTTGGCTAGAAATTGTGTATAACTGAATATTTATTCATCCTGAAACCAAAATTTCCATCATTCCTTGGATCTGATAGTGCATAATGCCTTCGAAAACCCTATGCATTATGTGTTATGCAATTTTTGCATAAATACCCGCCTACCGAACTGGTGGACATGCAAACCTTATGCATTATGAGGTTTATGCACTACTACCTTATGCAGTATGACCCGCGCTACTGTAGTAGAATAATACAGGGTTTATATACAAGTGCCAAGGGATTTATAGGAGATTAGGGGGTTTGGTGTCTGTGGTAACAGGACACATAGGGTTAATGCGAAATATTAATCCCAATTGTTGTTCCTACGATCGGGATTTGGAGAGGTTGAGTCCGGAATAGGGGAGTTGAACCCCGGGATAATGGAAAAGATTTCCAGATCATGACAATGGCTGGCAAGCAGTGAGGCACAAACAGATTCAGAGGGGAATAAGGATGGACACGGGTACACCCGTGGGTACCTTCGGGCCTACCCGCACCCGTACCCGCAAAAACTGTACCCATGTACGGGTCAGGTCTAAAACCCGTACGGATTACCCGCGGGTCCCAAAATCTGTCTGGTATACCTGCGGACTTGCCAGCATCAATAAGATTTTCGCGTCGATGGGCCCACCACCATTTCATGGGGTCATCAGTTTTTACACATGGAGCAGCTAGATAGTCAGCGAGTTCATCCCGGGACTCCTCATCAATGGCGCCGAGGTTTGGAACATGCTGAAGTTCAATGCAACAGAAGGGCTTATACTACTGGGAGCAACATTCTGGGAAGACTGGATGATGTTCAACTAAAAAGACCTACAAGTAAAAGCAAAGAAATACCCATACCAGATTAGATTAGATTGGGGTTCATTCTCTCTGCCTAATGGGACCCTGACCCGTCGTGCCATCATGGCCGAAAAACCCGCAGGTACACGGGTCGGGTACGCGGGTCGAGCATGGGTCTGGAATCACGACCCGTACCCGTACCCACCCACACCTGCGGGTACAAACCCGCGGGTGTACCCGCAACCCGTGTCCTTCCTTAGAGGGGAAGGTGCTAAAAGGAAGAAAGTAAATTGATTTTGGTGTAGGTTTTCAGTTCTATCATCTATGGATGCAAGTAAATCAATTGTGCTGCCGCCAGATGCTTAGCCTGTTTTTTCATTGTTCAAAGTCGGAAAACACCTGGGCATAGGGCCAAGAATATTGGACAGGAATTTTGCCTCTGATAATATTCAAACACATTGTGAAGCTGCCTCTAGTTCAAGGAATGTTTATTTGTGACCCCGCATAAATCCCAAATTTGAATTGAGGACACCATTCCTTGCAGAAGAGTGACTCTCAACTGTGCCAATATTTTGGGGAATTTCCTTCATCGTGTTCAAGACTTTTCAAAGCATTGTTCAGGATTGAAGCAGAACATCTTGTTGGTGCCTCTACCAATTTTTATCTGTCACGGTGAATTCTGCGAAGCTTCCTGACAGCTGTCTCAAGAGATGGGCGCTGGAAGATCCCGAGATATCGAACTTCCGCGCTCGGCCCGATGGTCCGTATTTTGGATTTTTCGCACCCTCTGAAGGCTCTGGCCGCAAGACCAGTGCAGACGACCCCCCCATTTGTGCACATTCCCTACCCGCCCATGTATTTTTCTCGGCAAAAGATCTGAACCTTGGCCTCCGAGAGAAAACTTCCTCTTTAGGAATGGCATTCCAATATCTCACAAAGAAGGCCCCCAGCACAAAATTTGACCACGCAAAGGGGGGAGATATGGGGTCCTGGGTATCAATTAGTATTTTCATTCCAAGGTAATGGCCCTGCCGGGCGGTGCCTGGATACCCAATGTCCTAGATGTCTTGTGCGGAGATACTCAGTTTCATTCATTTATGCAAGTTCTAGAATAACAGCCTTGACCAGGGATCTTCTGCGTGTCCATGTGATAAATACTATTCTACCCTCCCCTTCGTCCATATTCAATGATCTTGGTTCAAAAACCTCTGCACCGGATAAATACCCTATGAGCCCACCATTGTCCCTGGCAGATTCTGATCCATATGAGAACAGGTGTAAATCCATGACTGCATCATCCAGTTGAAATGATACAAAAATAGGAGAGGAGGAAGGGGTTCAATAAAGCCCTACTGTGAACCCTGCGAGGATTGCCAAGTCTGCTGGGATGCAATTGAGCAACACTTGTTTCGAAATACTGAAACGGGGTCATTGTCCACTCGTCATGGAAATATGTTGAAGAGAGAATCTACTGCAGACAGAGATGGATTTTGTGCCACTCACACAGTCAACCTGTACTGGACCTAGAGGTGGACAGGCAACAATGTCGGATGTCTTACATTGATGTTGCTAACAAGGTCGGATGGAGCGGGTCTGAAAATTAACAACAGAGCGCGCTGAAAGCCTGTAGATGGCCAGTCCTGCCTGGTTTGCCAAGAGGAAATGAGTGGGGTCCAAGATAGCAAACGAATTGGCTGCTAGAGGGAATTGGACAGTGTGGTGAGACATGCCACACACTAACCGTGAAACCTTGAAACTTACCTGGGCCCTGATGCGTGAGAACCCATCAGTTGAGACAGACACAGGATGGTCATACGAGACGTAGAGGCTTTGGATGTAATACACTTGTATTCCGCTGTGGCCGGTCACCGCCAAATGATCATCAGACAAGAAAAACCATGAAACTGCATGTGGAGAGTTGATGGTACCAAGTGGCTGATAGACGGTCCCTCTGGATCCACAACGAACAGCTGTAACTCGTTACACGGCAACCTAAGGTAGGGGACATACAAAACCTGTGAACATTCCAAATATGGATAAATTCTGTTAATCAATTAATTGAAGCACAACAAAAAATCTTGAGGCAAATCCCTTCCATGAATCTTTAGAAATGCATCTTAGGTATGCCCCAGTCAAACAGATAGATTCCAAGATCAGAATTGAGTGAGGAGATGTCCTCGCAAAGTCCCATCAATTTTGAGGCCATCCAATTAATGGCGACTTAAATCGACAACTACAGTCTCTACACTTATCTGATTACAAATCCAAGGAGGCCAAGTTTTAGCTAGCATTTATTTCTAAAGATTCATGGAAGGGATTTAGCTCAAGTGCTTTCGTTGTCCTTCAATTAATTGATTAACGGAATTTGTCCATATTTGGAACATTCACAGGTTTTGTATGTCCCCTACCTTACTGCATCTTGGTGTCAAAAAAAACACGGCACACAAAGCAGGACAATCACCCTTGTGTAAGGATTCCTTTAATATTGACTGGGCATACACAATCTATGAAATTCTTACTCATATTAATCTTATCTCAGAGATAGTCTTCATATTTGATGTATCGGATAGCTAGATTAGTCAAGCACACGTGACAATCAATCTACTTTTACCCCAAACTTCCAAGTCACCCAAGGCTTTTGTCTCTTGTCGAGTAACTCCGAGCATTCATCGAGTACCTCCAACCAACAAAAACATAGGCAACAGTCCTAGAAGGACCACCAGTGCCGAACCGACTTACGTAGGCTCGATCGCCTACCTATTTGACCTTGGACAGCAGTCGAGGTTCTCCTCTCTAAATATTCGGAGCGGATTGGATCTTAGTCTTGAGAAGCTTGGATATCCAGCTTCAGATTAAGCATCCTTTGGAACTTAGACCGTAGATAGGTCAATACCACAATATAAGCATCTCTGAACCCGCTTACAATTTATTGTGTTATCGGAACCCAGTTAGGACTCATCAATCCTTACACCTTGCAGTCTCTGCAATAGAGAAATGATGAGTATGTTCCGCTGCATGGAAGGGACCCAAAAAACGCGGAAACAGATTACACAGAAGCCTTCATGTCTAGACAACAGGGCCGTGCAAGACGCATGCGAGCTCCAGTCTATAAGACGAATGGTATTGTCCTCCAAAATCATGAGGATCCATGTCCAGGGCACTATGCATAGTTCTTGGGCTTCATCGTGAATCCGAACAGAGTGAGGCACCATGATCCTCGACCTCCACACATCGTAGATGCACCATGCTTTGACCAACCTCTCTTGTAGGTCGGGGATAGTCATTGGGCTGTAATCAAGGTGGCCCCATCCTGGTCTACGTTGAAAGCAGTCCACATCAATGTTCGCATAAACCCAGAATGTCCGGTAATTTGAAGATGCAAAAAAGTGCTTGCAAGTCTAAGAAAATGTAAGTTTGACTTTCAATTAGAGTGGGCATACATATTGACCATCAAAAGGGCCACTACATCCTTAAACGTCAAGAGATGCAGAATCAGGAAAATCACGTCCAAGGGAACCCGTTGAGCAGTGACACGGAGATCGCAGGATAGTGCTATCATAGGTCAGCTGCCAAGCATATTTGACTAGTCTTCCGTCTTTTTAACATTACATTCAATGAGTGTATGAGAGGGCATTGAGATGGTCTAATTCCGACATACTCTTGAACGAGCGAGGAGTATTAGCGAGGCGGCAGCTGCCAGCTGTGAGCCGGCAGCCCCAAGAAAATATGTATAAAGGGTGATGATGGCAGCTATAGAAATACATATCTCAAGACGACAAAATGATACAGGATGCGGGAGGGCGGGCGCCAGAAAAAACACTGACACGAGGCTGGAAAGGCGCAGGTGGATTTGTAATGTGGGCGAAGTGAGGAGGACTGCAGTGAGCTTCCGAGACCATTTGAATCCCTCCGAGCGATCGACCCTATTAAACATTAGTAAAGTCCCAACAGCCCGGCTGAACGTAGGATAAATGGGCCGCTGGCCAGGAGTGACTTAGGGCAGCAGAGCACCCCGTGTTTAGCAAAGAGCGCCCGGTGCCGCGATGTCAAGGTGATGCAAGGAGGAAGGGAAGGGAAGGGACTCGTTCAAAGCATGCGGTATTAGACTACCATAAAACAAGTTCTAAACTAGATTAAAGCGGTACATTTGATGGTCCCTTACGTAAGTAGCTCCGTGGGGATACAAACACTTGCTCGGCCTTCAACCCTCTTTCCAATCAATGTACTCTCACAGGTAGACAAGGTCTGGCAGAGATGCTTTTGCAAATCCGACCTATGCACAATGACTCGCAGACATCCGCTGACGCACTCCCTCCCGAGGAGCATATAAAACATGCCTTCCGGACGCCGACCAGCATCTTCTTTGAGTATGCCTTTGCAGCACCATGCCGTGCCTTGCATGCAATGGATAGCAAGGTGGACGCTGAGTCCCATTCCATCTACCACGTGTTTGCAGACTGGGCATGCTGTCTTCTGGGACACCTGCGACCACATAAACTTATTGCCTGACTCAGTAAGTCTGCCCGATGTCAAGGAGACTAGTACGCAAATACCACAGCGAACTACTACATGCATAGCATCACCGGGAACATCACTGTCCAGTTTATCGTTGCCGGACAAGTGTTGGAGCAAAGACAAGGAGCTCGGGCGTTTGAAAATTGACGTGTTGATGAGATGCATTTCGTCTGGTGAGGGAAATCACCTATTTAAGTATGAAAATTGATCATGTGCCTGAGTTCAGCGACAAAAAGAGAAAGAAAAAAACAAACAAATGGATAAATAGATGGTGTGTGCCTGCCTTCAGAGAGTCAAAAGCCTTGGGTAGATGTGGTAGAATGATCCTTCCGAATGGGAATCAGCAGCAGTTAAATACCGATTAAGATGTCAGTCGTCATGTGTATACGGCAGCACCCTTTCATTACGGGCCAATTCTCCCTTTCCTATCCCTTCGTGCTGGCGTCAGACCATCCTTCCTCGGAAACAGCCGCTTACAAAGCCAACTGGTGGCTGTACGGTTTTGAAAACTCGAGGGGTGCGATTTGGCCCAAAAGGGTTAAAATTCCCTAATCCGGCACCAGATGTAAAAAATACATATGACAAGAACCCAGATACTAAAGTATCCAGGCATTGGTATTTTTGAATTGCTCAGTCTCGAGATCTAGGTGTAAGAAACACTGAAACACCCCCCTGCAAGGACCGACCTTTATAAAAAAGTTTTTGCCTCGGGAATGAGGTCCCCAGGGCACCCAGAAACAGAAAAGAGGTTGATATCATTTTCTCCCGGGACGCCCACCTCTTGAGCTGTCTTTCAGAATGTTTTCGTATCAAAGTGCACCTCGGCTGTGCCGAAAGTTGGCTGATCTGAAGCGACATTCTCGGTATTCTAAGCACAACAGCAAAGTTTCTGCTTGCGAATTATTAGTTGCGGAATGTCATAATAAACACACCTCCCAAAACAAAAACAAAAACAAAAAAAATCACAGTAATGGCGGCGAAATTACTGTTTGTCCGAGCACAAGGTTTGTCCGACACGGTGGGGAGCGATAGTAGTATGTAACACACGGAAAACTCGGCGCGTGTCTGGCAATATAACTCTATCCAGCGCCCGGTTCACACAAATGCAAGGCAATACAAATCGAGTGGAGTAATATCTACTCCTCCTCCCCCTCGCCCTCGCCAACCTCCACAAACGAAACCACGCCCTCCTCCCCAAGCGCACTAAGCGTCTGCACGCGCACCTCCTTGCCAGCGTCGAACACGGCCTGGAGCGCGGCAGCGAGGCCGGCCGGGTGGCGTCGTCCTTGGGCGTGTTGTCCGGCGCGAGGAGCGAGAGCGCCAGGGGCGCGATGTCGATCTGCGGATGAGTCAGCTCGATGGAGGCGCGTCGGGGATCGTGGGGATGTGGGTAAGGGAGGGTGGCAAAGCCGGAGCCCAAGGGGAGGGAGGGAACGAGAGGGAACGAGAGTGGAATGGAATGAAATGAAAAAAAAAAAAAAATTGGAAAGGGAAGGAAGGGAAAGCACGCACGAGCGCGTACTCTGCGCGCACGAGGACGGGCACGATGAGGCACCCTGTCGCGCTAGTCACCTCCTGGAGGCACTTACCGGTGAATATCTGTGCGTGTGTTAGTTCGCCGCGGGTTGCGTCCGGAGCGGAATGAAGACGAGGCGCCGCATCAAATGCGGGGGATCCGAATCCGAACGCGAGAAAGGGATCCAACTCCCCGCCTTCAAAACCCCATCTCAAAGCGGAAAAAGAAGAAACAAAGACGCACGTCGAGCCAAATGACGTGCGCCCAGGGGGAACGGCGGCACCCGCATCTGGAGAAGGAGATATTGACGACCTTGGCGGGGCGGTCTGCGCGGGGTGAGTGAGCAAGGGAGCGAGTGAGTATGAAACAAAATAAAACGGAATGCTTCGGAGACACCAGGGACGCCCGGCCGCGAAGAACGCAAGGAGCGTAGAACAAGAAAGCAACGCACCGCGCAGCACGACATGATGCCCGCGGCGCAGCGCGCCGACGCGCACGGGGAAGGTGAGCGCGTTGGCCGGGCGCGGCGCGGCGAGGGCCTGGAGCGGAGCGGCCGAGTGTGGCAGGGGCAGGGTCCAAGCGGGGAGGGAAGGAAGAGTACGAGGAGCAGGGTGAGCGACGGAAAGACAATAATCACGCCCACGCACCTGTTCATACGTCTCCTCTTCATCTCCATCGTCGCTCGCGTCCGAGTGATATTTGCCGTAATGCATCGGTGGGGAGAGCTCCGTATGTATAAATACAGCTGTGAAGGGGGCAAGCGGGTTCAAGTACTAGGTGCAGAGAGTCGAGTGAGTCTCCAAGCGGAGCCCCTATTTGCGATTTGCGGAGCCGCCGTAATTGGCAATATGGTAGCCGAGCCGGCGCGTGACCGTGCTGCAGATTCAGGAAACAAAGTAGCTAGGGATTCGGCGGAGGAATCGACGAGGACGAAGTACGCTGAGACGCAGTGGTCGCGGAACCGAGTCTTACGGATGCACACACAAGATGTTGGCCTCCTACGAGATTCAGTATATTGAGTTACAGCTAACTACCTAGTCACACAGATGGGCGAGATGGAATACGAGCGGGCGGGGGCGAAAGCAGGGCGTGGCGGGCCCGTGGTGGATAAAGGCGGCAGAGGTGGGGAGGATGGGGTCGTAAGGGGGACAGCGATAATATAAAGTACGGATGGGCTGGGCGCAAGTCGAGTGAGTACAAGTATGGAGCAAAGACAGGTTACTCACACGACACTCCACCTAAGCGGAGCCCTTGGGCGCCTCCTTGACGGTGATGGCCTGCTCCTCGCCCATGGCGCTGACGATGGTGACGAGGAGGTCCTTGCCGTTGTCAAAGTCGTCCTGGATCTGCTTGCCGAGCTCGCCCTCGGGGACCTTGACGTCGTCCTTGGCGACGCCCTCCTGGGTCATGAGGTTGAGGAAGCCTTCGTCGATGTTGACGAGCTGGTACTCGAAGCGAGTGACGTTGGGGACGTCCATGTTGTGGGTGGAGGGGCAGATGTCTTCGAGCTTTTTGCCGGTGAAGATCTGGATGGGATGCAGGATATGAGAAAAAAAAAGGCAAAGAAAAAGCGGGACGGGGCACGGACGTCGATGGCGATAAGGTGGACCTTGGCGTGGCCGTGCTTGCCGGTCTTGGAGGTGGACATGTCGACGATCTTGCAGGGACGGCCTGGGGCGAGATCGATGCGCGATCGGGGGGAGATCTGGCGGCGAGCAACGAACCTTTAATGACGACGTGACCGCCCTTGCGCAAGGCAGAGCACTGCATGGGGAACGTCGTGGACGCCCCGGCGCTCGCCTGGAGGACATGGCTGAGTTATTGGACTAGGGACACGGGCACCGGGCGCACCTGCTCGAAGGTCTGGTTGTGGGCTTCGTCGTCGGACATGGCTGGCTCTGCGCAAATGAGCGGTGAGCACCAAGAGAAAGGGGGGGCGCACTCGTATACTCGTTGGTGGTAGTACTTTTGTGGAGGAGGACGAGAAGGAACGATAGCCGGGGAGGGAGAAATCTAAGGTTAGGCGGCGGAGGGAGACTGAGAAAAAAGCCTCGACTTTGCCTCTGTTTGGCTACTATCAACCGGAAATTCCCGCCCGAATTTCGACATTTTGCCTCTCCCACTTGCTAGTTGCGTTCAAGATACCCCAACTCAATATTCAATACCCAAGTCAATGGCCAAGCTGGTCTTCTTCGAGCAGAACTTGGGGCAAGCCACCGACGAGCAACGACCTCTCATCCTCCCTCGGTTCTCTGGCCCCCCCTGTTGGAGCCTGACGCGACGCGACTCTTTCCTGCTCTTTCGCGACCGATCCACTACGACTCCGACTCCGACTCACACTGACTACCAGCTAGCTAGCAATCACGTGACTGGCAATCGCAAACAGCTAAATTTACACAGCTCTTGTGTCGCGACACGATCGCAACGACGGTTACCCCATTTCTCAACCTGAGCTGAGCCCCTCCCCTTGCCTGCGCAACAACCCACCTGTACTCGCAGCACCCACTCGCCCCCCATGTCCTTCAGCGGCTCCGCGACGTGCCCCCGCTGCTCCAAGACCGTCTACGCGGCCGAGCAGGCTATGGGTCCCGGTCGGAAGGTGCGCTGGCCTATTCATTAAGCAATCAGCACCCTAATTAACCTGTCGTAGTTCTACCACAAGGTGCGCTGCTGCAATTAGCCCTCTGTATGTGTTTCGCTCATACTGCGCAGCCCTGTCTCTCGTGCATGACTTGCAAGAAGCGCCTCGACTCATTTACGCTGCTCGAGCATGACCAGGAGGTGCGTTCGCATCCCCTCTCCCCATATACTGCCCCCTGCTAACCTCACCCGACCACACAGCCATACTGGTGCGTCTCCCCCATATTCCGTGTGGCGTAAGCTAACCGCAATGCAGCAAATCCTGCCACGCCAAGAACTTCGGCACGCACAACATCAGCAACCGCGACGCCCCGCGCCCCGCGCCCGACGCGTTCCGCACGCCCCCGCGCAAGCGCCCCACCGCCGACGCGGATTCCCCGCACGTCGACACGAGCCCGCTGGCGGGCGCGGACGGGCCCCACACGCCCGACTCCCCAATAGCCACCGACGGCGACTTCCACGGCACGCCGACGAAAGACGATGCGGACGACGAGGAGAAGCTCACGCCCTCGCGCGCAATGGCGCCGATCGCCGAGCGCTACGCGACCGCCGCGGCGGTCCAGCGGCGGCACATGACCGGCGACGGCACGGACGTGTCCCCGCGCCCGCTCCCGCGCACGCTCACCGGCGGCGGGTCGCCCAGCCCGCGGCGCTACGGGGCCGACAACCCCTCGTGTGCGCGGTGTAACAAGAGCGTGTATTTCGCAGAGCAGGTGCGTTGCCTCCCTCTTCTCCCTGTATCCTCTCTTCTCTTCATCTTCCGTCTCTTTCTGATTCGAATAACATGCTAACGAATCCACGCCAGGTAAAAGCCGTCGGCAAGACCTGGCACAAGTCATGCCTGCGGTGCACCGCGCCCGCGTGCGGGACGCTGCTCGACTCGAATCGCCTGCGCGACCACGGGGGCGAGCCGCTGTGCGCGCGGTGCCATGGGCGGCTGCATGGGAAGGGCGGGCTGGATAAGTAGGCGGGGGGCGGGGGGCTGAGCGAGGGGTAATACTAAGGACTCGAAGGGCGAACGGACGCGTGTACACCATTCATTGTTTACTGACTAGTCTTGTTGTATCTGTATCTGTATCTTTATCCTCTTTTTTTCTTGGTTCCTTTGATCTGTATGAATGCGAGCGGAAAAGGCGTAGCAAACTCGGATGTTCGGCGCCGGTGTGCGTTCCGGAACTTCATTCCTTCGTGCCACGAGCGATTTCTTGCCCCGTGCAGGGCGCGATTGGGCGTTCGCCGGTAGCTTAATATTTCGAAACTCTGCGCCTGTGCGGACTTCTTGCTGGTTCGTATTTTCAAGTCTGCGCACTGAATTCTTCAAGTTGGCTCGTACCGCTCATTGAAGCCTCGTTCGACTGCAATCTCAAGGTGCGACTGCTGAGGATTGTCGATACGAACGCGGACGCGGAGGATCTTCTGGCGGCTCCGCGAAGCTCGTCGCAACGGTCGGAAATTTGGGCTCTTTCAATCGACGCCCTCGAGATGCAGCCCGACTCTTCGTGGTATGGTGTACGTTCCTTCGCCGTTCTTCGTTTTTTTTTTTTTCTCAGGGAAGAACGTCGACCTGTACGAGATCGACGATACGTGGATACGTCGACCTCGGGTGGAGCACGAAGAGTATTTTACAGAAATGAAATCACGCTCGCAAGATCTACGACCTCACCCTCATTTTTTCACACTCGTTCTATTCATCCCAGAAGCTGATAGGCCAAATCCCAGAATTTGGACATTCGTGCCCGACGACTTTCTTGGCCCACTACGCGAGTGAATGTCCTAACAGTTCGTCGGGATATTCTGGAGTGTGCATTCCTCGCACAATTGTGGTTGGCTCGTTTCATCTGGGAAAACTTGAACAGATGAAAACTTCAGTCACATCCGGACTGAGGAGCATATCGATTGCTCGACGACTCGCGGAATTTTCTGGGGACTCCGAGTGGCCTAGCTCCAAGACCGACGGTGCCTTACCGCTGACCAGTCGTTCTGCTTTCTGGACAGATCCCTGCCTCATCGTGTCCAGCTCGTCTGATCTCAGTCGATTTCGACATGGCACCAGAATTGATACAGCTTGAACTGCAAGTTCAAGGCACGCGAGGGTATAGGAGTGCTCCTTGAAGATCAGAACAGCTGGATCCTGGGCCCCATGAATCAGTCTTATGAATTCAAGCGGTCGTGGTGCACACTCCGGAACACGAAGACGTCGCGTTGGATTGCAAGACGAAGATTATATCTGGCACCCGGGCTAAATTATCCACAAGCTTAAGGCGAGGCTTATGAACGCGCTAATATCAACATTGAGAGTGATAATACTCACTGCCGGGTTTCTATTTGGGTGTGGCGTCTGCTGTTTGATTTGTGGGTCCACCGTGATCTTGTATTCTCTGCGAGCTTACCCACCTCAATGTCGATCTCATACAACCAACGAGATTTACGACCCAGATAACATCCCCATCGCCGACGAGGAAATTGTGTTCCGAGAGTTCTTTTGGCGAGACTATCAGCCGTGGTTATTGGAACGTGGCTATCGTCTCCGTAAATGCTACCAGCCTGGTTGGGTCGCATCACGGAAGACCCGAGGAAGGAAGTATACTGCCGAAGATAGCGCCCGCCCCTTGGTTCCAAATCGCTCGAAATGGCACGGTGACCTACTGAACGAATTAATAGTATGGCAAAATTATGGATGCTGTCCGGATTTCGGATGGAATATTGGACGCTCTCAAGAGGTCGGATCCTGTGGAGTATCCACATGAAGTCGAGATCGCCCAACTCTTCTCGTCCGAAGCCCTGACTGCCGGTCCGCGGAACCACTGTGTGCCGATCTATGAAGCTATCTCAGTGGCCCGATTTGAACGACGCAATCATACTTGTAATGCCTCTACTTTATCCCCTGAAGTGTCCGGTGTTAGAGACTCTTGGCGAGGTCGTGGAATCCTTCTGGCAGATATTCGAGGTGTATGTTGAATCGGCGCAGCTCCATACTCAACAGGGTGTTCAATTTATATACGAAAATAACATCGCGTACAGGTTAGAGAATTTCAGCTGGGATACTCTTGCCATCAGACTTAGGTTCAACTAGGGACTGCAAATACGACAGCTTTCTGGTGATTCACAAGCGTTATATGGCGGAATTGACCGGCTCCCCCACCCGGTATCTCATGAGGAACGAAGGACTTTCGGGGACCTTCACGGCCGGTGACTACCCGCACTCGATCTCCAGTCAAATACTACATCATCGACTTCAATTTATCATTTCGATATGAAGACTCTGGCCCTCACCTGGAAAAATCCAGGTTGGGGCGGTACAAGACCGTTCCGAGTGGCGGAGTAACGAGTTGTGCGACCCATTTCCGGTCGTTTTTACTGTCTAGGCAACTCCATCCGTGAAAATTTCACTGAGGTGAGCAAATTATGATACGTATAATAACTTGATAAATGAGCTCACAGGTGGGCCCTGACCAGAAGAGGTTCAGCTTTATGGAGTCGCTCGTGAACGTCATGTATCAAGACGATCCGAAGGCGCGACCGATCATGGTCGAAGTCGTCGCCCGCTTCGAAAGGATCAGACTTGGTTTGAGTGAGCGGAAGCTGCGTTCCAGGATTGCGCGCATGGAGCATAATTTTGTCCCGGGCGCTTTCCGTTTCATCTTCCACTGGGGAAGACAAGTGGTACCAATCTGCCGGCGTACACCTGCTATTCCGACTCGTTGATGATAGATAAAGAGCCTTCAATACTTGAATTTTCGCGATGCACCTTCAATTTCTCAGTTTCCATCCTGGCCCTCCAGTTATTTCTTAGAAAATACTAGCAGTTGCTCGCACGCGAACACGTTTAAACACACTGCATATTCTCGGCGGAGAGCAGCGCTTTGAACGAGAAACATAGGGGTGAGAAAATCTACAACCCGATTAGGAATGAAATTTTGAAGTGACTCGCCGCTTCGACTCGTTTGGATCGATTACAAGAACCGCCCTTGGATTGGGCAGATCACACAATTCTACGTGCTTTAAGAGAGAGGGCACTCTTTCCCCGCCTGCTGTCCAACATGGCTACCGTTCTGCCAACATCCGACGCACCCATCGAGCCAAAAGTGCGCGCGAGCCGTGTTCATTCGCGTCCTTTCTCATAGTTTCAAAAGACAGGAAAGCGCGACCACCTCATTGCGCTCGAGAAAAAGTACCAGGCGTTCTGGGCCGCGGAGAAGGTCTTCGAGGTCAACGCCCCGCCCGCCGCTGACGTGCCGGGTCTCTCGCCTGCGCAGATCCGCGAGCAACATCCTAAATGGTTTGGGACGTTCCCGTTCCCGTATATGAATGGTAGCCTACATCTGGGCCACGCGTTTACGATCTCCAAGACCGAATTTGCGGCGGGCTACCAGCGCATGCTGGGCAAGCGCGTGCTGTTCCCCCACGGGTTCCATGTTACAGGGTTGCCGATTAAGGTGCGCCAGTTCGCTAATCTACTGTAATTGTAGCGCTGATTTATTACAGGCCTCCGCGGACAAGCTCATCCGCGAGATGGAGATGTTTGGCCCGGATTTCGAAAATTTCGAGGAGGTTCAGCAAAAACTAAACGAGGAAGCAGAGGAGAAGGAGAAGGTCGTCGTCGTCAAAGACGGCCCAGTCGACAAGTCCAAAGGGAAGAAGGGCAAGCTGCAAGCAAAATCCACCGGCCACGTCTATCAGTTCCAGATCCTGCAATCCATCGACATCCCGACGGCCGATATTAAGCTGTTCGCCGACCCCATGCACTGGCTGACGTATTTCCCCCCATCGCAATCGTGCGTGTATTTCCCTCCTGTCCACTGTGTCCGTTTTACTGACATTATGCAAAGGAAGACCACACGGCGTTTGGCTCGCGGATCGATTGGCGGCGCAAGTTCCTGACGACCCCGGCGAACCCCTACTACGACGCCTTCGTACGCTGGCAGATGAACAAGCTGCATAAGCTCGGCAAGATCAAGTTCGGCGAGCGCTACACCATCTATAGCCCGAAAGACGGCCAGCCCTGCATGGACCACGACCGCTCGGACGGAGAGGCGCTGGGTCCGCAGGAGTACACCGCCGTCAAGATGGAGGTGGTCGAGTGGGGTGCCGACGCGAAGAACGCCATTGAAGGCAAGGTCGGCGGGCGGAAGGTCTTCCTAGTTGCGGCGACCCTACGCCCCGAGACCATGTACGGCCAGACGAACTGCTTCGTCGGCACGGCGATCAAATACGGCGTGTTCGCGATGAGCGACACCGAGGCGTTCGTGTGCACGTACCGCGCCGCGCGCAACATGGCTTTCCAGGGCATCTCCAAGACGCGCGGCGACATCAACCAGCTGCTGGAGATCGACGGCGCGACGCTGGTCGGGACCGCGTCAAGGCGCCGTTCGCGCTGAACCCTGAGGTGTATGTGCTGCCTATGGACAACGTGCTGCCCACCAAGGGCACAGGCGTCGTCACCTCCGTTCCGTCCGACTCGCCCGACGACTGCGCGACGCTGGCGGACCTCGTCAAAAAGCCGGCGTTCTACGGCATCGAGGCCGCGTGGGTGTCCATTGCGCCTGTACCCGTTATCACACGCCCGACTACGGCGACATGATCGCGCCGTCGCTGCTGAAGAGCATGAAGATTCAGTCGCAGAAGGACGTGAAGCAGCTGGCGGAGGCCAAGGAGATCGCGTACAAAGAGGGCTTCTACAACGGTGTCATGCTGTCGGCGAGTTCAAGGGCATGAAGGTCGAGGAGGCGAAGCCCCGCGTTCGGGAGCGCATGATCGAGCGGGGCTGCGATGGCGTACGCGGAGCCCGAGGGGCTCGTCATCAGTCGGAGTACGGACGAGTGTGTCGTCGCGCTGATGGACCAGTGGTATTTGGACTACGGAGAGTCTCAATGGCGCGCGGAGACGGAGCGGTACGTTCCTTGCATGTTTCATCGACTGCGCTGACGGCATCTGCAGACTGGTCAAGGGCATGGACTGTACCAGCCCGAGACGCGCCATTCGTTCGAGAAAACGTTGGCGTGGCTGAACCAGTGGGCGTGTGCCGGACGTATGGTTTGGGGTCGCAGTTGCCCTGGGATCCCCAGTTCTTGGTCGAGTCCCTGAGTGATTCCACCATTTACATGAGCTACTATACTGTGGCTCAGTTGCTACACGGTGCGTTCGTCTGCGTTTTTTCGTTAGATCCAACTCATAATTCCTGCAGAGAATAGCATCGACGGGACGAAGCCCGGACCGCTGGGAATAACGCCCGATCAAATGACCGACGAGATATGGGAATACATATTCTGCAACGGGCCTTTCCCTTCGCCTTCGCCTCTGCCTCAAGAAAAAGCTGACGTTCTGAAGCACGAGTTCAACTACTTCTACCCCGTCGACCTGCGTTCTTCTGCAAAGGATCTGGTCCCCAATCACTTGACCTTCTGCTTGTACAACCACGTCGCGCTGTTCCCGAGGACAAGTGGCCGCTGAGCATGCGCACAACGGACATCTGCTGCTGAACGGGAAGAAGATGTCCAAGAGCACCGGCAACTCGCTGAGCTTAAGGGAAGCGATCTCCAAGTTTGGCGCCGATTCGACGCGTCTGACCTTGGCCGATGCTGGAGACGGCGTGGAGGACGCGAACTTTGACGAAAAGAGCGCCAACGCCAACATTCTGCGGGTGCACACCTTGGTGCTATGGTGCGAGGTTCGCATCTTTTCGCTGTCATCGCCGACCTCCACTCATATGGTGAATTAGGAGATGGTCAAGGACGAGGCCAATCTGCGTCACGGGCCAAAGAACCTATACCACGACCTGATCTTCGAGCAGGAGGTCAACGACTTGATCAATATTACCCAGTCGCATTATGAAGCGTGAGCATCAATCAATTCACTCGACTAGTTCCACTTTTTAATTTGTATCCCTACAGTATGAACTACAAAGATGCTCTGAAATATGGCTTCTACGAGCTGCAGACATCGCGCGATTGGTATCGTGAAGTCACCGCGGACGCCGGCATGCACGCCGATCTGATCATGTACTGGATCCGCGTCGCCGCGTTGCTGATTACTCCCATCGCCCCCCACTTTGCCGAGCACATCCACAGCACCGTCCTCAAGTCCCCCACTTCCGTCCAGCTGGCGCTGTGGCCCACGCCTGCCGCGCCGGTCGACCTCGCGGTGATCGAGGCCGGGGCCTACATGCGCGGGACGATCAAGACGATTCGGGACGCCGAGGTTTCGCTGGTCAAGATGCTGAACAAGACCAAGGCCAAGGGCGGGAAGAAGGACGGCGACAAGCCGAGGTACGACCCCAAGGAACCCAAGAGCGTCCGGATCTACGTCGCCACGACGTTCCCCGAGTGGCAGGACACTTGCGTCCAGGTCGTGAAGGAGTCGTACGACGCGACCGCGGACAAGGTGGACGACGCGAAGGTTCGGACGCTGTTGACCGAGCGCGGGCTGATCAAGGACAAGCGCGCTATGCCGTTCGTCCAAGACTTCAAGGCACGCTGGCCTGTTCCGTTCTTCATCCGCCCACTAATTTTGCTTCCTCCCCAGAAACGGATGGCGCAGTTCGGCGCTCAGACCGCCTTCCGCCGCACTCTGCCCTTCTCGGAGAGGGACGTGCTGTCGGAGATTATACCATACCTGAAGAAATCCCTGACCTTGGCCGACGTCGAGGTGTACTCGGTAGACGAGGCCCTGGCGAAGCAAGGGGACGGATTCACGAAGAGTATCATTGACACATCTGAGCCGGGTAACCCTGCCTATGAATATCGTAATGTATAATGGATCCTACTTGTCCTTGATATGAGATAACTCTAGGTATGCTATGTGTGATAAGGGAATACAAATTGAATACTCGTAACTCCAAGTACAGGGAAGGGAATCCGGATTGAAAATTGTGTTTGCCGTGCTATTTCTAGAAGTGCCGTTCGTCGTCATTGTCTCCTCCCGCATCCTCCGTCACGGGTGCGGGCGGGCGGCGCGGCGGCTGTCGGCGGCGGTCGTCGGGCGGTCGGCGGGCGCGGGCGTGAGCGTCGGGGCGGACGAGGGTAGGTTGTGATTGGGCCCGGGCCCGGGCGTCGGGGGGGGCGAGCGGGTGGCCGCGGCGATGCCCTTGAGTTTGTGGCCGTCGCACTGCCAGTTTCGCTGCCGCTGCTGTTGCTGATGGCGATGAGTGGTGGCGCCGGCGGGTCGTAGGGCAGGACTGTGCTATAGGTGTGTCATCAGAAAGTGCCAGCCCTGTAGGAATCAATAACACACAATGGATTTGTTAAAAAAGGGCCAAGCGGTGCATTGCTTGCAAAGTTGAAGACATACTGCTATGCCCTGGACAGAGTCAGTTGGGTAGTAAGAGAGAGAAGATATTAACGAGCATACCGCGTTCCGAGACATCCTCCCCGTGGTCTGACCTCCATACATGGATGAACGTGGCCAGGTCGTCGTCGCTGACATGGAGCTGATCTACGAAGAGGGCTGCAGCAGCCCCAAATGTAGCTTGATCTGAAGCTTGGCGGAACTTGGGGAGGCCGTGCGAGACTTCTGGCAGCGCGTGGAAGCGCCGCCACTGTCGCCGAAAATCGAGAATCATGCCACTGGGGGCGGCAGCGTCTTCGAGCTCCGTGGCAAGAGAATAAAAAGAGGTGGAGAGTACTGAATTCTCTAGAGCGGCGGGGACGGTGGGACCAAGCCGGACTTGAATGCGGGGTAATGACGGAGAAGTCCTTGGACAAGAGAGCGTGCGGCCGCGTAGGCTAGCACTGCGGCTGCGTCCCGGGCAGCCCTAGCGTCTTCGACACGTGCGAGGGAGGCGGCGTAGGCATCGACAAGTCGTTGGTCGTCCGGATCGAAGACACTGCTGTAATCGGACGCATCACTTTCCGCCAGCTGGAGGGTCTCCTGGGCAGCAACGAGGGCAGCGGCGGGGGCGGGGACGGCGGGGACGGCAGTAGCGGGGACGTAGTAGTATGACATGAGGGAGGAGGAAAGAGAGGGTTACGGTGAAACGATCTGGAGCCGCTCTTTATATAGAGGAAATCTGTTCTCCCGACTCTCCTGTTTAGGTGATGCCTTTCTGATCTCCACCAAATTTTACTGCAAAGCTAGGCGAGCTTGCGAGCCAGCCTGAGTGGAAGACAGGCATGTACTCGTCCGTTCCGCTGCAAACGATCGCGGGCGTCGGGGATTTTCGCCTCGCGTGCGTCGCGCTCCTTCAATACCGCCTCCTTGCCCTTGTCCTCCGGAGCGTTCCATGGCGCGAGCGGCGGCGGGTGGTTGAAGCGCGTGACGCGGGGTAGATGGGCGGGGGAGGGCGGCACGCGAGCTCGGGGAGGCGGCTGCCCTGGGCGGCGACAAGCGGCGCGGGGCGGCGATGATGCGGGGGGTCGGGGGTGACGGGGACGGCGAAGGTGGGGACGATGGGCTACATTGTTAATCGGGCCATGAATAGGGATCCAAAGTCTGTCGTGTCGTCCAAGTGTAGGGTTGTAGCACGTTCGGCGTCCCGCTCGACATTCTCGAGATACTCTGCAGCGCCACAAAAGTTCAGGACCTTCGCAAACGCTGCGTGAATCCTAAGAAACTCCGGGTCGAACCCTGAGTCTTCCTTCGCCCTAAACTCTACATCCAACGAATCTTGCCCATTGCTGAATGTTCTCCCATTCTGGATCACTTGCGCCCTGTACTTGTTCGCAGACTTAGGGTACTGAGACTGTGTGTGAGCTTCGGGAACCATGCAGGATGACGACGAAGAAGACATACTGCTTGCTCATCCAAATAGAAAAGGAATCGTCCGAAGGAATAGTGCTCGTCTCCCGACATGAAGATGGCGTTCGTACGTGAGGTAATATTTGATCCAACGAGTTTCTGCAAGTCGAAATTTGTCCACGACTGAAGCATATCCCAAGTTCGAGCAGCATCCTTCTATAAAGGGATTTTGGAGACAAGGCAGAAAGACGGAAATTATCACAACACACTGATTCCAATGTAATACCAACATCTTCGCTGAAGTCGTTTAGAAGGAATGGGATGATATGTGTGGCGGCCATCCGAAACTGTGGCATGTCTTTGGGGATTTCATGTCCTCGATTTTACTGCAGCAGTTCTGTCACAGAGCTTCGATCGAATACGCCGGTGATGGCGCAGCGGTTCTGCTCTCGCCCGGCGATCTACAAGGACGCCAAGGTGGGTTAAAATGTCTGGGAGAGATTCGGCTACTCACCATGTCCCTGAGTTTGCTTTGGTCAGATTTGTCGGCTCCCTCGATCTCCTGGACGGTTGCGTCGAGGGTCGGGGTCTGACTGCTGGTAGGTTCGGTCCTTGGAGACCGCGCAGTCGTAAGCACTGGTCATCGACTCAACATGAGAGTATACCGAATAGACAGAAGAAGATTATAGACTGGGGAGAAAAAGGTACTTCAACCAGGCCTTCGCAACGTATACGACCGCATCTATGCCTTTTTCGTGTGCTATATGAAGCACTACGTTGTCCAGATAGGTCTGGCGCTTTTTGGAGCATGCCAACCAGCAGAGCATCTAGACGATATCGCTTATCGGATTCACGTAGACGAGCTTGGTTGGGATTTAATGACGTTGCTCAGGGCGTCTTCGGCGAGCTCGACGGTGGAGAGATTTTCGGTGTCAAAGAAGTCCCAAAATTCATCGGACGTGCAGTGCAAGTCGACTCGACGGAAACTGTCCGTCGATGCGACATAGTGGATTTGGGGAGCCCTCGTCACAGATCGGTCGAATCAAATCACAGTGAACAAGGAGGATGGGAAGAGACGTCAGAACGCATCGCCTCGACAAGCACCAAGAAAGACGCTAATTCGAATGACACGAGGGGCGCGTCGTATGCGGTACAACCCGGGCTCGTAGAACATCAGAGCAAGCACGTATATTCTTTCGACCCAAAAATACAGGGATAATAAACTCTGGCTACACCGCGCGACTGCTCCTGCGGGCCGAAGGAGTCGGGGGTGCGGCCTGGAGGCGCGGGCGGCGGCTCACGGTGCGGTAATCCTTGGTCTCGTACTCCCACGTCGCATACACGCGGGCGTCGGGGATCTTGGCCTCGCGGGCGTCGCGCTCCTTGACGGCGTCCTTGTCCTTGTCCTCGGGGGCGTTCCAGGGCGCGGGCACGCCGGGGCCGTACTTGAGGAGCTTGGCGCCGCGGGCGAGCGGCGGCGGGTGGTTGAGGCGGGTGACGCGGTGGTAGATGGGCGGGGGGAGGACGCGGCGCGCGAGCTCGGGGAGGCGGCTGCCCTGGGCGCCGACCTGCGGGGCGAGGCGGTCGGGGGCGGCGACGGTGCGGTGGGTCGGGGGGAAGCGGCGCGGGGCGGTGTGGGGGTCGGGGACGGTGGGGACGGCGAAGGTGGGGACGATGGGCCACGCGCGCGGGGGCGCGGGGGTGGCGCCGGCGTACATGGTGTCGGGGAGGTCCCAGCGCGGGACGACCTGCGTCTGGGTGAGGAGGGCCATGGCAACGCGGTGGCGCGCGGGGTTGGACGCGGCAGGCTCGCGGGTCGGGTTCTTGAGGATGTGGTGGAAGGCTTTGTAGAGCGCGAGCTCGGGCGCGTGGCCAGGCGGCGGGGCGGACACGCGCGCGGAGGGCGGCGGAGCGCCGGGGAGATGCCACTCGGAGACCTCGGCGAGCGACGACTGCTCGTAGGGGATCTGCAGGACATAGTCCGCGGCGGAGGTGGACGTCGCGGTCAGCTGCGGGACGAGCGGGGCAGTCGACTGCAGCGGTGGGGGCATCGACGGGTGCGGGGACTCGGCGCGGGGCGAGTCGGGAACCTCGGTCACTGTCGGGAACGGCGGCAGAAAGGAGGGGATGTGCCCGTCCCAGTCTTCCGTCCGCTGCCGCTTCTGCGGCGGCTCCTCATCCTCGTCCGTCTCCTCGAGCTCCTCCTCCTCCTCCTCCTCCCCGTCATACGGCGCGTAGGTCAGCGGAAAGGCGTCGTCGCGGTCATTGCGGCCGAGCTGGGTCTTGAACTCGTTCAGCTCCTCGACGCGACGCGCAGAGTAGATGGCGTATCGCGAGAGGTCTTTTGCCTCGGGCACATAGTCGACGAGGTCCTGCAAGCCAAATCCGAGGTCGTCGAGGGCCTCGAGGGCGTCGGTGCAGGTGACGGTGGTCCTGCCTGCGTGCTGGGAGTATTTTGCGGCGGTGGAGGCGAGGAGGGAGATGTAGCGGGCGAGGAGGTCAGTGAGGACGGCGGAGGCGTGCGACGACGAGCGCGAGAAGCCCGCAGCGTGGATGGAGCGGTGAGTAGCAGCCTCGAGCAGCTTCACAGACGCATACTCCATGGTAGAATGTAACGCCCGTAACAGAGGGCAGTGCCGCTGTAACGTCACGCTGGCGGGTGAAATTCCGAAGCACACCGCCACCTGTCAATCGAAGCGTCGGACAGGGCAGCCGTCCTCCTTACCTATTCGATGGAGCCCAGCGGACCAGTAATAGGGCTAGAGACGCGCGGTGGATTTTGGTGTGGATGAGAGAAGAAAAGATAGCTGTATTTTGGATACCCGACAACTACTGTACTATTCCGACCAAGTATTCAGTCACAGGTCACATTTTTTTTTTTTGATGTGTGCAAAAATCGCCTTAAATCAAAAGTAAATTTATCGGCCATCTCGGATAAAAATTGATGAATACTTGGTCGGAATAGTACTAGTATAACTAACGGTAACGTGATCGTACAAGACAATGATGGAAACGTAAGTCGCTGGCGCGACCTTGGATCGTGGCGCGTGGAAGAAAAAGAGGAATACGATGAGAAGGACAGTCTGACTCCCGGTTGAACGGGAGATGATTATATGGCATGGGACCGTTACATCGTAGTATTATGTTTTTTTTCGAGAGTGCCTATGGCGTGGATCAGTATAACGAACAAAGAATGAATGAAATGCTGGCAGAACTCACCGCAAGCACAGCCTTATCATGATAGACATGAAGAGTTTCGTGTATCTGGTTGCCGTTATTCATGTCTATGAGACGAACGGTAGTATGCATGGGCTCCCTCGGATCGTTGCCGCCCTCGTGCGCGCCGGCCTCCCTGATTAATTAATATTCTCGTTAGAGATGGTGAGGTAGGCCTGTAGGCTGAACTCACGAGATCTCGGCGATAGTGTCCTGGAGGTTTGAGAGCCCTTGCTCTTTCAAAGCGGCCCCTACTTCTCTTCTTATGTGCTCGCCAACCTCGGGGTGCCTGTCGTACGCCCCTCTCGATCGGAAACGGATTGGTATCGATTTGACTGCGGCAGATGTGGATAATGAGCGGTGCATTTCGACGAGGGATTTGTGAGTCTACGGGGTTTGAGCTCGTTAGACTCGAATTGCTCGAGAACAGAATGACTGAATCTAAGCTCACAGCCGAGTGTTGGAGGGAACAATAGGTTGCGTCTGAGATCCTTCCACCTTCCGCCTTGTACTTATACCAAAAGGTGGTAGGTACCTGTGGGCGTCTTGGGCCAATCATATAACCTGAACCCTAGACACAATTGGTTCCATTTTGACTCCGCGTCCTGAGCTGTCCCAATTGTATCGACAACTGTTCCATTTTGATTCCATGCGCAGTGGTGGGCGCTGGTGGGCGCTGGTGGGCCTCCTAATGGTTCTTGTGGCGTACTGTGGGAGCTCCAAGGCAACTTGAACTCGATGAAAAATCGGCAGAAAACACATTCGCACCACTCTTTGCATCCCTCGTTTCCAGGATCACCCCATTATCGGTATGTCTTCATTTCCTGAGACGTCCTCAATGTATGTCGACGGAGGGCGATAGATGGTCCACGCGCAATGGTGGGCGCTTGTGGGCGTCATAATGACTTCTTGTGGCGTCCTGTGTGGGAACTCCAAGGTAATCCGCGGCAAAAAACGCATTCGCTCCACCCCTTGAATTTTACATATCTATGAAACTTCTCCTAAGACCTATTTCGATAGGCACAATTGAGAGTGCTCTTTTAGTTTTCCAACAACTTGCCTTTTTGGCCCGGCTTCAAACGATACTAATTTACTTCTTCAGCTGAACGCCGTCTTATACGGGTTCTGTGGCTCCCAGTTCATAACCTACTACTCGTCAAAGCGGCTTGAAGACTCTCGAGCCACACGGTTGGTTTAATTGCGCCTGTGTTTTCCGCATTAAAAGACAAAATAAGTATTTGGTAACTTGGGAACTCGTCCTTGACACCGTGCACACCGCGACCGTGATCTACCTCGTGTGGCTCTCCCTAATTCCTGAACGCCGCATTTTCGCAAAGCGCCCCCTGGCCTATCGACGCCGTCCCCTTCTGACCGCAATGTGAGCCCCGCCACCGCTGAAGGGCAGCAAGCTCGGCGAGAGTGCGGGTGCGCTGTCCACTCTGCTCGCCGTACGTTGCATGCATGCGCTGCCATCTCCATGTCCTTGCCGGTTTAGATTCCAACGCAGGCTCTGATCAAGACCCACACTATAGCCCCGCCGATCCGGCCTCTGCAGCCCCCGCCGCAGCCGAGCCTACCCCGCAACAGTGCCAGTCCCGACGGCGGAAGTCCCCGGCGCCGAGAAGCTCTGATACTGCTGCGCTCGCCTTATGTACGGTCGCCTGCGCACTTTTTTGTCTTGAGCATAAATGCAGTTATCCACCTGATTATGTCGTGAACCTTGAATAAACCTATATGCTCCACGTATGCCGTCATCCAACTGCGTGCGCAAACTCAGGCTCGGAGCGGGGCGCGTTGAGAGCTTTGATTGCAGCATCCATCGATGCTCTCGCAGACCAGGAGCACAGATAAGGTAAAGATTGCCTGCGAAAACCGTAGATCCTCAAGGCGGGAGCGCTCAAGACTGTTCTGTTCTCGCTGAATCGACCACAAAATACGAACGAGCTCAGGACATGTTGGAGGGAAGAATCCAGAATACAATAGACACGAAACTACATGCGATTCCGCTTGTCGGATTTTTGGTGAAGTGGAGGTGTGTATGTAGCCTTCATTCAGTTTTGCGCAAGCCAGGGGTGTTCCAAGAGGGTCTGAAGCGACGCCCGCTCTCCTGGATCCAGACGCAACATCAGATCGAGGAACTGAATGAGTTCTTCGGTGTCGGTATCCCCAGGAGGCCGAAGCTTTCTGATTCTGTCAGCTAGCGGAAGCCGCTCAGGCTGCGGGTGTAGTTGCGAACCTAGGCAAGCCTGTCAAACGGAAGAAGTTGAGAAAAATAAGATTGGCACACCATCATCATTGAAGAACAGGTGGCTATACTTCCCGCCAGTCGTTAAACTGCGGGGATATGGCCCGAAATACAAGGCATGCATATACGGAATGACCATTTCCTCGATGTTGTTTCTGATAAGGAAACGTCCTGTCGTCAGCTCATGAACCTGATCCTGTCATCAAACGATGTTCAAGTTTAGGTGGGGCACGAACCAGGCAGCCGAGACTCCAGATGTCCGCAGGCTTTCCCCAGCCCGCACCCACCACAACTTCTGGTGCGCGAAGCTCTGGGCTCTGAATGAGCTCGGTGAAATGCTCGTCCACGCCGTCGGCCCAGCAAGCTGTTATTCAACTGAATGAATATTCGGCAGATGAAAGAAAAACAGAAGCACACACCAACGCCTACATCGATCAACTTCACCGTGGCGTTTGTTGGCGTCGGGGACAAAACCGGGGATACGGCGCCCTCTGGTAAAGTGAATAGGATGTTGTTGCTTTTGATATCTCCATAGACAGGTCAGTAGGAGATACGTTGAAGTATGCTGGACCACTACCAACCGGTATGTATAATGTTGCATTCTTCGTGCAAGTACATCATGGCCATGATCACTTGGGGCAAGATATTCTTGACGGCTGCGATCGGCACCTGTTTATGTGGAAATTGATTTGCGTATTGGTGTAAACTTTCGCCCAGAAGCTCTGTGACGAGACACAAGTGTTTGCCATTTGGTCCCTCGACGTGAAATTCATCGAGTAGATGAAGGTTGTGGGGAAATCCAGGGTGGGTGGGATCGGCAGTGAGAATGCGGCGCAGGTAGGCAGATTCATGCAGCTCAGGTACATCGGTAAGCTCGGCTACCATGCAGTTAGTTAGTAGTACACAGAAGCAGGAAGGAGAAGATTTACCTTTCATCACTTTCATTGCTGCAGGCTTCTCGCTGTACGGGGGGTCCATCAGAGACCTTCAGAGCCCGATATTCCTTACCTCAGGAGAGATTTGACCTGCCACACCGTGGAATACTCGCCCCAACCCAATTTGCGCACCACCTCATACGCACCCACAATCTCCCCAAGTTTTATGGGATGATACCCACCTGGCCTGTACTCGTCTAACGGCTCGTCTTGATGTTGAGACATAGACGAGTGAAACAGGGCCGTACGGAGGCGGAGCCTAACGAAATGAGAGCCGGACTTGAGGACGAGGCGGAAAGCAAGCGCCATTTTAAACAAACTGGGACCCACATGAGGAGCTTTATTTGTGCTGATTTACGCGTTGCATCAAACTTGATTGATGCCGGGATCTCGGCGGGGAACCGGCCGTGTCTCGTTGGTGTCTCGACTCTCGACTGACTTCGACCTGCTGGACGCGTCATGCGCGTCCTTTGCGTGTACCTCTCGGCTCTCCACATAAATATCCCTGTGGTCCGCACCGCCTGCGCAAGATGCCTTCTAAGGCGACGTACATTTAAGACAGCTCAGGACGCGCGTCGCGGACGTCATCCGTTAATTAACTCATTAGACTGCATAATGGCACAAGGGTCTTTTGTTTCGACAAGACGGCCGCGGACGTGCCGCAGTTGGCATTCCCTCAATTATGGAATGAGTCGGATGAAAATGAGGCGACAAAGAATGGTCATTCGAGCACAAATTATGCGTAGTGAGATAATCATCCATCCACCGTGGCTTAAAGTTATCGAGAGAGACAGAGCAGGATCGCTACCCATACCTCGATGGAGGGTGTGCTCATGGATTGGCGTCAATATTGATTTTGAGCGGCGACAGAGACTGACTGACAGACTGCCATTCCAATGCGGCCGACGACATCACGCAGTCAGCACGAGTACGCCCTCCGCAACGCGCCACTCCGCCGTGGCACTATCCACACCCAGCTCCCGCTCACGTTTGAGCATCAGCGCGCCGTGCCCCGCGCCGCGGTCCTCCGCTGTAGGCGTCTCCGGCGCCGCGCGCGCCGCCGCGACGATCTCCGCGTCGGACACCCCGACGTTCACGTCCAGCGGCGGCGCGCCCGGCACGCACAGCACCACCCGCCGCGCCTCCACATCGAGCGTCGTCTGCGCGACGCGCGCGCGTGTCTGTCGGCCGCGTCACCGGGGGTCAGCGGCGGAACGAGAAGGGGCGGCGGAGCGAGAAGGGGCGCACGAGCGAGGGGACGGCGACGGTGATCTCGAGCGCGCCGGCCGGCGTCTTGCGCCAGCTCCACGTACACGTGCCGGCTTTAGGGTCGGGGTGCGGCGCGGGCGTAGGCTTTAGGATGCCTTTCCCTTTTGCGGCGGTGGCTGGAGCTGGAGGTGGGAGCTCCTCGATTAACGGGCGGGGTGGGGCGGTCGCGGCGAGGAACGCGGCGGGGATGAGGACCGTGCGCGGGAGGAGCTTCCCCTTGGAGGCGATATTCGGGGTCGATATCTGGCGCGAAAGGAGCAGGGGCGTTTGCGCCTCTATGCGTTGCAGCGCGAGCTCTGGTAACGGTTCAGCGTAGCTACGTGGGAGCGTAGTGGGTGTTTCAAGCATCCCCCGACTCGGGGCCCAGCTTGGACCTCAACTCGTTTGAGTTGTATACGCCAACTAGGCCCCAACTTCATGCGTCCAATTGCGAGCGGGGCCAAGAGAAGAGTGAAACACGCGAACTCGACGCGCCTTGGATAAAGGTCTTGAACAGCGGATCGCGGACCGTTCGCGCGCGAACGGACGAGTGAAAGACACAGTCGAACACGAGCGACGGCTTGCCGGCTGCCAAGGACCAGTCAGTAGCGGAACGGAGAGCTGTGCACGCCACCTGATCGGCGGGCCGCGTACGTGGGTGATGCATACAAACAGACCTTTATCGGTGTCGTTTTTGGCGTCCGAAACGACGACGGGCACGAACCACGCGTCGGGGTTAGGCTGCGCCGTGTCTTCTCCGCGCATCGCGCGCTGTATCGCCTCCTCGTTTCCCTCTGGTGGAGCGGGTACATTTGGGTCCCAGGCGATGTTGACGAACACCTCCACGATCCGTGAATGGCTGAACGCGGCTGAGAGGCGCCTAAATACCTTTAGGCCTTTCGGGATTGCAGTTGACGCGGACAGAGAATTCGGGGAGGTGAGGACGGCTGGCTGGATTGTGGAGGACTTGAGGCAGAAGCCCGCAGTAGGCTTGAGCTGAACAGGTTGCTTGGTGGCCATTTCGAGTCAGTTGAGTGAGCACCGCCACTGCTATAAAATTTATTGATTCCTGATCTGCACCTCGACAGTCCGCATACACGCCAACGATTTCCCCGTCTAGCTGATCTAATTCTGACTCGAACGTTTGCTGACCATGGCGATTCCTATAAAAGAGGCCCAGAACGCCTTCAGATTCGGTATCTACTCTTCCCCGCTTCCAAACTTTTACCTCAAACACCACCAGCGGTCCCCAAGGACGACATGTACAACGTCAGCCCCTTCCCCGACTTTGACGACGCAGCAAAGGTCCAGCAGTACATCCAGGACAGACGTGTCATCGGCGTAGGTGCACAAGCCCTCGAGCCCCCCAGCCCTGTTCACACGCGCACAGTACGACCCGCTCGTCCAGCCCGCGCTGCTCAGACACGAGATCGTCTCCACCGCCGCCTCCCAAAAGACCATCGCGTCCGCGCGTTACAATGCCGCGCGCATCGTCGCCGGCCACGACGACCGCGTCCTCGTCATCATTGGCCCCTGCTCCATCCACTCCCCCGAGCAGGCCCTCGAGTACGCGAACCTCCTCAAGTCTAAAATCCCCGAGTGGTCAAATCTCCTCATCATCATGCGCGCCTACTTGTGAGCCATTTTTGCACACTAACGAACATTCTCGCTAACCAACGCGCAGCGAGGTCGGGACTCTTTCACGTCCATTAACCACCTTCTGACCGTCCGCAGAAACCCCGCACGACCGTCGGGTGGAAGGGGCTCATTAACGACCCGGACATTAACGGTTCTTTCAAAATTAACAAGGGCCTGCGCATCGCGCGGCAGCTGCTTTGCGACATTACCGACTCGGGCGTCCCCGTCGGCTCGGAACTGCTCGATACAATCTCCCCCCAGTACCTCGCCGACTGTAAGTCCGCGCCCCCCTTTCATCCGTGTTTCTAACCCCACCCTCTGCAGTAATATCCTGGGGCGCGATCGGCGCGCGCACAACCGAGTCGCAGCTCCACCGTGAGCTCGCCTCGGGCGTGTCGTTCCCCATCGGCTTCAAGAACGGCACTGACGGCAGGTGAGTTGCCGCTCAACTCCCGCGACGGCTTAATTTGACTCTCCCTAGCGTATCCGTCGCCATCGACGCCATGTTCTCCGCGGGCTCACCCCACGCCTTCATGGGCGTGACGGAGCAGGGTACTGCCCTTCCCTTCCCTCCCGCGACCCCGCTAACACCCCCCAGGGCTCGCTTCCATCGTCAAAACCCGCGGCAACCAAGATACGCATGTCATCCTCCGCGGCGGGACGCGGGGCCCCAACTACGCCGCCGAGCACGTCCAGGAGGCCGCCAAGGCCATCACCAAGAAGAAGGAGTGGGCGAGCATAATGGTCGACTGCTCCCGTACGTCCCCTTCCTAGCGCGTAACGCGCTTCTCACGCGGCGGCAGACGGCAACTCGCAGAAAAACCACAACAACCAGCCGCGCGTGATCGACGCGATCTGCGCGCAGCTCGCGGCTGGCGAGCGCAACATCACGGGCGTGATGGTCGAGTCGAACATCAACGACGGGCGGCAGGACGTCCCCGCCGAGGGCGCCAAGAACCTTAAGTGGGGCGTCAGCATCACTGATGCGTGCGTCAACTGGGAGACGACCGTCGAGATGATGGACAAGCTCAATGCGGTGCGTCGCGCTTCGCGTTCCTTTCTTCGCACGCTCATTTGCGCTGCAGGCGGTCGGGCAAAGACGGCAGGCCCTCATCGACGCGGGGTTCAGCCGGCCGCCGGGGTTTGTGCGCGCTAATGGAGACGCGGCCACCGAGTCCTAGATTCATTCAGATCGCGAGTCCTAGATTCGCGCTGGGCTTCGACTCCTACATTCGGGCTGCACTTTCTCCTCTTGTATCGAGTTGCTATCTCTTTATGTTTGCACCGGAAATCTAATGTAATTAATTATATGCTTGAGTTCTACCAACGTCCACTTGGCATTCCTGCTGTCCTTCCGGAAGCTGGCGTTGCTCTGCTTCATCTAAAGCACACTAAAATCCAAGTTTGAGGTTCAGGCTCTTCTCGCGTATACAGACTTGGTCTTGGCGAGACCACTTCGTCCGTCTGAGTCTCACTAACACCGGCAGGATTATTTTGCTTGCTCGGGCGTCTGAAAACGCCGCTGTACCGTGCCTGAGCGTTCTTGGCGCAGCACTTTAGAAGTGAGTAGATATTGTAGCTTCCCTGGGTTCCGTCCGGACGAGGACGACGCCACTAGCGACGCACCTCGCCGTTCCTGTGCACAGATGAAGTCGAAGACTGTGCGTAGTGTCGCATCGCTGCATCGAGATAGCAATGCTTCTATTAGCATCTGGCTGCATCGAGTTATTTGATTTGGACGCAGCCTGGTCCGCCCAAGGCTGATGGTGGTTGCGTTGTTCGTGCGGGAGGGTTGGATAAAATAAACCTGTCTTGACGGATGAAAGCCGCACAGGTGGCCGGGAGTGAATGGAGCGTCCAGTCGAGTCGCGAATTCCAGTAGGTGCATAGAGCCGTATGAACGTTGCATGAACGTTTGGAAAACTTGAACAGGCGCGAAGTTCGCCGGGACTGTCGAGATTGTAGATTCCCTTGAGTTTCTGCAGGTCGAATTGATTCCGCAGCAAGATGGGAGAGCATAGGCCGCGGGTCTGCGGCAATCTAACTTGGGCCTTCGAGAATTGAGATTGATTGGAGGAACGTTAGGCTGCACGGATAGTGGTATCGGTAAGAGACATAGCTTGTCATCGGCGATGTAGTTTTTTGGAGGGGAGGCGGCGCTCTTATCGACGTGGAAGCTCGTGCAAGGGTCAATCCACGAAGTTCAAGTTAGTGCTCAGAGCTCAAAGCAGCTCAAAGCGAAGTTGCGGATACTTGTTAACAACGTTGTAACAACACGGCGTCCTGGGGCGTCGCCTGAGGCTTGCTTCAGTCGTCCGGGCCCGGGATGAAGTCCGTTTTTTTGGGCGGTGGCGGCGCCCCGGGCGCCTGGTCAGTCTGCGAAGGATCCTGCAGGTCGAGGTAGGTTGAGGTTCGAGTCTAAGGAGAAGTTGGCGCGATCGATCAGTCGCCAAACAAACAACCGCTCGCGACTGAATTAGGAAGTCAGCAGTGTGACACAGATACGCCGTGGGAGACGAAATAGGAACGGCGACAAAGAAGGAACGCCAGACGAAAGACGCAAGACGCAAAACGCAAAACGCAAAACGCAAAACGCAAAAAAGCTGACAAGAGTGGGACTCGAACCCACGCCACATTACGTGATGAGAACCCTTTGTTACAGGGTAAGCTGTTACACTTGAGTCACACGCCTTAACCGCTCGGCCATCTTGCCTCGATGCAAGACGACCCTCAAATATCTACAGATCCTGACGAACAGAACAAGAGAAGAAAACTGCAGCTTCAACGTTAACGGACGCGCACCCTCCTGGCTCCGAGTCCTCCGTCCTGTGGATCCACAAGACGGATTCTTCGGTCCATGATTCATGAATCACCCTAGCAGAGCCAGATAAACCATCACCTATTCGTATGAGTGCATGTAGTCAAGAGCGCTTGAGGAATAAACTGCAAACAATTGAAAAACACGAACCTTGCGATTCAATCACACTGCCACTGATCGTGTTTTGATACTTAAATGCGTCCATGATTACCTAACCAACCTCAACCATCTTTGCAAGTATGCAACTCGCACCGTGGCAGCAGTCTTGGGTGCATAACCGCCTGGGACGCCTTGGGCCCTACGCTATCCAACGGGGCTATACAACTACAACCAATGGTTGTATAGCCCCGCCTCCACTCTGTTACTCCGGGGATCCAGGGCTCAATACGCCCTTTTAAACAAACTGTCTGGGGCCGCGTACAACCTGGCACTTGTTGGGGGGGAAAAAAAATAGTAAAAGAAAGAGGCTTCTGCCCTGCATGGTGTCGGCCGAATCTCGTAGGCTTCTGCCTTGCACGGCATCGGCCGAATCTCGCACCATAATCCCGACACTTGGGCGGATGTAAACACATATATCGACCCCAGACACGTCCGATGGCAAGGAGTTTTAGGGCTG
The DNA here is from genome assembly GCA_029378255.1 of Mycena rosella. Classification (NCBI taxonomy): domain Eukaryota; kingdom Fungi; phylum Basidiomycota; class Agaricomycetes; order Agaricales; family Mycenaceae; genus Mycena; species Mycena rosella. The sequence continues at coordinate 61,789 of JARKIE010000179.1, read as the reverse complement.
GTTTTGGTCTTTACTTCAACAAATGTAGCTGGGATTATTGGAGCACAAGTCTCGCATCTAGTGATTCAAACGAGCGTGCAGTGACCGAATGACCCGGGTTCGATTCGGAGCAGCTGTCGTCAGACGGCACATTTTTAGATTGACCCGCTGCCGGTCCAAGGGCTCAAGCCATCAAATGTCGTCCGGAATCTGCCTCTTCCTCTTCCTCTTCCTACTCTCCAACCCTCTCTTCCATGCCTGGACTTAAATGCGCAGTGAGATGTCCTACGGTTTACCGCTTCCAACACTCCCTAACATTCACTCTTAAGCGAAGCACAGACTCGGTCGACGCTGAGCCTGTATGCGGCTCTGCTCCTCTCTTTCCTCTCTTGCACTCATCTAGGTGGTTTCTAGAGCAAGATCTCACGACGCGCCCTGTTTGTCAACCTTGATGGACCACAGGTCCATCCATTCCTCTTCCATTCCCTTCTACTCACAAACACTACCCAGTCCGCCTCGAACGACGGCAATGTCGACTCAGATGACAATTTCTTATTGCAAATCCCGAGTTGTACCAGTCTGCCTACGGCAAAGTGCTTGCCACAATTTTTGCTATTCATAGGCAGACTGGTTACGAGTCTATATTGGAAGGTGCCAAAAAATCGGTTTTCGCACTTTCTACATTTACATTTCGCTAAAAGAAGGCTGTTTCCCGGCATCTGAAGCCCCAGGAATGACCAAATTTTCCAGCATGTTCTGAGGGTTCTGATCAGTTTGTTGATCACAATTTGGGTGCAAAGACCGCCGAAATTGCTGTACCCTGGCCTGAAAAATCCAATCGGTGGAACAAGGGTTTGCAGTTTTCGACCTAAAAAATCCAATTTTCAGACAAGGAAATCTGAAATTTTTGCCCTCAAAAATCCAAATTTCTGGACAACCCTTGGCAGGAGCTTCACGGGGCCTCCCTGCTGCGATCCTGTCGTTTTCCGAGGCGGACGGCTGGAGCTGATAACGGACGACTTCCGGGACGAGGCTATGGGGCTGTTGCATCAACTACAGTTGAATCAGATGGGGAGCAACATTCTACGTGTGCAAGATACCCCAGGGTTGTGATTCTATCTCACAATTTATATCTAAGCTCCCTCTCAAATTGTTGATATTCTGTACTTATTAGTGGCCCGCACAAAATCTTCGAACTCGGAAGAACCGGGTTACTGGAAGCGGGTCGAAGAGATCCGGGCGGAGTTTGAAAAGCCGCCTCCCTCTCTAGTACTAAGGCTCCTGGGATTCCTCCAAATTTAGTGAACTTACCAAACCAAACGGCGAATGCCGCGACAGGTGATTAGACAGCTTCCAGTGCTCTCTCAGCTTCTCTTGGATATTCGCACTCGGCAACTGAATCCAAGGTACGGCTCGTCTCCTGGGCGTCATCACTGGCTTGTCTCGTAATTTCTGGCCGCAATTCTCGACGCAGCTCATGTATCGCCAGCGTTCAATCAAGTGGACTCATTGAGAGGGTGACAGTGTTTCGAAGTCTATTGTGTTTCTAAATTGTAGCCTCGCCATCGGAAAGATACCGCCTCCAAACACTGCTTGGGCAACCCCTTTGCAAGTTTGGGGCCATCATCCCGAGCCCGATGCGGCGTTATATATCTCAACTACGGTCTTGACTCCCTCCAGGACTGTCACTCCCATCTCAAAGTCCTTCCTGTGGAGGTCCCTCAAGTGAAATCTGTGGTGGTGGGCTGTGCCATCCACAGACCCTTCCTTTGCTGGCTCCGCCGAGATGACCTCGTGCTGGACTGTTCCTGTGCCGCCCGCAGACACTTCCTTTGTGGGCTCCGGCTGATTTAAATTTGCAAACGCAGGGTCCATCCCGGTTACCTGCTCCTCCCAGGCTGTCGGGAGGTCCCACGAGGTGGAGCCGTCCGCAAGCACCGCGTAGTACTGCCCTGCGACGAAGGGATTCAATGCGAGGTGCTGCGCCCAGGGTGTTCATCAGCTACTATCTGCCTTCACAAGAACTGCATGCCTTCACCTACCATGACCTGACGAGACCCTTTGTTTTGGAGCAGCGCTTCAACGAGCGGATACTGTCCGTGCAGCTCGACCCCTGCGCTCCCATCATCGTACAGCACAACATGCGAGCCTTGTATGCCCAGCGCAACAACCACCGGCCGCCTTTTCAGGAGCCCATTCTGAATGTCATCCTCCAGCTCGGGCGAGAGGTTCTGCCACGAGTAACCCGCGGGCGACATCGAGAAGTAGCTGTACTGCGGCCCAAAGACCGTGCACGAGGTGTACACCCTGGCTGCTGCGGCCTTGTTGATAAAGCACTCCAAACGCGTATAGTTTGGGCCCAGGTTCACGTCTGTGTCGTCGACCAATCCAGAATGAATAATGACCACGTGATTGGTACGTGAAATGATACACACCCATGAAACAGCCAGGCTCTGACTTCGTCCACGACATTGTGTAGAGGCCCTCTTCCATTGGGAACGCCACATCCCACGGAACTCTCAAGAGTGGCGGGGCATTGGGCTCACTCAATGTCCAACGGTCTAATTCCTCCACCAGGTCATTCACGGGCCCTGGAAGTAGGGCTTTACTGCTATATTGGTGTTGGAGCTGAGCGGATCACACCCACAATGCAATTCACACTCACAATACGAAGTAGGTCTCGGCAGATAGGAAGTATGACCCATTGGGGCCGAATGCGAATAGGTAGTGCATGAGGGAGGCGGAGGGAGATGAAGCAGGTGGCATTCATGTTCGCTGGTTAAATATGCCAGATCTAGGCACTCGGAGAAACGGGAGCCACCCCAAAATTAGGGAGCATACTGGCGAAGCGCCAACTGCTCAACCCGTTGACCGCGAATGTGTGCTCAGCCGCACCTGTTTCGGAGTAGAGACCGTCGCCAGCATCTCCACCTGTTCGTGGCCAGATGTGATTCCCGTTCCGTGACAAGGTACCTGAGGGACTCTCAATTGAGTTTACCATCCAAATGTGGCTGTATATTTGGTTCGGCTTCGTATCTAGGTCAAAAACTGCTAGTCAAGAATGCTGCATCATACCAATCACAAAAATGACTGTAGAGGTTGGTTTATTCAACCCCGCGAAACGCGTTTCAGGGCGGTGCACCCACGTACATGCCAATTCCGCGCGCAGAAAAGTTGTGAGCATAGACAAGATCGTTTTTTTTTCAACTGGGTTTAGAAAAGTGGACGACTCGGAGGCGGCTCGATGTTAGGTGGAATTTGCATGGATTGCAAGATCCGGGACCCGGGTTTTGACAAATGTTTAGCAGCATAGACGCCCGTGCATAAGTGTAGTCCAAGTGGAAGACATTAACGGGCGGGAGCTCGGGTGGGCCGCGGCACCGGGTTTATGGCAAGCCAGCCGACAGTCCGTGGAGCCCACTCCTGATGTATTAGAAGTTGGCAGTGTTGAGAAAATAGCAGGGCAAAGACGACCGCCGGTACCAGATAGGTCACCGCATTTCCACGCACTGGCAGGACCCTACATCTTGACGTTGGAGAAAGAAATCGGAATTTCCTGCGCCAAATCCCTCCATTTTCGCCCCACATCAGCAGCACTCAGGAGATGGAGGAGTGTATTACTGCGCAATAAGGAACAGCAGGTGAGGTGAATGCACCACAGAGTAACTCCAGGCTGTGCCGCAAGCTTCGATTTTTCCAGTGCTCCCGATCTTTCAACAACACTAAAATTGCGGGTACTGTGTCTCCACGTACCCTCCATATGTAGACCACAGTCATTGACGGTCAGGGATGCGGTAACCTGCCGACGGTGGTGCTAGATATCTTATGACTTAGTGGGAGAGTCAAGGCCATCGTCTGTTGACGAGATCAACTACCCGAACTTCAGCGTCGATCGTGATGTACTCCATCACAGCGAAAATTGACCGGTTTACGTGCGGCCGAAAATGAATCTGAAACCTATTCTTTCAGTAATCAGGTCACGTGAATTCCCATATAAGGCAGTTCACGTGACCCGGCTACTGAAACAATAGGTTTCAGATTCATTTTCGGCCGCACGTAAACCGGGCAATTTCCGCTGTGATTGGGGCAGAGATTGATCAGTGATTCCGCCGAGCGGTACGGTTTACAATGCTTATGGTTCGATTCAGGGCAACAAGGTTGAGTAGTGCATATCCTGGAAGTTTCAAAACTGGATGAATTTGAAGCCTTTTTGTCCTCGAAGGAGAGAGTGTCCAAGAAGTTAATGCTCAGCTGCATTGTGGCAATCATTCATCGCGTATAAATAGCTGCAGAGTAGTCGGTCCATTTACGAGGAATGACGAGAAGCCCCGTCGACAATAACGCGGCATTGTTTTGCGGAATACGAATCCCCACGTCAAAGAGAAAATCCAAGAAATTCAAGAAATTAGGGCGGAGTCCGGCGGACATACCAGGTATGTTGATAGCATCCAAGTTGTTTTTGTATAACTGGATTCAAAAAAGAAGACAAGCGCACGGTGCTCGGACAGCGGCGCCTTCATAGCGGACTGGAGGATGCGGAGCTGGGAAGCCAGTGTTGCAGGCTTGGAATGTAGAGATCCGGGTTTTGACAAGCCACAACTTTCCAGAAAGGGTGATGCGCGGCGTGCAGGTCCATGAGCGGGTTTCCTCAGTATTGTACTTGTTCTCACCTCTAGTTGATATGGAGATGTGGCTGGTTCGGATCCTAAAGGCCGTCGGGCGCATCTCTATTGGATGTGAATCCCGTCCAACAATCTGGCAAGGGCACGGAGGTGACAAAGTTGGCCGGGACCTGGGTAGCTGTATTTATATTGAAAGAAGTTCTCCCAACATGAGTTTCCAAATTGCCGCTGGTTCGGCTTCGTATCTGGAACTGCCACCAGAGGACCGCATGCGAGCTATGCAACAATGATAGACTTATCATAATTCTCCGTCGTAGCAATCGTTCATGACGTAGAAACACCGGTAGTTGGGAGTCCAGACACCCCGTCTTTGCTTGGAACCAGCTGTGCTCCAAGTCCGCGCAACGCGCTCCAGGACGGCGCACGCGCGGGCATGGCTCGCGGAATAGAATTTACACGTCTACGGAGACTGCAGAATGCACAGACAGTCTTGTAAGTTCTGATAGCGCCAAGTTGTGGGCGTCGCTGTCGAAATTGTCCCAAGCTTTGTCGAAATTCCTCCTGATCCACTGGCCCACGGTAGGAATTCCATCAGGAGAGAATTGAAGTACACCGCGGTAGATAAATTTTGCACTCTTGTTTCATCTCAAGCAGCATCAAGCTGGATAGTATGCAGGCCTGCAGGGCTCAAGCTGTTGGCGCGAGTTGCACAATTCTGTAGTCCGAATTTTCGAAAGTACGGAAAGTTTCGGCAGAAAAAAGATGCGTTGACGCAAAGAGAGTCTCGTCTTTTGATGAGATGGATCCGAGACGCCATCTAAATTTTTGAGCGCTGAACGTCGATTGAGCGCTGTATTGAGCGCCGATGGTTGAAAAGAGAGTTCCGCGGCTGATGATGTGACGTTCCGTGCATGTGACAGTCACGGCGTTTTCGCTACTTGCCCTGCTCCGAGCCAGTCGGCTTCTTCGTTTTCGGGCGCTCGAGCGGCGCGGATATTCTCATGACCATCTGCCCGAGATCGAGGGAACATTTTATCTGGCGGACCGTGCGGACGTCCTGAGCACGATCCCCGAAGCACTCGCAGTCCGCTACGACCGCCGCCACTACGCCGCCGAAGAACGGACGGCGATGGAGCTCACGACAGACAAGGTGCGGCTCATCTCGGACGGGCTTGTATTACGCAGTGGTACCAGCGTCGGCCGCTGCTGACGTTGGCGTCACGTAGAGGGGCCGCAAGGCGTACATGGCATACGGCGCCTACGGCCACCTCGTTTCCACGTACGTTCTTCCTTCTCCCCTTCCGCCGATTTCCTAATCATCATATCATTCCAGCCACGGCGTCGAACTCACTGGCTGGCCTGCCGGCCTCGCGTTCCAGAGCCCCAGCGCCCTCGCGCTCGGGGGCTCCAGCGGCTGCACGACGTGCTCCGGGGCGGGACGTGTAGGTGGGTACGAAACTCTGAGGCCGCCAACGAGACGACACTGCGCGCGCTGGGCACGGACTAGGGCAGGGAGGTAAGGGGAGCGTCAAGATGGAGAAGACGAAACGCACGAATGAGCCCACCGAACCCGGACGCCCCGCGCGATGAAGAACGCAGGCACTCACGGCGCACCAGCGGGACAAGAGGCGCAGGCTGGCAGAGTTTGCGGAGCGGCAGCCGAACCCCCAAGTCATAAGGGTCGCAAGAAGTCTCCCAGCCTCGCAGCCGTCAGCGATGGGAGGGGGACGGCGGCGCGCCCACGCAGGCGGACTGCACCGAGGACGATACCGACGCACGCCCTATCAATAAGTCGAAGGGGCCCTCCGAGGCGGCATTCTCCGAGTCCCACCCACAACTCTTCCGATCCGCGCCCATACAAAATGGCCGGGGCGGACGCGGACGCGGACACCGCCGAGGACAATGCCAATGCCCGCCCGAATCCCTACACAAGGTCGAGGGCCCGTCGTTCTCGTTCTCGTTCTCATTCCTCTCCAGCTCCAGCGGCATCGACAGCGGCACACGACGCAACGAAACAGGCCAGCGACGCAGACGACGGGGACGCGCGCCCCGCCCGCTCCTGCAGCCCCCTACACCCGCAAGCGCGTCAACTACCATCCGGGCGCCGCGGCGCACCACAGGGGCCACCGCACTGGGGAACGACGAAGAATACGCGCTTCGAGCGGGGGATCGAGCCACGCACTAGGAAGGCCGCGCAAGGTATCGAGTCTTCGAGTCTGAGTCTGCGTCTGGGTACGTGCTTCGTTCTGTCCAATCGTCCTGGTTGGCGACCGAGATTCATCCAGCTCCACCCATCGCGACGTTGGAGGCGCCGAGGCGGACGGGGATGCCGAACCGACGTTGGACGTGGATATCGACGCCCGCGTTCCGGCCCACACACGCCTGTATTGATGTCCGCCTACTTACTATACTGGGTCGAGATCTCACTTTCACTGTCCGCAGAGAAACATGGTGTCGGGGCAGTGGTCTTTTGAGCTTCCTGCGGTCGAATCAGATGTGCAGTTGAAGCAGATATAGAATATGTAGATGGTGACTAATTCTAGTCTTCGCTACGAATAAAAATTGTAACACTAATTCGGTACGAGATGCGCAGGAGTCCAAAAAGAGACAATGCATATGTGAGCTAGCGACGGATGATATGTAGTATATATGTCCATCGCATCGACACTCCGGTACACGGTCGGCGGGTGATTTTTTTGCGTGCGAAGACGGCGCGGGCTGCGAATGGGAGCACGGCGCAGACTGATGAGGGTTGGACGGTAACGCTGTCCAAAGGGCCAAGGTTCGTCTAAGCGACGATTGGCGACGCGGACAGTGAGGACGGCGACAAGAGGTGGAGAGACTGGGCGTGCGGGCTTGAGAAATGTGGCGAGTGCGGTGAGGCAGCAAGATAATGCCTCCAGTTCGCAGCGATGAGGAAATCGAAAGTGTATCAACTGCTCCGAGTCCGGAGAGACTAAGGCACTCGCACCTTGCCGGTGCCGAATGCTGCCAGCCAGTGCCGATCACGGGAGTTTCCACTGCCGCGTAATGACTACTCCTTTAGTTTCACTCGACCTTCATGTCTTGGACCCCTACACCATTCAACCTACAGAACGACGTCTTCCCGTTCGCCGTCACATACCCCACCCAGTTTCCGTGATTTCCAACACAGAAGCATTCAATACGGGCCTAAATGTCAGAGACAAACATGGCTGTGTTGGCCGCCGCTGTTTGCGGCACTGGTCTTGAACTTCAACACTGTCATATCGTGCCAAAAGTGGAAACGGCAACGATGAGTTCGACATATTCCTTTTGTTTTATTGAGACCTCTGTTAGTGGGAAGACCTCCGCGTGCGCGGGTTTATTCCCCCGAATGCCAAAGGAGTGGAGCACGAAGCAAGGAACGGCATTTTAATGTGCGGAGCTCACCATCGATTATTTGACAAGCTCTATTTCTACATCCGATGGGTTCCCGAAGTACGTGTTCCCAGGAGAAGTACTTGTTTTCCGCTGCTAAAGCACATATAACAGAAAAATAGCTTTATTCTCGGAAACCACTCGCGTCAAGTCGACGTCAACTTGACTCCCTTCCATGGTCGAAGGGTGAATTTAGACCCAATTGATCCCCGCGTTCCCTTTGCAGGCGCGTTTCTCATCCAAGAAATGCGCGTTCGCGGGCGGTGGCCTTTTCTGTCCGACCGCATATTCCCGGCGGCCACCCAGGGAGACGATGATGATGACGACGCTGCCAAGACGCACACTGTTCCCACCTCGTCGCACTCTCCTCTGCCCCTTCCTTCCGCGGACCACGCCCAGGAATTCGCGGGGTTCACTCCCAGCAATCTCTTCGCGGACCCCGCTGCACTCGAGTCATTTCGACAACTGCTGCCACTGCAGCCCGCATGGAAAGAATCTTTGTTTGACGACGTGACCTGGGAGGGAACGGCGCAGAATAATATCAAAAAATATAAGGATTTAATTGGGGAAAACATGCCCCAGCCAAGTCCCTTGGAGAACAGCCCGTTTTCTGACAATGCACACTCCACAACCGGGTCTCCATGACTTCCAGGCGCATCCTGCATCTTGCACCCAAAGTCCACCACCAGCACCAGCATCTTATCGGATTCGGATGGCGTAGATTCCCCGACGTACGATATCGAATTGAGCGCAACAGCCGGGTCAGAGCCGACCCCCGTGGCGAGACTCACGCACCACCACCATGCCTCATCGACCTCGACCTTCGATGCGCAGATCTTGTCCTCCACGCCGGGCTCCACACCTGGTACTACTACTGAACCTCGCACCGTGAAAAAGGATGCTGCGGGCTATCTGGTCTTTCTCTCTGCCCCCCTTCAGACAACGCAGGAGTCCGCCGTCGCTGTCATCTCCAAGGCCATGTTCAATCCCGCGGCGCTCACGCCCGAGGACATCCAAGCGTTCGTGCAAAAGGCCATCGACGGCGAGACCTGGCGCACGTACAAGATCAACCCCCCACCCGTGGACAGGCCCGTCCGCGTGTACGCCGATGGTCGGGACCCCTACTCGTTTCTGCGCACAACTGACGTCATTCGCAGGTGTATACGATCTCTTCCATTTCGGGTGCCCAGTGGTGCTCATATGCGCTTATTAAATTATAACGCTCGGCACCCAGGCACGCGCTGCAGCTGCGCCAGGCGAAGCTCGCGTTCCCCTCCGTGTACCTCCTCGTCGGCGTCAACTCGGATGAGCAGGTCCGCGAGCACAAGGCCCGCGGGATCATGTCCCATGCGGAGAGGTGCGGCGCGTCTTGTGCATTATTCGCAGCTTAATTTCTTCCGCAGACTGGAAGCCGCGCGCCACTGCGGCTGGGTCGACGAGATCGTTGCCGAGGCGCCTGGATCATCGACCAGGTGTTCATCGACAAGTACCAGATCGACTACGTCGCGCACGACGAGGAGCCGTACGCCGCTTCGGGGCACGAGCACATGTATGCGTTTTGCAAGAACCAGGGTGGGCCCCCCATTATCTCTTAGACTTGAGACTGACATGACACAGGTAAATTCATCCCAATACGGCGCACGCCCGGCGTGTCGACCTCGGAGCTGCTCGAGCGCATCGCGAGCGGGTACCGCCACCGCGAGTTTGACGAGAAACTCGTCAAGATAGGCACGCGGAGTTCAAGGCCAAGGGGAGCGACTACGACGAGAGCCGCGTCGCCAGCCGGGTGGTGAGCCGGAGTATGAGCCCCGTGCATCCGTCGGTGTGCTAAGCGTCGTCTCGCGGAGTATAAAGATGGGAACGTGAACCTTTACTGTACTTGATGGCTACTACTTATAGATCTGTGGTATTCTACGTATTTCCTGTTGTAACTCGGATTTTGGACAGGAAGTCTTCACGATTTGGATGAAGATGGATGTTTTGTAGGACTCGCCGTTCAATCACTCATGAGTGTTTGCGAAGCGAAATTCCCCTCGAACTGGTTCCCTTTGCTTTTTGCTTTTACAGCTGTTTTCGAAAAAGTAGACCTGTTTTGATCGAGTGGTGCTCTTCGATTTGTGCTTACGATTGTTTGACACTGAGTCTGCTTCTGCTCCACAATTCGTCATTGATTTGCAACTTCCATCAGTTGGCCTTGGTACAACTCTGTCCAACTGTTTCTTTGAGTAGTTGGGGATATCTTTCTGGGTGCCCGGGCATCCTGTAAGTCACTGTCGGGGATTCGTCGCGCAGAGGCGGACGAGATTCGCCGCCCAGCGTGAGCATCCACACACCTGTGACATCATAAAAGTGGAGCAGGAAGACTCCGTGTTAAACAGAGGTAAGCAAGGATCGAAGAGCACCACTCAATCAAAACAGGTCTACTTTTTCGAAAACAGCTGTATCGGATATCGGCCCGAGACTCCGACCTTTCTTTCCACTCGTTCCGCTCCTTTACCCAACCTTCACCGGGCTTCTATGTACAATGCACTGATTTGATCAGGTTTGATCGCATTGCGGCCGGTCAGCAATGTTCTTGTTCTCGGACACTTCAAGCTCGGATTTCTGCACTTGGGGCTGCAATTGATTGAGGCCCTCACTTAATTTTCCTCAACAGTGTAGGGCCCCCGGTGAAGATCTCGGGCCCTGACATTTGACGTAGGCTGCGTCCTGACCATCCAAACTCGTCCGTCTCACTCGTCTCAAACGTGGCTCATTCCAGCTATCCTGCAACTTTCATTCTTGTGGACACGGTAAGATACAATATGCATTTAGATTTGGTTCCTAGTGCCACCAGTCAACGCTTAAAGATCCTCTCCGAAGATGTCTTCAACAAGAACTTTTTTTTGAGGAATTTGGGAGGAATGGTCTTCTCGCGGTCCGATAGGATGGAGTTAGACTCCTTCACGTACCTCGGCCCTCAGGGCCTCATCGCACCTTCGATCTTCGCCACCAGGCGGAGACTCTTGGACACTACTTCCGAAATCCCCCCAAAAGGATTCGGCGCTCTGCTTTCAAACCGGCCCACGCCTCCCAGTCTGCTCGACATTCGATGTGCACTGCATACTCTCGTCGAGGATCTGGACTACTAGACGCAAGAAACTTCCATGTATAATTAATCGGTCATTCCCTGTCGACATTCGCCTGGATGGCACGAGTACTGGAAACGTCTCTGCCCAGATGCAAGGGCCGCATGCATCCCAAGGTTCGTGTGACTCTCGACTTGTGAAGTTCGCTCATTTCTAACTTCCTGTCTAGTCGGTGGACTTCCGGTTTGCTCACCCGATATTTCTGCTATTCATTCCGAATCGGCAATCCTGATTTACCAAGGTGCCCGACGCCCGACGCCCAACATAGTCACCATCGCTCCTTGTCTTGCTTTCGGCGAACTCGACCTGTGTTAACTGATGGCGCGGATCCGTCCCAGAAGCGTGCGCAAATCTCAAACGCTATTCTTCTCATCGCAAGTCGGGCCCGAGATCCTCAGCTGCTCACCCTCGCTCTGCTGTCGCACACCAGATAGGCGGCCAGGATGTCAACTTCCCAGAGGCTTCCGAACGCAGGCCTGGGGCGACGGAGTTTTAAAACCGTCAAGGACTTGATTGTGGGTAGCGGACATGTTACTATGCTTTTTTTCCTGAACCTTTTTCGGAATCTTGGGTGCAGGATTGTTGTTGCTGGACAAGTGGGAGCGAGTTTGGGGCGGATTGTAGTGGATTGGAAGAGGCCGCGCGGAGTTGTGCTTCGGGTTAGGAGCGACCGACTGGAAGTGGTTCTCTGCTGCCAGTAGCTATACCTGTAACTCGATTAATACCCATAACTTGAATTTGTGTTGTCTCGACTCGTACGCGTTTTTATTGTTTTTCTGATCGTTATTTGGTCTTGTTATCAGCCTTTGCCTCTCCGTGCCAAGGCGTCAGTGTCTCCCGTGCGCCTGTCCTCCCTCTACATCCCTATATACAAGTAAAACCGACCGGCTCCTCGTAGGACGTCGCCCTCTTTGTCCGTTGCCCACGATGAATGCGACCGACCTCCTCGCAAACACCCTCTCATCAGGTCAGTATCATCCTCCATTGGCGCGTCGTCCGCCTCGGGCTCCGCTCAATCTCACCCCCGCCCTCGTCTGCAGATGCGAATACGCGTCAAGATGCCACCCAAAAGCTTGAGACTGCTTCCCGGGACAACTACGTACGTCTTTCTCCATCTCCGTTGTTCCTCGCTCATTGTGCTGTTCGCAACTATGTAGCCGGAATACATGGTGATGCTTTCCTCGGTCCTGGTCGAGGAGAGCGCTACTGTACACGTTCGGACTGCCGCAGGCTTGGCTTTGAAAAATGCCATCGTTGCCCGCGTACGCCTTTCCTTTCATTTTCACCGCATGCATCGCCTCATGTCTGTCCCCAGGACATGGCACGCGTCACCGAGTATACCAATAGATGGTTAAATCTTAACACTGAGGCGAAGACCAAGATCAAGAACGAGGCCCTTTTGACCCTCGGTTCCTCCCAACAAAAAGTTGGCAATGTGGCATCCCAAGTCGTCGCTGCAATCGCAGCCGTAGAGCTTCCCGTCGGCCATTGGGGTGATCTCATCGAAATCCTTTTGGGTTTCATGAACACCCAGGGAAACGTCAATCTGCGTATTGCCACCCTACAGACAATCGGCTACATCTGCGAGTCGATAGTGCGTCCCATATCCATCTTCTCCCTTCCGATACTTACCGCGGCTTTTACTTTCCCAGAAACCCGAAATCCTCACCCTCCGTTCAAACGAGATTCTTACTGCGGTCATCCACGGCGCTCGCAAGGAAGAACCGTCCCCAGAGGTCCAGTTGGCGGCGATCCAGGCTCTCTTCAACTCTCTCGAGTTTGTGCGCGACAACTTTGAGCGAGAGGTCCGTATTTTCCTTGTCTCGATGTCGACTTATGCTCATTCGGTTGCTAGGGCGAGCGGAACTATATCATGCAGGTTGTTTGCGAGGCGACCCAAAATGCATCAGTCCCAGTTCAGGTCGGGGCCTTTGAGTGTCTGGTGCGAATCATGGGTTTGTACTACGACAAAATGGGCTTTTATATGGAGCAAGCGCTGTTTGGGGTCAGTCATTTGGGCCATCTTGTTATTTTCGTCTCTGATTTTGAAGCAGCTGACCGTGGTGGGAATGAAACATCACGACGAACGGGTGGCATTGCAAGCTATCGAATTTTGGTCGACCGTCTGCGAGGAGGAGGTAGATCTAGCCATCGAGGCTCAAGAGGTGGGTTTCCTGTTCCAAGCTATCGCAACACGACTCTCAATGAATTCACAGGCTCAAGAATACGGAGAAGCGCCCGAGTCGGAATCGAAACATTTTGCCAAAATCGCTTTACCCGAGATTGTCCCCGTCCTCCTCCTCCTGCTAACCAAGCAGGAGGAGTTCGCCGACGAGGACGAGTGGAATCTTGCCATGGCCGCCGCAACATGCCTCAGCCTCCTCGCCGGTGCCGTCCAGGATGCCATCGTTCCCGCTGTGATCCCGTTCATCGAGGCTCACATCAAGTCCACCGACTGGCACCACCGAGAAGCCGCCGTCATGACCTTTGGCTCCATCCTCGAGGGCCCCGACCCCATCGTCCTCACTCCCCTCGTCTCGCAGGCGCTCCCCCTCCTCATCGACATGATGGCGGACACCAACTCGGACGTCAAGGACACCACCGCGTGGACGCTCGGGCGGATATGCGACCTCCTTCCCCAGACCATCAAGCCGGACGTGCACCTTCACGCCCTCATCTCGGCCCTCGTAGGTGCGTTGGTCGACGATTACCCACGGATCATCGCCAATTGCTGCTGGGCCATGATGAATCTCGCGGAGCAGCTCGGCGCGTTCGACAGCGAACACGACGAGCCGGTCGCGACGGGCCCCCTCTCGCCGTATTGCGACGGCGTCGTGCAGGCGCTCCTGCGCGTGACGGAGAAGTATGTGCTCTCTACGTCTCCACGGTTAATTGAGCTGACCACTCGTTTTCAGCGCGAACAACGAACACAACTCGAGGACGGCGGCGTACGAGGCGATCGCCGCGTACCTCAGCGGGGCAACCCTCGACACGATCGTCGTCGTCCAAAATACGGTCGTAACCGTTCTGCAGAGAATGGAACAACTGCTGGCCATGCAGGTACGTTTGCCTGACTTTCTCTGTCTCTTCCTTTCGCTGATTCCACTCGATAAGAACCAAATCCTTGGCACCGACGACCGCAACAACTGGAACGAGCTGCAGGGAAACTTCTGCAGCGTGATCATCGTACGTAGCTGTTATAGTTGTCTCTTCTGCTGTCTGACATATTTTCAGTGTGTGATCCGGAAACTTAAAGCTGGAATTCAGCCGCTGGCGGACCGTATCATGACGCTGATCCTGCAGCTCATCCAAGCAGCGGGCAAGACGTCGACGGTTCTCGAAGACGCCTTCCTCGTCGTCGGCGCTCTTGCCGAAGGTAGGCGACCTCCTCTCGGGTCGGCGTTTGCTGACCTATATACGACTAGCGCTGGAAACGAACTTCTCGCCGTACATCCAGGCGTTCATGCCGCACCTGTACCCCGCGCTCAAGGCGCACGAAGACACGCAGCTGTGTACGGTCGCCGTCGGCATCATCGGCGACATCGCGCGCGCGCTCGGTCCCCAGGCCGCACAGTACTCGAACCAGTTCATGACGGTTCTCCTTGAAAACCTGCAGAGCGAGGTGCTGAACCGTAACGTCAAGATCACCATCCTGAGCGGCTTTGGGGACATTGCGATTGCGATCGGGCCGGCGTTTGAGCCATTCTTGGATACCACGATGAGCGTGCTGAGGCAGGCGGGTGCTCTGCAACCCAACCCAGTAAAGACTTCTACTTGCAGCCCTTTGACCGATAGCTAATCGTTTTCAGCTGGATTATGATCTCATGGATTATGTCGGACAACTCCGAGAGGGCATCCTGGAGGCGTATACGGGGCTGGTCAGCGGCTTCAAGGGCACTGATAAAGGTTGGCGTTGGACTTGCATCGTTTCGGCACGGCTGACCACCACGCTTCGCAGTTTCCGTACTGATCCCGTACATCGAGTCGATACTCGAGCTGATCCACCGGTGTTCCGTCGATGAGGAGCGGACGGACGCGCAGATGAAGCTGTCGTTTGGGCTGCTGGGCGACCTGGCCGAGGCGCTCGCGGGGAGCCCGCAGCTGAAGCAGATGCTGCTGAAGCCTTGGATTGCACAAGAGCTGCGAACAAAGCACCGGATGCCGCAGGAGACGAACAAGACGCGGCGATGGGCGCGGGAGGTGCGTCGGCCTTTTTTCGTTCCTTACGCAATGCCTGACGGGACGTGGAAATCAAGATGGTCAAACTCGCAACCCAATAGACATTTTGCTTAAATCCATCCTTCCCACGACGATTCCGTTCCTTTTCTTTTCTTCTTTACTTCAATCTCTCTCCTCGCGCGCATGCAATCTATATTCCCTAGCCATCTCAAGGAGGCGCACCACTCACGATTCGCATGATAGACGACGGCTGGCTAATTACGTCTTCTTTTTCTTTACACTACATCCCTCTATCTCTGTCTGTCTCCTCTCCACGCCGAGCCAGCCACTCACGTTTCTACACGACATGCCGTCTGCACCTACCATCATTTGTTTTCTGTTCCTCTCCCTGTTTTTTGCAGCCCACCCACCCACACGCATGTATCAGCTACCCGTCCCTGTCCTCAATTCCTGCCTATTCCATACATCCGCTCAATCATCTTATTATTGTCCATCCCTTAACGAGTAATGAGATTGGAGATTTTTTTCCTTTTCTTTTTTCGGGTTTCGCTGGTTTTTGCTGCGCTTTTTTTGTGAATCTGTCCTTTTGGCATTGCTTTGTATCGATTAGCTGTTTCTCCTCGTACCTCGCTCGTCCTACTAGATAACTGTCGCGAAACGGAATTTGGATGAATGTGGCGCCGGGAATGGTTCCGTCTGTCTGTTCACCCAACTAGCTCGCGATCATCTTGATGTCGCGCTGAGCTCCCTGACTTTTCCGGTGAAACCATGGCCACACCGGAGCACATAAATTCCCCTAGGGCCGTCGCTCCGACCCACGTCTCTTCCCTGCTAGCCACTGCATGAATCAGTCTGCATCAAACCGCCCGTGGAAATCCTCAATTACTTACTACGACCAACAGCGACCAACGACGCGTCACCGCAGACTCATCGCAGCGACCATGGCAATCGTGCGTACTGCAAGACGCGGGAAGGGCGGGCGATGGAAGGGCTTCTGTGTGGTTACAGTTTGCGGACTTGTTGAATAGGGCTCGCAGTATGTAGCTCTTTTTGCTTCCTTTTTACTTCCTTTTTGCTCTCCTTTTTGGCTTCCTTTTTCAAAGAGGGAACAAAATGAACCGAAAAATGGACACACCCCTTCATTTTTCAAAAAGGACCCTTTTTCTGTTCCTTTTATTTCTCCTTTTTTAGACTGCTTCCCCTCGTTCTGGTTGGGCTACATAGTTCCTACCCACTCAAATGCACTCTGAAAAGGTTGTCTACCCCTTAATACATGCAAATATTCTAGTGGAAATGTATGTTCATTCAACCTCTCATTTTTCTCTCCTTTTTGGCAAATCTGAGTGCTTAGGTGTTCACAGTGGCCTTTTTGAGCTCCTTTTTGAGCTCCTTTTTCCTTCCTTTTTACCGAAATGGCTGGGAAGAGACAAAAAGGAAGCAAAAAAGAAATAAAAAGGAGCGTGAAAAGGAACCAAAAAGGGCTACTGTGAACAGCCCTAATAATTGGCTTTGTAGTAATGTACAACAAAACATAAATACAGATTGCTAGAAACCCGGAAGATGAATTTACAGGAATGCAAAAAAGGACAGCTGGAAGGTCGAACCTACTCATACGGCTTGCGTTACTGGGTTGCCATTTTCGCTCGACGTAACCGTGACCGAGGAGGGCTTGCCCTTGGTGGATATTGCTAGGGTGAACTGGCCGCTTCCAAGGTTGGTCATCGTTTGGGCTGAAACATTATCTACGCCGGTGATCGCCAGGAAGAGCTGAGCGGTACGACTGTTGGTGGAAGCGGTAACCGTGGTTGTGGTCATTCCTGGAAAAAGGGGATAAGGGGAAGTTATATACATTCAAGGGTAAGTAAGCTGACCTTTCTGATTGCGGGTTGTTGCAGTGAGGAGGGTGATAATATCC
This sequence comes from Mycena rosella, assembly GCA_029378255.1. NCBI lineage: Eukaryota > Fungi > Basidiomycota > Agaricomycetes > Agaricales > Mycenaceae > Mycena > Mycena rosella. The sequence goes on along the minus strand of JARKIE010000179.1, from coordinate 44,567 downwards.
CGCGCCGGCGTCACGGTAGGTGTGGAGCTCGCTGAAGCTGAACTCGTGGCGCTGGCGGAGGTGCTCGAAGGGGGAGCGCACGATCGAGTGCCTGGCACGAGGTTACCGGGCCAGGGAGATAGCTGACCAACGGTGGTTGGAGTGGGGAGAGCGTCGGCCAAATAGTTGCCGAATTCTAGGGGCCCGGACCCCATCGTGAGGAACGGAATCAGGTCGAATTGAAGGGGCACTTCGTTCGCCCCGAATGAAATGAGCTCCGGGAAGCCAAAGTCGAATATTGGTTGAACGAATTGACCAGCGACGATTCCTCTAGGCCCCTGACCAAACGTTTCACTACGGTAGAGATGCACAAAGACAGGGAACTTACGGGCGAGGTCCCGCTACTATAGCGGAAGCCGACTTCACGCGTTGCTGGGGACGCATCTGTCTTCCCAAGACGGAAGACAGTCCTCCCAATTGGCGCCGTACCGTCAGGCTTCACAAGCAGCAGGTTCCGTTCGGTTTCAGTACCAGTGCAGGGGTCGACGTCGATGGCAAACCATTGGATAGTTGTCGAAGGATCTGCTTTCAGTTAGTCTTTTTTGTGTCAATGGCTAAACTCAATTCTGCTTGCCAGTTGCAATTGCCGTTGCCCTAGAAACGGAGAGGGTCCGTGAGCAGGGTCCTCATAAGCATTTTTGTATCGTACCGAGTTTCGGCGGTCTCAAGAACCGGATTAGGGTCGATGATACCGTATTGTGCTGCCTCCACGGTGATATACGCTGGCTTTGTCCCCGGCGCAGTGTAAATGCCTAAATTGCCCTCCAGCGAATAAATTTCGAGGACGCCGTCCTCTGCTTTGATGCCGCTGTAGGTGATGTAATCTCCGACGACGAGAGGCACCATGATGCGAGGATCAAGACCGCCAGGGGCCACGAGGGCAGGATCAGGCATTGTGCTTGGAAAATATTAATATAAGCGGGATATATATACTTTGTGGGCTTACAAACTGGTCAAATAGAATCCGCTCCCATCCTGGGGGCTAGAGGGATATATCAGTAACATGTTCTATCTTCAAAGAATATGGCACTTGCCGGTTTGTCAAAGGGCATTCTGCATCAGTGGTGTTGCGCGGAATGCAAAGCGGAAATCCCTACGGTGATTTAGATCTTACCATAAAGCAAGATAACAATACGCATACAGTACTAGAGTGAACCGACGGATTGTCAGCATCCACTGTCCACAAAGGGTTTGCGGTGTAGGGAAGGCCGTAGCGACCCAAAGGCTGTCGATAAAATAATGAGGAAGGTATATTATATCCGACTCGGGGTAACCCACATCATTGAGTACGCATTCCTGACTGTTGTCCACGATGAAATGGCCGGTGGTGTAATTGATGGAGGTGATGAAGCCTTGCAGGACTTGCGTGGTTTCTTGAAAAATGTAAACCAAGCCGGCGATCCTCTCTCCTCGGACGACGTTTCCCCAAACCTGGAATTTCTGGCGTTATAATAGAGCCATGCAAATGCAAATGAGACGCACCGTAGCTTCCCAGGAAACAGAACCGAGTAACGGTAGATTCGGTTTTTTATTTACAAACAACTCGGACCATGCGACCGTGATAGACGGCAAAGTGACCAGGGTATTCTGAGGACGGATTGAGAAACCATAAACGAAACCGTAGCTTTGAATTACATTTGGAACAGTGATCACGAAGCCGTTGACGGTGAGCGTGCCACCAACCAAGGGGCCATCTCCTGCCAATTTCATACTGGAAAGTCGTCAGTGCCGTGCGTCGTGGACGAGTAAGTGGACATACTCATCGATGGTACCGATGAAGCTGAAGGGAAACGGGTCATAGGTCTGCGCATGCGCTGTCTGCGCTGTCTGTGAGTAGACCACGCCGGCGAGGGCGCCTAATACGAGCGCCCGTTGAACGAAAGCCCCAAGGTTAGAAAACATGGCTGCTTGGAAAATCTGAGATGAGGGCGCCCCTTTATACCCTGCAGGCATCTAAAATGGCCCGAAATATCGGACGAAACAATATTTGGGAAGGCTTCGGGGAAGTACAGGGATCGAGCCAAGCCAAGATCGAGCAGTAGGCATATGGAATGGGCAGCTTTCCAGTATCCGCCGGGGTCTGCCATCCAGACACAGTTTCAAGTTATCCCAGTTCGGACCGGTATCGCACCCAAAGAACACCTTTAAAGATGGGAGAAGGCAACTTTTCATCAAATAGCGGTCGCAGTGGTGTCGGGCTGGTGTCGGGTATCCATTTATCGTGACATGTCATTCATTAGTTGTGAGCGGGCAGTCTGAGGAGGGTTGTCGTACTGTTGTCGTAAGCGTCGCTTGTTTCGGTAATCAGCATTCCAGCTTGATTCCAACTCCATGTGTAGTCTCAGTAGGTCTCGGACGCCATCCTGTCAGTGTCATTGGTTGACACTTCTTGCCTTAATTTTATTCCCCGTTCGTGGCCGACGTCGCGCGTCCCAGATTCCTGTTGCGCTCGGATATTTCGTGTCGGAATTTGCGATATTTGCGTTACGCACTGCGGCTAACAACTAATTCGCAGTCGAGGTCCGGAAAATGCTCCGAGTTCGCAAGCAAGCTCAATAACTGAGTCTATGACTCAGGTAAACGATCAATTCACTGGGTTTTGGGCGTTAAAATAAATACGTACCGCCGTACTATGTTTCTGAACCAGGATTCGGAAAAGTCCCAACGGAGCCGATTGCTAGGCCCATCTGCTTCTCAGCCCAAGCATGTGGATGGCCAAGATTTTTCGGGCCAACGGCGAAGTTTGAACTGGGGTTTGGCTTGGCTAAAAAGAAGGCACTCATAGGCTGGCACATCGGGCCGACAAATGATTGACACTCTGGACGTCCCATAAACGGAAGTCACGAATATGTTTCTCGTCCGTTGGACGCTCTTGCCTACTGGACCTTACCGGACCGCTATCCCCAAGCTCAGTGAGGAATATGATCAAAGTAATACCTGGAGTCGTAGAGGTTCCTGCTTGGCATGATTGATAATGGGAGTTGGATAGTAAACGCCAGATGTTTACCAGATGGAGCCAAGATGTAACTAACTTCTCTTGAGAAAAATGAGCGTTGCCGAGGGCCCTGAGATAACTTCTGAGATGCCCCTGCTCGGGATGCCACGGATTTCCATGTGCTTCAATTGCACCCTCGACAAAACTGGGGTCCGCAGCGAATCAGATTAAGCTCGCCTGTAAATTTAACACTGACCGCCAAACAGGTGTCAAAGAGTGATAATTGAGTGAGGAAGAAGATGAGTATATTGCGACTCACCTGTGCCGGCGGAACGGATTCATCACGTCCTGAACAACAGTATTCTAGCCGTATCCCATGTAAATTAGAAGGGTCGACGGGTCCATGCTTGTTTGACTTCGAGACCTGCGAAGGCTGCAATGCTGCATACTGATTGATAGCGATCACGGACACATTTACTCCACAAAACTCGTAATCGGAGACGACACATAGACGACCACAGGAAAGAGAACAAGTGGGGACCGGGAACGTTGAAGACGTTACGATTGCGACAAGTCGAAGCGAGAACTACGAATCAAATGACAACCCCAGTCTTTGATCTCGTTTTCCTGGGGTGCTCATGGTCCTAAACGTACTCCGAATCAGCGGGCAGCACCCCACGGCAAAGGCAAACCTACCGTGGCCAATGGCCCGCTGGTCGCCGTGGACCAACACCTCCCAGGGCTCCCCCAACCACTGGACCGTCGAACCTACCTCCCACTCGGGGCCGCACTCCTCTGGCAAGTAGTCCAAGTTGACCTCGTGATTGTGCGCGCCAAGCCCCGCAGAATAAACCCGCGTCCAAGCTTCTCCGGGACCGTTTCTCATAGCCTGCCAAGCCCAGAACTGGCCCCCAGACGGTCGTCCAAGCCCCAACTGCCAATCCCCCACGCGAGCACGCCAAACGGGTGCCGCCGGAATCCCATTCCGGATAATCAGCACCGCGGCGCACTCCTCGTCTCGCCAGACCTCCTCATACGCCGTCAGCCTCCCCGTCGCCGGATTCAACATCTCGCCCACTTCCAGCGTCGTCCCGTCGGGCAAAGGCGTGTTGGTCCCGAGATCGACAACATCGAGCGCGTCCTGGATCACCAATTAACTGGCTGCAGCATGACCGGGAACCGGGGCAATTTACAGGAGTCCGGGAGTCGATGTGGTGCGTGAACTTCGTAGAATTAGGCCCCGCTGGATAGCAGCCGTTTAAACCAACGGCATATCTCCCGGGCCAGACGTACAAGCTCACCTTGAGACCGATAACCTGCAAACGCCCAATCGAGCTCCCCGCTCTCCTTTTGAAACCGCACGTCGAGAAACACTCCGCTTTCTAGCCCAGTCAGTACAATCGTCTGCGTCGGCTCGGAGGCCGCATCAGGGAGCCAGCGAATGGACTCGCGGAACGAGATGGACGCAGCAGGCATCTACGGCGATCATGTGCCGCAAACAGCTTCGAGACAACTTGAAATAAAATACAATAGCGTCCAGTATGCGCAAGACGTACGTAAACCCTGAGAGCGACACATAATGTTCGTCGCACGACATGGGACATGCAGTGGAGCGGACCCTGGTTCGTCCCCTAGCCGAGTGGGAAACGTAGCGTGAAGAGCATTACGGTGAGCATGCGTCGATATAAGGAATAGGCGCGTGGAAATAGGCCGTGTCCCAGCCGTGTAAAGCAGTCATCGTAGCCGTCTCGGTCTCGTCAAGATTCTGGCTAGCGAGTTCAATCGTGATGACGGCATTCAAACCGGCGACTACCTTTGATCCTCGACTCCGAATTTGAAAACGAAATTTATTGCGCCAGAATCTTGGCCAGAATCCAATCTTCTCAGCCGTCCACTTTCGCTTGTTTAAAATTAAAGACATTGGGATACATAAGCTCGTCGCTAGTGCGCTTGAATTGAAGTTGCCCGACGCCGCAGTGGATACCACGCGACTCAGGAGGTCAGATGCTTCGCCAATTTCAAGTGGCGTAAAGTATCTGGACTGGCTAGCAGATTCAGACGAATTGCTAGGTGGCAAGCCTCAAGGCGCCCGGGTTACGCTCTTGTGGGTGTTAAGGCGGAACCCGACGATGTGCTACTAGCCATTCAGTAGGTTTAGTACAGATAAATAATTAGCAGTGAAGATCACAATCCCTTATCGTCATCGCCGCAATCACTGTTCATGTTTGCTACCTCCTTCATCGCGTTCCAGTCCGCGTACTCCATGAAATCCTCGATGCTCGCATACGTTCCCTCGAAGACCCATACCTGCCCGAAGTGATCGTCGTTCTGGAGATAGTATGTGCCCCCCGCCGAAAGGATTGTGCACATATACCAACCAGGAAAGGTCTTGAACATGACCGGCTCCAGGCCAGCCACGCTCAGTCACTGCTCCAGCTCGGCTTTGTGGTATGGAAAGTCCAGATCGAGGGGCCCGTCCCAGCATTCAGTCTTTATCCATTCGGCCCAGTCGCACGACCATGGCTCGGGGAGTTCGTCGTCTGGAATGTTGCCCCACGCACGCGGATCACTTTCGGGGGGTTCACGGGATGAGTTGAGGATCTTATTGAGTCGTGGCTCGTAACCCCAGACACCCTTGATGTAAGACGACCAGTCAGGAATGGTGACACGACATAGATATAGCGGAAAATACCGGTCGGCGGGATATGTCCCAAATGGTCCGCTTGGTACTGGGTTGAATTTTAGTGAGTGAATGAGTCGAGCCAAAGGAATCTCAACTAAGATTTGGTGGTTGTGATGCGGAGTTCTCCCCCATGAGAGGTCATGGGGATCATTGGAGCATCAGGGTTCCGTTGACTTATAGTCGTTTCTGAGAGTATTGAGTTACGATTCGAACACGCAGAACAAAAAGGACTACATACCAGAGGCCGTTCGTGGAACCACCACCGACATTCTTTTCCAGTCTGCATTTTGTATAAAATCCTCGACCGAGGAAAATGTGCCGGCGAACTGGTAGAGGATGTGCGACAACGCCGATACACCCATGGTACCTTCATAGAACCGAAGGAGCTCTCGGTCCTCGGGGTTTTCGTACAGATAGAATACACCGGCGGACTCCACGACCACAGTGTCCGTATGGTCGGCTCGAAACATGATGGGAGTAAGCGGACCCAACCCGTAAGTCTGACGGAGATCCGCATTCACAGAGTTGGAGTACCACCAGGTAAATTTGGCCCAGTTGCAAGTCCAGGGTTCCGGCAGATGGATATCTGGGATACTGCACCAGTCTCGTATGGCGGTGTCGACAATGCGACGCTCAGCAGCGAGGGCATCCCGGAGCTTCCGCGGTTCGAATCCCCATGGGGTCTAAAGAGGAGAAGGACGTATTGAATCGGATTCGAAAAATGTGGTGATGATGCGTACCTCAGACTTGTGCAGCCCCAGTAGATAAAGCGGCGGCCCAGGGATGTCACGATGTCGCAGAACTGCTTCTGCATTGGCTAGAGATCCCAGGTGAGTCATCTTATTCCAATTTACCGTCTCAATAAATTCTGCTGCGCCGACAGAATTGGGAGAAGCCGTGTGAGGGATGGCGTGTTCGAAACGAAATAGATCCCCAATTGGCTCATCATATAGATAAAACTTTAGATTCGGTAGTCTGTTGCTTCTGTCAGTGCCTAGGAAGGCTGTAGCCGTGTTGCCAGTGCCGCTGCTTCGAAAGACAAGCGGTTTTTGGGCCGCAACGTTGAATCGCTTCAAGAACTGCGTTGTTTCTCCTTCCCAGCAGGCGTTAAGTCCCCAGGCCCTCCAATCACAGGTCCAGGGCTCTGGTAGATTTTCGTCCGGAAAATGATCCAAGCATCCCACCCGCGCCGCGATGGCGGCCTCTAAACATTCCAAGTGACATTCCCCCGGCAGTAGACTCCGTGGGAGATAATCCCAAGCCGTCTGCGTTGTTCATAAGAAGCTCATAGAGCGGGTTGTTACACACCTTGTGAATATGAAAGTCAGGGACTGAGGGAAGTGCCCGGGCCATGCACGGTGCTCAGGCCTCCTGAGTGTATGGCTTAAAACCCGAACGCTAGGGACGGACATATTCCCCCTTGTGGGAATGCGATGCGCCCAGTGATTGAGGTCGGATAGAAGAGGACCTGAATTGCGAGACAGAGCTGCGAGCATACGGGGAAGGGAAGCGATAGGGGCGAGTTCAAGACATCGTGATCATTTGATCGGTGATGGCACCGGCATTCAAACCGGCGGCTACCTTGATCCTCGGCTCCGAGGTTGAAAAACGAAATTTATTGCGCCAAAATCCAATCCTGGCCCGTGCTCAGTCGTCTTGAGCCCCAATGTCGCTTGTTTTGGAAGGATATTGGGGTAAGCTCGTCGCTAGTGCACTTGAATGGCAGTTGAACAAATTTGATACTTTCGGTCAGGTTCACCTTTCACAACAGAAGCAGCCGGGTATTAGGATTGTGCTTCATAATATGGCGCCCGAGAATAGTCTGGTCATGAACTAGACTACTAATCCCGGGACCTTCGGCATTGAAATAAATTTCTTTGTGGTTGAAAAACAAGGTTGATCAAGGACTTGTGGAGAAGATCTGCTCATTCTCCCGGGTCATACGGCTTTCTAGACCGTCGTTCTCATACACACTCATACCATGTGAAAAAAGATACTGTGAAGGATATTTGATTTAAGACGCACCGACAACTTCATCAATTCCAAGGCTTTCATCTTCAACTTCATCGTCATCGTCGCATTCGGATTCCCTGTCCGTCCACGCCTCCGAGTCATAATCTGCGTATTCGGGGTTGGAGCCATTGAACACTCCATCCCACTCACCTTCGCCACGTCTTGGAGCGAATTGATTATCTCTGCTGTGACGGAACAGCGTTGGAGGACGAATTCAAAGTCCCCATGTAATATCCGTCTTTCCCGTCGGACAGGACAGCTGTCAATTCGGGACCAACGTCGACCTCTATGAGCACCACTTGTTTCAGCGGGGATGTACGCATATTCTTCAGCGCATGAAGAGCCAACTGGAAACTTTTTGGAATCCGCAAGACCTCCAGGCAAGAGGCCTGCTCAAGGAGCGGGCGCCAAACGGACAAGGTGAACCATATAGGACATTGATTTCGAGATCAACTATTTGTGCGAGGGGCAAGCATTGTGAGTGGGCATGGACAAGATTGACCATGTTCTTGCTTGCCCAGGTGTCTTGGCGAAAGCGGAACAGCGAGGTGAGCGGATCATCTCGCGGGGTTTCGAGGTCGAAAAAATGATATTTGCTGTTGTAGCTCCAGATCTTCAATCCGTATTTTAAATCGGGGACGTCTTCCTGCCGGCCACGGGCCGCGATTTTCCAAAGCCGCGGCAAGGCACTGGAGATATCGGGGAATATGAATTCTACCCGGGCAGATGCCGGTACGTGCATGAGCGACGCGAGGTGCAGTGTCATATAGCTGTAGATAACGCGGTCATCTCCATGTGCATGATTTTCTTGGCCGGGGTAGGACACCGACAAGTGCTGCAGGTGGGGCAGTACTAGTGGTTCTGAAGCTCTTGAGGGAGGAGGAGTATTACCGGAGTGGTAGCCAGTTGAAACAACAGGTAACTCCGCATCGATCTCTCGAAGCCACGCTGTCTCCGCAATTTGGTAGAGTGTGCGGTAGAACCTCCTCGTACCGTACCCGGGATATCGCACTTCGTTCTCGATTTCGAATGAGAGGTCCTTGAGGCGGAGATGCTCGAGTTTGGGTGACTTGCGCAGCATTGATATAAATGCGCGCAGCGTCTTCTTTTCGCTATAATGGCGGCCCTAAGTTATATTTTCCAGGGTGAGGTCGACCAGGCCATGTAGGGTTTCGCCCGAGGACATCCATTCGGGCCCCTCACAGCTGGCAAGGGTAACAGAGCGGATCTGGGATATCGGTAGGTCTGACGGCAATCCATTCATGACGACGATTTCCAGTTCAGACAGTTCCTTCATGGCAACTAGTGTACTTGTCCGGTTAGTAAATATTCTGGGGGACCTGCGTGCTTCTCCGGGAGTAGAAAACCCAATCTCTGCCATAATGTGGAGCGCATGCGGCGTATGCCTTCCTTCCTCGGGCAACTCGGTGAGGGCGTTCAGTAGTGAAGGGAAGGTGACTGGATCTGTGTTGCACCAAAGTTGTTTTCCTGTGCCTCCCGCGCGTTACGAACATATGGTGCCGCGATCGGCGCGTAAGGTCCATATTGCGAGCCCATAGATCGGGATCGTTCAGTGCTGCAAGCCGGTAGACCTGTGTGCATGCCACTTGAAAATGTCTGCCCAATTGGAATACTGGGCATAATCATATGTGCCAATTTGAAAGGAAGGGTGACGACAAACTAGGAACGGTGCCCGGCGTTGAGTTAGTCTGGTGTTGGTGTGGGCGCAAGTATCTGATTTCACTCGGGCTATTGTTCCGGTTGGCCTCATTACGCACTTGACCAAACCTTGAAGAATGGATAAGTACTAGACGTTTTCGGTCTCGCGTGTCCGCACATAAGACATCTTGCCAAAGCACTGTGCAGTAATTTGAGACGATGCAGTTTGTTCCGCAAGTCTTAGCAAGTGTGCGAGCGTCAAAATTGTATGCTATAAGACGTACAAAAACATTGAGCGAGACTAGTACTGAGATATGAGAGTTGTGTATCGACGAGCGTGAGACAGATGAGAGAAAAATGAAACATGGACACGAGTAAACGGAAAATAAAAGAAAAACAGAAAAAAGATCAAGCATGCGCGCAAGAAAAAATACGGCCCTTCCATCCATCACTGCCAGTACTGCTGCTGCCGGCCCTGGTACGGGTAAAACTCGTTCTGCGCCTGCGAGTACCCGTGCGGGACGCCTTGCTGGTGGTGCTGCGCGCCCTGCTGCGGCCCGCCCCCAACCCCGCCCGCGCCGACTCCGCCCCCGACCCCGCCCGCACCCCCGACGCCACCACCGACGCCCCCAAAGCGGTTCGCCCCATAGAAACTCTGTCCCTGCGGCGCGCCCTGCTGACCCTGGCCCTGCTGCTGCCCCCCCTGCCCCTGCCCTGGCCCCGGCTGCCCACCGCGCGCCGCGCCCACATTCACCCGCTCGTCCTTCGCATACGGCTTATACGCCGTCTCGGGCGACCCCCCGCGCGCCTGCGGCCCCCCCGCGCCGCTCCCGAACCCCATGAGGTTCGGCCCCCCCGCGCCATACAGTTGCTGCTTCCCGTACTCCGCGCCGCCCCCTTGGTGCCCGAGCCCAAGCGTGTGCTGCGGCTGCGCCTGCTGCGGCGCGTACTCATCATACCCGCCCTGCTGCTGCCCGTAAATCCCCTGCGCGGGCCCGCCGTGCCCATACGCGCCACCCCCGCCCTGTGCCTGCCCAGGGCCCTGCGCCTGGCCTTTGAGCCCCTGCCCCGGCGACGGCGCGCCCCCAGGCCCCGGCGGCCCCGCGAACATCGCTGGGTACTTGACGAACGGCGGCGCGACGCCGTACCCCGAGTTGTACGGGCCGCCGTAATACTGGTTCTGCGGGTACGGGTAGTAGTGGTACGGCACGGGCGGCGGGTAGCCCTGCTGGCCTTGCGGGCCCGCAGGCGGCTGCTGCTGCTGCCCAGCGCCCTGCACCCCCGACGGCGCGGCGTTCGGCGCGTTCGGCGGCTGCTGCGGCGCGCCCTTGACGTCCTCGTGCCCCAGCACATTCCGGTTCCCAAACGCCGACTGCTGATATGTATCGTAGAAGCCCTTCAAGTTTAAATGCGATTAGCCCACAAGCAAACGACTCGAAAGTAAAGTAAACTCACGCGTTGGTTATCGGCATGCCCGTAGTCCTGCTGTCCAAACCCGGAGAGGTGCGCGCCCTGCTGGTGCTGGCCCTGGTTTCCAAGCTGGCCGAATGCGCCGTACGGGGTGTCCTGCGCCTGGCCCGCGGGCGGCGTCGGCGCGTGGAAGTACGGTGACGACGCGGCGGGCGCGGGCTCGCTCCGGAAGTAGCTCGAGTGCGTCGCGCTCGGCTGGTGCTGCGGCGTCGCCTGTTGCTGCGACGGATCGATGTGCGTCGGGAGCCCGTGCTGCGCGTACTGGTGCTGCGCGTGCGACTGCTGTTGCGGCACATGGTGTTGTTGCTGTTGCTGTTGCTGCTGTTGTTGCTGCTGTTGCTGTTGCTGCAAGTGTTGTTGCACATGCGGCGGGACGTATCCGCCGCCCATGTGCTGCTGCATGTACGCCTGCTGTTGCGGCGTGAGCTGGTTCAGCTCCTGCTGCACCGCGGGCGAGATAGGTGTAGGCTGGGCCAGCGCTTCCGCCAACGGAATGACCTTGGGCGTCTGCGACACAACGGGCTGGGAGACGGAGCTGGGGAGCGAGTGCTGCGAGGCGACCTGCGGCGACGCCTGCTGCGGAAGGCCCTGCTGGAAGAGCGCCGAGCCGAGCGAGGCGGAAGTCGGCGGGACAGACGGCGGCGGGGGCTCGTGATGCACGGGCGCGGACATCTGGGGCGTCGGAGGCGATTGCGGTTCGGGAGCAGGAGGCTCAGATTCGGATCTGTTTATAAGTATGCCTCGTTAGAATTGTAATGACCAATTGACGGATGTGTGCTTACGCGCTATCGAAGGAATTCGAGCTCTCAAAGGAGCTCTCGCCTTCAAGGCTGAGACTCCCGAACTGCATGCCGACCTTTTCGATGCCGGAACTAAACGAGCTGGGCATGACGACGGGCTGGTCGATTGTCTTGTAGCGCGCGCTGCTCCTGTGGGACGTGGCGGCGGGGCGCGACTTTGTCGTCGGGGACGGCGCGGGCGCGGGTTCGGGCTCAGACGCGGGCGGAGCGGGCTCCTCGGCGGGTTCAGGAACGGGGGGCTCCTCGACTTGCGGCTCGAGGGCCTGTTCTGGCTCCGGTTGCGGCTCTTCTGGCGGCGCGGAGGCCCAGACGTCTGCGGCGGATGTGGATGCGGGTGCGGGGGCCTCTTCCTCCCAGGACGGGGGCTGGACGGTGGTGGGTTCCTCCCAGCCGCCGGTTTCCTGGGCCTCGGGCTCCGGTGCGGCGGGGGAGGCGGTGGGAGGCGGTGCAATTGGGGCTGGGGCGGGAGGCGGGGGAGCTGGTTTCTCTTGGGGCCTGCGTCGTGTCAGCCATCTTTTCGTTGGAGAATGAATAAATAACGCACCTTGCGATCTGAGCCCAAGACATTTTGGACGTCATCGGGGTCTTTGAGACTTTTGGGGCAGCAGCGAGCGACGTGGTGGATCCATTGACGTCGGTGTCGCCGCCCCAGGTGGAGGTGTTGCTCGTTGCGCCCCACGAAGAGGGTGTAGCGGATGCAGACGGTGTGTCGACCTGTTCGGTCCAGTTTGACGCGGAAGACGACGGGGCTGGGTCGGACGAGTCTGTGCCCCACGCAACGGCGGAGTCGGGTGCCTTGTCCGCGGGTGCATCCACCCAGCTGGCTGCGGGCGGGCTCGAGGCTGCTGCGGCGGTGTGGCCGTTAGTCGGGGCAGCGCCTCTTGCTACGCCACCGCGGCTACGCGGCGCGGCACCGCCTCGTGTCGAGCCCCCGCGTCCGCCGCGCGCGCCGCCTCGTCCGCCGCGAAAGTCGCCGCGGGGAGCAGAGAACGAGTCCTTGGAGACGTGGGTCGGCGCCTGTCCCTTCTTGTCCTTTTTGCGCGTGACTGCTCCCCACTGCTCCGCGCGACCTGCGTCAAGTCAGTGCCGCATCCAGGGAAGAACCTATCTGCTTACCATCGCTGATTCTGGTCGCAGCAAGCTCGACGTCGCCGGCGACCTCTGACAAGAGCGACTGGAGGTCTGCATACCCCAAAAATGAGGCGCGTCGAAAAAAAAAGAGTTGTCGTTGAACGCACCGTCGTTCGACCAGGATGGAAAGAGTTCTTGGAGCTGGCGTGCTTGGGCGCGGTACTTTGTGTTGTCGGCGGCGGTTGTGGGCGGCTGCGCGCCGATGGCGGTTTTGTAGGACATTTCTTCCCGAGCGCGTGGTGGTGGGAGAGGCGATGTGTGATAATGATTTAGATAAATAGAACCACACAATCCATTATTATGCCCCTATCTATCACCGCAGTGCGCGCCTTGTGCGCGCCTAGTGCGATGCATCCCAGTTATAAATATTCAGCAGTCAATATGAGGGAAAGTAAGGCTCGAAGGAAACCGTGTACTGGGAAAGAGTGAATCGGATGGCTCAGAGCGATTCGATAGCTGATGCGATAAAATGAGTTGTGATGCAATAAGATTGAAAGACGGAGGAATAAATATTCTGATGCTTCCAAATCTATATTGCCTTACTGCGAAGTACAGTTGGGAATGGTTCTATGAACGGTTCGGCACTGTCTCCCGTGTTTTCTGCCTTCCTCTGACAATTTTCCTCAGGGGGGACGTGTATGTTGCGTGCGTCCGGTTCACGTATGCTCGCATGTGATGTCTCGTTTTATTCCACACCTAATGATCTCCAAACTTAAGCTTATATCAAACACGTTAAAAGCTGTCGCGGTTTTTTCTCGCCAGCCTGAGCATCCAGCGAGCAGAACTTCGAACAGGGCGACTTACTGCGACCTGGGGTCTAGGAAATAGCATGCGAGTTCTAGGGGATCTTAATAATGTACATTGGTTCCGCGGCCGTGGGAGTTGCAGACATGGCCGACTGCAGAGTTCAATTGAACGTTTTGATTCCGATTGGAAATGAGCGGGGCAGATATTGAAATGAAATTGTTCGGTTTCTCCGGCGGTCAAATTAACAGCTGTTTCAGCGTCCCAGGAGCCAGCTTGGAAGTAGAACCCATCACACGCCGCCCACGTCGACTAGGAGGTTGAAGACCATCGAAGGAGCACACAAAAACGGTTTGCAAACGGCGCGCCAAAACGCGCGTCAAAGTCTGAGGCCAAGTCGTGCGTTGTAGTACCGCCGTTGGTACTTGACTCTGCTCAACTTCTGCGTAGCTGGGCCGTGGCGCTTGGGTCGATCGCGACTTGAATCCTGCAATTATGCAAATTTGCGGTTTTGATGGGGGAAGACTCACCGGCAGAAGACATGCAGGAAGAGAGTGGGATTTGAGCAGCACATATAGCGCGATACTGAATGATCGATGCAGGCACCAGCCTGGGCGGTGCGCGGCCCCAAGTTAAGCAAGTTGAGATCAAGATGGGTTGCTGACGTGAACATGTCAAACTCTCTTCTTGATTGATGCATCATCGCAGCAGGCTGGCCCCCGAGTCGGGCTCTCCCTCTCCGATATTCACAACGCTGTATCAATCGACAACTTTGGCACAACTTGCTAGGCACGCCTCCACTAGCTCACTTCGATCCCCTATTCCACGATTCGAATCCCGTACCGCCATCCAATCCCCCTCCCACTCATTTAAAGATCGTCGCGAACGTCGTACCCTTATATACCTGCAAAAAGCAAAGAAATCAACATAACCTCAGCCCAAACTCGAACGGAACGAACCCAAGATTGATCTTCCCCGGGTCGTTGAAAATGCTGCCGTCAAAAACCCTCAACACCCTCCATGCCAAACGAAACCGGATTACACGCACATATACCCGCGGTCCGCCGGGACGCCCAATGCCGCCTCCAGATGCCCAAACAGCGCCTTACTAAATGTCTCGTTCTTCTCTGTCCCGTTCCCGAGCGTCGTCTATCCCGCTGTCAGCGCCCAACGAAAAGACAGAGGAGACGGACGACGGACGACGCGGAGGAGGAATGCCGGCCCATGCGTGCCCGCGAAGGTGACGGTCTCGTTGTATGTGTAGCTGACGGTGACATAGCCGTCCATGCCCAGCGCTGCCGCCGCCGCCTGCCGTTCGCGTTAGCTGTCGGTCTCCGAGCTGACGCAGCATAGACGAAGCACCTTGTTCAAGGCGAGCGAGAACGCCTTCGGGTCCGCGACCTATTGTGCATCGAGTTGAACCCCAGGCATCACGCAGGCAAGGAGAAACGAGCACACTTTAACATTGGTGGTGAGTTCCAAGATCGGCATGGCTGTCTGTACTGAATGGATGGATAAGATGCTTCGACTTCAAGGCGACGGGCCTTTTATATACGCGCAACGGGGACCCACCTGCGCAACGCCGAGCCCGCCGCACGCGCGCGGGGTATCTCTTCTGGGGCAATTCAGACGGGCATCAACATGCGTGTCCGCTGGTAAGAACGGTGTTTATGCTTGATAAGATCCTTAGCTGCCTCGTGGAGTCGATTACCGCTGGACAATATGGGCGAGACCCTCCGAGTCGCGATCGGACACCTCGACTTGGACTCGACGTCCAGAATAAAAATTCAACCGCACAGAAATCAGTGGGAGCGCCCGATAGCTCTGATGAGCGGAACTTTGAACGCCATGGCTTTGTTTAGATCGCGGGGTTGAAGAGAACGTGGAACAGCTTGTGGAACTTCGATTGAACTCGCCGTGTTTTTTTTTCAATCTCTAAACTCTCCGAGACGGAGTGCGGCGAGACGATCGCTTCACTTCGTTTTTCCGTCTTCGACCAGACACCTATGCTATCCGGTATTTCAACCGGGTTCTCTTAGGCAAATAAAACGGCTGCCCATCGCCCAAGTTTTGGATCTCGAAATTGACGTGGACGATGGGTGATAGGAAGGTAGGTAGGTAGGTAGGTAGGTATATGTGGTTATGAAGCGAACCAAAACTCTATCACCCTCTGCTTGAGCTCGCTTCCAGTCTGGAGGTCTTGCCTGTTCCGAAGAATTTCCACATCTCCATCTGCACTGGGAGCAGCTCCACCGTCGCTGAGGCAAGTAGTGTTGACAGAGGTCGGCATTGCTGAGGCTGAATTGTTGGAGGTCCTACAGTTCAAACAAACACACGGGGCTCTGCATCGCGAGTTCGGAGTTATTCTGCAGCGCTGCTTCGTCATAGCAGAAACCATCAGTTCCCTCCGGACTTTGTCCAAGGTGACGTGGGATGGCGTACTCGATGGCCCCAGTTTCAACGACGAAGAAGATCCCGGCTCCGACTCATCTCAGGATGAGGAGTGAAAGATTATCAGCGCGGAAGACTTCAGGTGAGCTACCCAGTTGACGACGCGGCTGCCTTTCATCTTCCAAGTTTCTATTCACACGTTCGAGGCAAAATTGATTGGCCGACGACGGTGAGGGAATACAGAGAGTGTATTTGCTTTCGTACGTTTAGTATTTCAAGTTTACCGTCCATTCCGTAACTCGCTGTTTCCAGACATGCAGATACATTTAGTACTTTGTACGGTAAAATTATTGCACATAGTACGATAACCCAGCATGAATGATCCTCTTCCCCATATCCTTCTCAACTTGTTTAACTGGTTTTCAGCCACGGCGGAAATTTATTTCAATACTCAAGCCGCTATACCGCGCTTTATAGACCAGGGCCATTGTGGCAGAGTTTGACGCCGTTCGATTCCCGCCAAATTCCAACCGATACAAGAATGTTCAATTCGATATTTAAATTTTAACTGAAAAGCGAACCGTGCTCTAACTCCTTCCTACTCCTTCGGACCATCACGGCCTCTTGTTTTCCGATCATTCCTGAAACACGCTGCCCCCACACAAAAATGTCTCTCGACCTCGACGAAAGCCCGCAGGTGCAAGATCTCTGCTTCGAAGACCCAGAGAAAATTCCAGAGAAAATTCTCCTCTCCATGATCGATCCCGAGAAGACCTCAGCAAAGTCTCTGCCACCCTCTGGTCTCGATGTAGAATTTCCGGAAGGCGGTAGAGAGGCCTGCAGCGCTGGTTAACAATGGCTGGGGCGTACGTCGATTCTTCCATGTTATCGACTCGACCCAACACTGACCTCGTATATATGTAGATGGATGGTCCAGTTTTGCACCGTCGGGCAAGTTCAGCTGATCATAACGAGTTGATGCTTCGTGGGACTCACCTCAATTGAGAAGCTACATTAATGCATTCGGGGTATAAGTCTCTCATAGCGGACCCTTCATGTTGTCTAACCCGTTCCTCGTCTAATGAAGGTATATCAAGGTAGGAGCTTTCTGATTACCGTGTGTACCATACTAGAAGTTTCCAGACTACTATACCCGTGAGTTCCTTGTAAACAAGACCGCCGCGGATGTAAGGTATAATTTTTTTATTTGAATCTATATTATTCCTGGTTCCATATAAAGCTGGGTGGGAAGCTTCCAGCTTGCTATTCAGTATGCATTGGGTGCACTAATTGGGTGAGGCGTCGATGCTGGATATTTCAAATGAGGGTAAAACCTGTCCTTCTCATAGCCCGCCGTTGATACGCCCTGCAGTCACCACATAATGATCGTCGGCTCGACTTTCTATGTCTTCTGCATATTCCTCCTGTCCCTCACCAAGCCGGATCAGTTTTACCAGATATCTGAACGCCTATCTGTCCCGATCCTGGCTTAAATGCTCCCTAGGTGTTCCTTGCGCAGGCTGTTGGAATGGGCATCTTTCCGGCGCTAATATTTCTCCCGTTCTTCACGATCGTGAGCCACCACTTTAACCGGCGACGGGCGCTCGCCTTGGGCATCGTCGCCTCAGGTGCTGCTTGCGGGGGCGTTGTGTTTCCGATAACACCGGGGGCAAAAGCCAGCGCATGCAGAAACGACATGCGTCAAGCACATGTTGTCCGCACTTGTTCGTGTCCTCAGATCAGTGATTGACAAAGGTGTCAATCACCACTTTGGCACCTTTGTTTTTCGGGGCAAATTCAAAGGAAAAACAAAGGTGCCAAAGAGGTGATTGACACCTTTGTCAATCACTGATTTGAGGACGCGACCAAGTGCGAACGACATGCGCTTGACGCATGTCATTTCCGCATGCGCTGGCTTTTGCCCCCGGTGTAATGCTCAACGAGATCGGCGAACGGGCACAGTTCACCACCGCCATCCGTGCCACGGGCGGGCTCATTGCGGCGCAGCTGCTGTCCGCAAACCTCACCATGAAGACGCGAATTCCGTCCAAACAGCCATATACAGCGAATTCAGAGCCGTCTTTGATCGCCTGGAAGAGCATCTTCTCAGATATACGTTATCTTTCTGCGCTCACAGGGTAACTTCCTTTCTATGATCCAAGTCTCGGCAGCCGATAATCAGCATCGAGCGGGGAAGGGTGCAGTACGCAGCGCCGGGTTTTGTTTGTGTACATAGGCGCAGCGTCCGGATGTATTACATATGATTGTGGGGTAGAAATTGAGAGATAATCAGGCGATACATGGTTTTGAAGCAAGTCTCTCGTCCCGCTGGTTAAATTCGCGATTCTCCAATCGAGCAAGCACCCAGAAGAGATTTCGTCGAGCACTCGCTCCGAGGAAATTTCCTTTTTTGGTTAATGGGCGTTTACCGGATGCCGGCCCCAAGCCGGCCCGAGACTCCGACGAAACTTTACTTGCTCCAAGCTTGCTCTGCTCTTCCACGACCCTGTTCTTGTATTGGTTTGAATCAAGATGTAGCTTCGCAAACTCGCACGTCCCTCGTCCACTGGCACCCGAGGGCCTCGCATTCTATGATTCGGCGACGGCGCTAGACCGGGGCTAAACAGTCAGCGAAATAGATGAGTGGCTGCGCACGGGGATGATAGGGTCAATAGAATCTACTCCAAGACAATATTGTACCCCGAAAGTCTCACAGAAAGTCGCATTAAAGCCATGGCACCTCTAGGTTACTTTCACTATCTGCAACCATGCCCATCTCCTCCAGTCCCGCTGCTCCCCTCGTCGTTGTCGTGGGATCCACCGGAAATCAGGGTGGAAGCGTCATACAAGCCCTCGTGGAATCCGACCTACCGTACCGCATCCGTGGGCTCACTCGCGACGTAACGAAGCCTGCGGCTCAGAAACTCGCCGGTCAAGGAGTAGAGATGGTCAATGTGTCTCTCACCGTGGATAATGTGGACGCAGTGCAAAAGGTGTTCGCCGGCGCGAATATCGCGTTTGTGAGATTTTAATTTGGATACGCTCGTTGTGTATCTGCATTTACTCTGCACAGATTGTCACGAGCTTCTGGGAGCATCTCGACAAGAAACGGGTAAGTCGTTTTTGCCAGTCGAACAAAACTGGATCTGATTCAGGGAACAGGAAGTGGCCGAAGGCAAGATGATGGTCGATGCCGCTATAGCTGCAGGCGTCACCCTCCTCGTCTGGTCTGGCCTCGACTCGGTCTCTGAAATCTCCAAAGGGAGATACATTCACGTCGACCACTTCGACGGGAAAGCTGAAATAACCGCGTACGCCCGTGCCTCCGGGGTCCCCCTCGTTATTGCACAAATCGGATGGTACGGCACAAACCATATACTTTTCGATGGGTACATCCCCACCAAGGAGGCGGACGGCTCGTATGCCCTCGCTCTGCCCGTGAGTGAAGACACCATATTGCCGTTTATCGACGCTACACACGACTATGGACTGTTCGTCCGTGAGGCGATCGAGTCGCCGACGTTTGGAGCCGGCACAGAGATCCTGGCGTCCGGAGAGGACATTTCTGTGCGGGATATGCTCGCTCAACTCAGCCAAAGTGAGCCCTTGACCTGGGCCACTTTTTTTACTAACTTAATTCTGCCGAAGTTACTGGGAAGAACGTCGCGTACAAGCGCATCAGCGATGAAGAGTTCATGGCTGCAACCAAGTGCCCGCACCATGTTGCGCTGGAACTTCTCGAAAGCACTAAGTTTTACGAAGAGTTCGGGTGTACGTTTTGTTGGTTGAAGTAAGGACGTGACTAATTCTCACGGCAGTTTTCGGCGGCAAGGATACGAAGCAGAGTCGGCAGCATCTAAACAGGTCCCCACGGACATGGGCGGATTTTGTGAGGGCGACCGACTGGAGCTCCACCCTCGTGTGAGAGGAACTTGTTCAAAGGTTTCCGACATCGCGCGGCCCCATCTTCACGAACATTCTACGACTTGCGTACACTTGTATATTTAGGCGGGCCTTTGAATAAGCAATGAATGCTGTCCATCGCCGACAGAGTGCTAGAATTGGGTTGAATTGTTATTTAACGTGTTTGGAACCGGGTCCGAGGTTGTCGGATCGTCGCCCAGCTAAGACAAAGTAAGTTCTAGATTTGATATCTCCGCCCTCGACAACTCAGGTCTGTCGAATTCGAAGTTCCTGGAAAGAAAGTGCGAACACATCAGTGGCGAGGAGTTCCTGGCTGCGACCAAGTCCCCGCACCGTATTTCTTGAATACACAAAATTCTACGATATGTTCTTAATTTTTCGTTGCACATTTCGCCGACAGGGATACGAAGCCAAGTCGGCGGCATTTTAGTAGGGCTTCGGACCAGGGCCGATTTTGTGAGGGTGACAGACTCGAGCTCCATTCTTGTGTAAGAGAGATGTTAGGGATTTAGCCGGAGCTTTAAGCTTGACACTTGTGCTGTTAGGCTACTGGGTAAAAACTTGTAAGGAGCTGAGGCTGACTACTACAGCTTATATACCTATTACTATTGTATCTAGAATATTCCACTCAAATCCAAGTGTTGTAGTTTCTTATGGAAGCAAATGGAGTGAGAGTAGAATCCAAATGATAATTTAGTGGTTGGCTGAGCTCTGCAAACACTTGAGCAATGCAAATGTTCTCCAGTGTTCTCCACTGACTCTTACTGACTCGATGCCTCGGCTATGCCTCGGCCATGATGTCGGGTGGCCTATTTCAGCAATACCAAGTCCTTCAGCTCGGAGGGCTGACTGATGTCGGCCGATCGGATCACTAATCGTCACGGTGATGTGGCATCAATCTCCATTCCCCATTCCTATTCAAGTTTATATTCTACGACCTGTGATGCATGTCAGTCATAAAGCGCTATCACCGCACAGAAGTGGTATAATTCCGCCGAACATCTATTTAAACCTCCCAGCTCGTGATCGCAGCAACGCAATTGGTGCAGGCGCGGCGTACATCTGGCCAACAGATTCGCATTCAGTGATTCCGGGCCAGACCGGGCGCTAAAAAGTTCGGTGGAATAGATGAGTGGATGCGCGCGGCGATGATAGGGTCAATATAATCTGCTCCAAGGAAACGACCTTGTAACCAGAAAATTTATAAAAGACATGGGAACCTCTGGGTTATGTTCACTATCTGCAACCATCATGCCCATCACCTCCAGTCCCGCTGCTCCCCTCGTCGTTGTCGTCGGATCCACCGGAATCCAGGGCGGCAGCGTCATACAGGCGCTCGCGGACTCGGACCGGCCGTACCGCATCCGTGGGCTCACCCGCGACGCGACGAAGCCTGTGGCTCAGAAACTCGCCGGCCAAGGCGTGGAGATAGTCAGTGTTCTCTCACCGTGGATAACGTGGACGCAGTGCAAAAGGCGTTCGCCGGCGCGAATATCGTGTTTGTGAGATTAATATTGTTCGAGTCCGAGGAGCGTAGCGCTGATTCGTACTTAGTTTGTCACGAACTTCTGGGAGCACCTCGACAAGAAGAGGGTGAGTGCCGCTGTTTCTGGTGGAAGCGCCGGATCGTAGTGACTGGCAGTAGGAAGTGGCAGAGGGCAAGATGATGGTCGACGCTGCCAAGGCTGTAGGCGTCGGCCTCCTCATCTGGTCTGCGCTCGAGTCCGTCTCTGGAATCTCCAAGGGAAAATACGTCCACGTGGACCATTTCGACGGGAAGGCCGACATAACCGCGTACGCGCACGCCTCCGGGGTGCCGCTCATCATCGCGCAGAACGGGTGGTACGCCACGAACCATATGCTTTTGGACGGGTTCGTCCCCCGGAAGGATCCAGAGGCGGACGGCGCGTATGTCCTCGCGCTGCCGATGGGTGAGGACACCATCGTGCCGATTATCGACGCCGCGCGCGATTATGGGCTGTTCGTCCGTGAAGCGATTGAGTCGCCGGCATTTGGTCCGGGGTCAGAGGTCCTCGCGTCCGGAGAGGACATTTCTCTCCGGGACATGTGCGCGCAGCTCAGCCAAAGTAAGTTCCTCGATTCAATTCCCCCGCTTCGATCACTCAATTCTGCGGAATTGGAAGTTACGGAAAGAAAGTAGGTATAAGCGCATCAGCGACGAGGAGTTCATGGCTGCCACTAAGCAGCCGCACCGTATTGCGTTGGAATTTCTCGAAAATGCAAAATTCTGCGAGGAGTTTGGGTGTACGTGTTTCACAGCTGTCAGCAGGAGGGACTCTGCTGATTCATGGTTCCAGATTTCGGCGACAAGGATACGAAACCGAGCCGGGAGCATTTGAGCAGGACTCCGAGGACCTGGGCTGATTTTGTGAGGGCGACCGACTGGAGCTCCATCCTCGTGTGAGGGGCTGGCAAAATGCTTAGCTCGGGTTTAATAATTTTGTCGAATTTTATTCCCTGCCATGAGTTTATTATAGTGCTGTTCAACTTGGTTCAACCCAGGTTAAACCGAACTCTGAACCGTGCGAACTTCTGTAGGCACGGCAGGCGCGGCCATCAATCCTACTTGATTGCTCTACATTCCAAGTCTACGCGGCCTTCACCGGGTTCTTCCCAAACCTTTACCTCCGAAATCTCAATGGCAGACCGCGTGAGCCACCCCCCTCGCCCGTAGGCATTTCCGCATATGCATATCGACGCACAGCCCAGGGTCGTGGCGCAGCGCGAGGCAATCCGCGCGGGGCAGGCGGGGGCAACTTTCGCGGGGGCCGCCACGGCGGCCCGCAAGGTTCGCTCCCGACGATGGACAAGCCCAAGCGCGAGGCGATCCTCGATCTCTCCAAGTACGTCAACGAGCGCATCCGCGTGAAGTTCACCGGCGGCCGCGAAGGTAGCTGGCTCCCCATCTCCGCTTTTTTTGGCTTACCGTGGCGCGTTGCGTGCTAGTGAGCGGCATCCTGAAGGGCTACGACCAGCTGTTGAACCTGGTGCTGGACGAGGTCGAGGAGCAGATACTCGGTGCGCCTCCTCTCCTTCGTGGCACAGCACACAGTCTTGACGCCCGTGCAGAACCAGAACCGCATACGCGTTCCTTGGGACTAACAGTCCTGCGCGGGCCGACCATCACCCTCCTAAGCCCCGTCGACGGCTCAGAGGAGATTGCGAATCCCTTCCTGGGGCAGGAGTAGTATCGTACTCCGACCATACACCACACTCAAAATCTCACGGGCCTACGAGTCACCCTTGTACACCAGCCATATCCATCTTAACTCCAATCAGTTTTCGATGCACACGCACGATGTCGACCTGGCTCGCCCGTACTTATCCGCTAACAGACGCCTTTGCGATGCGCTCCCGCCACGAAATAAGAAGGACCAGTTTTATCACTATTTTCCGAGTCTTTTTCTGATTGTACCTATTTTATGAACCCCGCACCTGGAAACCCTGAGCCTATACCGCATGAACCCTGTCCGTCCGCTAACCGTCGCAGTTTTAACGGTATCCGCCCGTCGCAGCCGGCGTCGTCGCCGCGCGCGCCAGTTCGCTGGCCTCCGTAAGCATCGAAAAATACGAAGTGAATAATAGGCAAAGGCGCACCCAAAGGCCGACTCGACACACGACTTGATCTCCTTATAGCTCACGACGAGGCAACTCTGCTCGTCGCGCGACACAAGCATCACGCGCTCGTCCGTCCCCGCGTCGAGCTGCGCGAATCGTAAGTATCGCAGGTGGAAAAAAAAGGGAAGGGAAGGGGGACACACGAACCTTGCTCAGACAAGTAAGCACATGCGACAGGTTGAGCACCGGGTTCCCGTTCTCGTCGATCTGGTGGAAGACGTAGTCCCGGAAAAGCTTGATGATGTACCGGTCGCCCGTCTCGGACCACCGCGGCTCGCGCGCGAATCTGGGAACGTATCAGTCCCGTGGAGCGCAGTAGGAACGCGGAAACGCACTCGGGTCGCTCGTTGATGAACCCGAACTTGCAGAGCAGCCGCACGAGCCGCGCGTTCTCCAGCTCGCCCATGAGTTCGTTCTCGAGCGTGTCCGCGGCGCTGTGCAGCGCATCTATGAGCCCGGGAAAGATCAAAGAAGAGACAACCCACCCCAGAGCCTCGCCCATCTCGGCCGCGACCTTCGAGCTAATAATCTCCAACAACTGCCCGATATTCTGTCGCCCGCTCAGCTCCCGCTTTCAGGTAGATGTAAGCAGGAAAACGGACCTTGTGCGGCCCGCCCTTGTTCACGAGGAAGAGCGCGACGGTCTTGACCTCGGGGCTGTACAGGCGGCCCATGACCTCGAGGCTCTTCTGGAAGTTGCCCCCGCTCGACGCCATGACGTTCCCCGTGCACAGCGCGAACACAGCCGCCCGAACATCGTCAGGTCCTCCTGCTGCAGCAGGTGCACGTCCTGCGGCGTGTCGTACATCAGCACGTCACGATCCCGCACGAGCCCACGCGCAGCCTGTGGCATCCGGGCGTCAGCCAAAACAAGTAGGAGTAGGATGGGGGCCGCGCAACGCAACGCACCGGTTCTTCTCGGTGACGAGCACCTTCGTGACGTCGATCATGCGCAGCGCCTGCCCCGCGTCGTGCACGCGCTTGACCGCCGCCGCGAGCTGCACGATGTACGCCCACAGCGTGCGCTCCGGCACCTGCATCTGCGCCGGCGGCGGGTAGCGCGCGCCGGGCTGGTACGCCGGCGGCGTCAGCTTGAGGTGCGCGTCGAACAGCGTCTGCGCCTTGGGGTGGTACGCGTACGCGACGACGAGCGAGCTGTCGCCGAACGCGTGCGTCGTGAACGCCTCGTGCACGGCGACGACGCCCGGGTGCCGGATGCTCGCCCACGTCTCGATCGCGCCGAACGCGGCTTGGTGGTTGAGGCGGTAGTCTGTGCGCTGTTAGTTAGTTGAAGGGTCAACAATCTAAGGGGGAGCACGCGCTCTCTATCCGACGGAGTGCATAGGTCGCCCCGTCGAGCGAGTTGACCGCGCGGTACATGTTCGAGTTCCAGTTGCCAAACTTGCGCCGCTCGGTGGGCCCGCCAATGTTCTCCAGCGGAATGAGCGTGTGGTACCCCTGCATCTCCTCGGGGAGATTGAGACCTGGATACTCGGTGAGCACGGCCAAGGCAGACGCGTCGACGACATACCGTGGGGTGGCGCCATGCGCAGGTCCTCGCTGCGTCCTTGCAACAGCGTGCGCAGGTCGCCCGAGGGCGGGACGAAGTGTGCGTCCGTCGCCGAAGCCGAAAACGACGGCGGGATGGGGGACGAGTAGAGGTGGTAGTTGAGCTGGTAGACGTCAGCTCTACGCGCATCGAGCCCCCACAGCAACTCACCGGTTGGCGTACGAACACCGGGGCCTGCGCCGCGAAGTAGTGGCCGTCCGCGGCGGGGTCGTACGCGTCGTATTGTGGGTCCGCGTAGAAGTTGCCGTTCATCTGCGGCGGTAAGCATCGAGCCGCGGCGTGACGCGCGGGACGCACCTCCTGCATCTGCTCAGTGAGCCCGTCGACGCTGGGCGTGGAGTACGCGTACTCGTCATACTGCGGCTGTTCGTCCTGGTACGGGGCGAGGGCCTGCGCAGTGTTAGGGGATACATGAATCGGTGGGGCAGTGACATACGAGCTTTCGGGCGGCGGGGGCGACGTCTGGATGCGCACGGGGAGCTTGGGCACAAATACAGGCGCATTAACCGCCTGCGCGAGGGCCGGCGCGCTCGCCTTCGTCGGGGACTCCGCTCGCGGACTGAACCAGCGTTATTGTTATTCAGCAGGATATCGCTGGCACGCACGCTAATGGGGCGGCGTCTGGCGCCGGCGGGTGGTAGTACACGCAGCCCTTGTTCTCGAATTTGCACGAGCTGCAGCGGTGTGAGTTCCCCGCGCGCACATCGATGGAGCGAGACGCACCCGTAAATCATGATATTCCGACAGTGCCGCTGAACCGAGTCTGCGCTGCGTGAAGGAAATGGAGGGCGAATGAGCGAAGAACGGACCCTTGCGCGCCGCCGAGGGCTTCAAGGCGAGCTGCTGCTCATCCTCTGCTGGCGCCGTCGCCGGGCGGACAATCTTGATGGCGGCGTTGGCCGACTGGGGGCGGGTGAAGAAGGCCATTGGTATAAATACAGCGTGCAGACCTCTTGCTGGCCGCAGAGGTCAGAGAGGTAGGAGGAAGACCTCGATTACCGTTACAATCATAATGTCACGAATCCTAAATTCGGACAATCGAGTGGAACCTGCGGAATCTCCATTTGCTCTAAGTATTCTATTGCTACAACAGTCTATTCTCTATGTATTAGCTACACCCTCTCTTCAGCTTTCTTCTCGCGCGCCTCGGACGCTTCCCGCCACGCCCCGCCCTTGCGCACGACGAGCAACACCAAAAGTCCTACCAGTACCAACAGCCCTGCCCAAATCGTATACTGCCAGCCTGCGAACGTTTAATATACAACACGATAATCAGGCAGACGACGTACCATCGCCCACAGAGTCCTTCCCGCAGCGTCAGCGCAGTTAGGAGAGAGCCCGAGCCAACGCACCTGCAGCGGCACCGCGACCTCCACCGCAACGAACGCCGAGATCCCGCGGAACGCGCTGTTCGCGGCGACGACCGTCGACGAGCGCCCGTTGTTTGCGTCGACGATGTACGCGAGCGTCGAGGTGTACGCCCAGCTAAGCACGCACCTGATCAGCGTCCACGCGATAGCCACTTTCGGGACAGCACGTACATGGCGAAGAACCCGCACAAAAACAGAAAGACGCACATCGCGGAGACGTGCACGCGCTTCTCCGAGACCCAGCCGAACGCGAGCACACTGGGCGGGAGCAGACAGAGCCCCAGCGTCGTGCTCTTCAGGCGCATCTCGGGGTAGCTGACCCCGCCGTTCGCAGCCTTGAGCCGCGCGAGCGTTTTGTCGGACCAGCGCCCGCCGAATATGCTGCCAGCGAGGTTGCCTGTGCCCCGTGAGCGCGCGTCTTTTATCGTTTATCAATCAACTATCCGCTCACCGAGACCAAACGAGAGCAGCACCAGCCCGACCTTCAGCGCGTTATACCCGTACGCGGACTCCAGCGTGCGCGACGCGGAGTACACCACGACAAAGTTGAACGCGAACATCAGGCCTGGGTGGGATTAGCGGCGCCGGGCAACGCGACGACATAGACGCACCGGAGGCAAAAAGGATGACGAGGTTGTTCGTGCGGCGCAGGACCTGGCGGAGCGGCTTGAACGGGTTCACGTCGCGCATCGTGAGCTTGATGACCGGCAGGGCGGCGGCGACATCGGGCGCGGCGTCCTGCTTCTCCAGATCCGTGGCCTTCAAATTCTCCGCGACGCCCACAGGCTCCTTCTCTGTGACGCTGGCCGTACAACTCGTCGCCGCGGACGCGGAGCGCGCCTTGAGCCGGCTCTTCAGGAGGCTCTGGTACGTCATGCTGCGCTCCCGCCGAAACGTGTCTTTCAGGAACACCAATATCGAGAGACAGCTCAGCCCGGAGACGACCGCGAGGAACCAAAACGGCGCGCGCCAGCTGAAGCCCTGTGTCAGCACCCCACCCATGATCGGCGCGAGACTAGGCTGTGTGGGCGCAGTAAGTGTGCCGCTGCGACAGAGCTAGGTGGGACGTACACCTAGCAATGGGGCCATATAGTAGAATCCAAGCTGGACTCGCGATTAGTCGCAGGGTACGGGTAGAAGGGGGAGGAGACGCAGACCTTGGTCCCGCGCTCGATCGGGTCGAAAATGTCCGCGAGGGTAGCCGCGCCGATAGCCATGACTGCACTCGACCTGTATGGAGAAGCATAAGGATTGCCGTCGAGCCCCGAAAATTATGCAGCGCACCCCGTCGCCTGTATACATCGAAACACAATAACCCTGCACTCCATTAGTCGCGTCCCGCGCGCATTAAATGTGCGCTCACAGCTCTATCGTCTTGCTAAGCGCAACCACGACGGACCCCGCCGTGAAGATCGCGATCGACACGACGTACACGAGCTTGCGCCCCTTGACCTCGCTGATCGCGCTCCAGAACAGCGGCATAAAGCCCTGTATCGCGATGAACAGACTTATCGACAGGCTGATCTGCGACGCGCTCGCGGGCAGGTCCACCTCCATGTCGGCGATCGCAGCTGGGGCGCGGCAAATATCAATTACATGTAAAGCAGAGCGGCCCGGCGGGGCGGCTCACGATTCTGGATATTCGCCGCGAGGCCGGCAATCATGGACGCCGACGCAATGAGGGTAAGGACGACGTTCTGCGCTGGGGGTCAGCGGGCAGGCGCCGCGCAAGGCGCACACGGACCTTGCGGAACGGGGACCAGGCGCGCGGGTCGTCGGCGACGGGCATGTGCTCGATGTCGATGTCAAGCGCATTGTGCAACGGCGACACCGTACGCGAGGGGAGGTCCGAGGCGGGCGCGTCGCCCTCCAAGGGCGGAGTTGTCGTGGACATTTTTCAGCGGAGGCAAATCAATATTAATAGGGCCCCCGACGGTCATGGATTCGTTTTATACATCGCAGGAATCCGAAGAAGACCGATTGGCAAAAAACATGCGGAGATCGGCACCCCAGTGCCGGTCGGTTCATCTTTGCGCCCCTTGCGTCCATGGGAGAGAGCGTCCGAGATGAGAGCCTGCAGGAGGGCGGTCGTCCAATGGGAGCGCGCATAAATTCTTGTGAGAGACTGAGAATGTCGTACAGCACATATTAAGGGTTGCAGCAAGTCCATGTTCACTTGTGGTCCTCGTCTGCAGGCGATCGAGTCATGATCGTTTGGCTCCCTCAGTCGACGCCGTCGGCCGTTGCAAGCGATGGCGGTCGGAACCAACCCGGTCCCGTGGCAAGAATCTGAATCTTGGTTGCGGTCAAAGCGCTGAAATGGAGCACCGTCTTCCTCATTTGATTCCGACGTCGAGAATTAGGGTCAAGGCTAACGAAGGATTTGTGAGAACTCCACCCAGGGCTTCTAGAAAATCTCACTGCGAGGTTGTGCAAAATTGGTGCAAAATGCAGTTGATCGGAAATGCGGGCCGACCGCCTCGTCGGACCTGACTCTCGGCGGCTATATCCGCCCACCCACCACAAGTGGGATTCTGACCTGGGAAGGCAGGAATATATATCCGTAGCAGGGATGAATGTAGCCTTTTTTTTCCGCGCCAGAATAACAGTGCGAATTGACTGCATAGAAACTATAATTTGGTCCCTCTGTGGCGACAAAGGACTCGCCATGATGTCGGCCGATAAATCTTTCTACAATAGGGACTTTGAAACCAATTTGAAACATGTAAAAGCTGTGTTTCCTCGGGAGTTGACCTCGTCACCAAATTTTACGACCCAAGAACATTGTGAGTAGCTATAGATGCATCTCTGCCGAGCTGTTTGAGTGGATATTGAAGCGGCGCACACAAAAGAGTCCATAGCCACTGGAGAGTTCCCAAAAAACTGTAGAAGCGTCGAGTACCTGCAGATAATGTCAATTATATCCACCAGATTTACGGGAAGCCCGAGCAATGCGAAGAACATGAGGCGGTCCGCGTGGGCGGGGTTAATAGTCGCTGCGCGTATCACAAGTCCAAGGGAAGACGGAGCGAGATGAATGTAACAGATTCTTCAGGCGAAAGGCGGCGAACTTGAAGAGCTAAAGTGCTCCCGAAAGTATCGATCGAGCAGCTAGTTCCCTGGGCAGGTTCTGCTTGCAAGCCGCTCAAGCATTGCAAGGAAGGTTCGCCCCTGCAGCACATTGATATATGGCGCGCTCTCCTTTCCATACTTCGAACCCCCGAAGAAACTTCCAGACGACTTGTGGCTTCAAGTTGCAGCGTATCCTCTGTAATATCAATGTGCAGGGAGGTGGACGCCGCGGTGGGGGCCGCTTCCAATCGGTGCAGATGCCGGTGAAGAGGGGCGCGGTATCAGAGCAAGGCAAGTCGGGGGAGACAATCCGAGAAAATCTAGGCGGCGATCTGTGGAGGTATACATGTTCTGTCGGAATTCGAGAGGTTCCATGCTACCAGGATACTGACGCGTGGCGGAGTTTTGGAGACCAGCGCGAGGGCATCGCTAGGATCGAAGCCGCCATGCCCGTAACATATCGAGAGCATGCGCGGATGTCATTTTATGGACTCGCACTGGGATTTGGGGTCCAAAAGTCCTGTGAGAAAACATAAGTGCACGTTGGAAAAAGGTGTCTTTAATACATAATAAAGCACTGGGAAGAACGAGCGGAGCGGACCATGACCTTTTTTCTTTTTCGTGACCCGGGTTTCATTTTCTTCCAAATTCCGTTCCGTCCGCCATTACTAGTATCGTGAAGAAGCCCACCGTGGTAGGGCTAAGGGCCCGCTAGTTGCTAGTTTGTTCGGCGTTGTATGGAAACCAGCTCCTCGACAGTGTCAGGGCACATCAAGGAAAAAACCTGCTTCGGCTTGATATCAGAAGTGAAGGGCAAGGGGAAAGCAGTTGAGCCGGAGGTGTTGGTTCGGGATGAGCCTGTGCTGATTGTATCTGTAAATCAATTGATGCAAATAGTTTCTCACGGTTCAGTTTCGCACGGTTCAGGTTTTGTCCAACTCGAAGCTCCGTGAACGCAGATCCACAGTTATGCTATTTTCTTTTTCTGAGAGCTGCTCGTGTTTTCCATTGAAACTTTAAAACTCTTTGACCCGGTGTTTCATCGCGGAATTCGATTTGGTTCGAAACGGGGCTTCTTGAATTTGATGCGTCTTATTTACTTGAAAACGATAGATAATTCTCGTTGACGCGCAATAACCCTGGGGGCTCCAAAAACCTGGCCTTCCAAAACTCGAACGCTCGCGTTGGACAGGCCATCTGTCTAAATTTATCGCCAATGCGAACTTTATTCGAACATGGAAATTGTCTGTCGTTTTTAAAATAGCTGTAAGGGGATCTTGACCTTGATTTTGAATCTTTAAGAATCCTGGTGGTATATTGCGACATTAGACTCGAGAGTTTAAAAACACGCCGTGAAGGTACATTCGTTAACACGGGCGAGGAGGGGTTTTTGACACTGTTTGGCTCCGTTTGGCTAGTAGTCACGGTACTCCTTTCACTCGCCTCCTTCATGACCAACCTGTACATGTCTTGGACCCCTGCACCTTTCGACCTCCGAAACGGGGTCTTCCCCTTCAACGTCACGTATCCCCACCCGGTGTCGGTGATATCGAACACCGAGGCCTTCAAC
This sequence comes from Mycena rosella, assembly GCA_029378255.1. Lineage (NCBI taxonomy): Eukaryota > Fungi > Basidiomycota > Agaricomycetes > Agaricales > Mycenaceae > Mycena > Mycena rosella. The sequence goes on along the minus strand of JARKIE010000179.1, from coordinate 13,557 downwards.
ACAGGGCTGAACATACGCGACAAACGTGGCTGCATCGTTTGCGGCGCCCGTCTGGAGCTGCAACATTGCCATATAGTTCCCAAAGTGGAACCTGAAACGGTGAGTTCGGTCTACATATTTATTTTGCTTTATTGAGACCTCTCTGTTAGTGGGAAGACCTCCGCGTGCGCGGGTTTATCCCCTCGAATGCCAAAGGAGTGGAGCACGAAGCAAGGAACGGGATCTTGATGTGCGGGGCCCATCGCCCCTTCTTCGACAACCTCTATTTTTACATTCGATGGGTACCCGAGGTACGTGTTCCAGGAAAGTACTTGTTTTCCGCTGCTAAGCACCTATAACAGCAAAACAGTTTTATTTACATAAACCACTCGCGTGAAGTCGACGTCAACTTGACTCCCTTTCATGGTCGAAGGGTGGATCTAGACCCAACTGATCCCCGCGTTCCCTTTGCAGGCGCGTTTATAATCCACGAAATGCGTGTTCGCGGGCGGTGGCCCTTTCTGTCCGACCTTATGATCACGGGCACCGCCAAGGGAGATGGCGGCGGCGGCGGCGACGGCGATGGCGACAATAACCACATGGACGAGGACGAGGAGTATGACCCAAGCCCAAACGCGGCAAGTACAAATCCAAACAACCTCGCGTCGTCCCAGACCAAGTGCTGCTAATACGCACACTGTCCCCACCTCGTCGCACCCTCCTCTTCTCCTTGATTCCACAGACCACACGCAGGAATTCGTGGGGTTCACTCCCAGCAATCTCTTTGCGGACCCTGCCGCACTTGAGTCATTTCGACGACTCCTCCCAACGCAGCCCGCTTGGAAGGAGTCCTTGTTTGATGACGTGACCTGGGAGGGAAGTGCTGAGGAGAACATCCAAAAATACACTGAACTTATTGGAGAAAATGTGCCCCAATCCCTTGGAGGACAACCACCCGCTTTCTGAGATGTGCACTCCACAACTGGGCGCACGCCCGGCGTGTCGACCTCGGAGCTGCTCGAGCGCATCGTCGGCGGTTACCGCCACCGTGAGTTTGTCAAGGCCGAGGGGAGCGACTACGACGAGAGCCGCATCGCCAGCATAGCGAGCCGGTCCCCGGAGTATGAGCCCCGTGCACCCGTCGGTGTGTTGAGCGTCGTCTCGCGGAGTATAAGGGTGGAGGGAACGTGAACATTCACTGTACTTGATATAATACTACTTATGAAAGCATTATGAACCAATAATAAATTTAAACTACGGAAAGCCTGGGTGATGCGAAGAACGGGAGGCGGTCCGCGTGGGCGGGGTTAATAGTCGCTGTGCGTATACAAGTACATTCGCATGGCAGTTAAATTCTCGTCGGGTGCCAAGCAACCGCTGAAATTAATTTGCGCTAGGAAGAGGGAAGCGAGATCGATGTAACGGATTCTTGAGGCCAAATGTGGCGAACTTCTAGAGTATAAAGCGCTCCCAGAAGTAGTGAGCAGCTAGCTCCCTTGGCAGGTACTGGGTGCAAGCCGCTCAAGCATTGTAATGAAGTTTGCCCCCGATATTTATAATATATGGCGTGCTATCCCACTTCCAGAAGATGAGTTGCGGCGGATCAAGAGCTTCAAGTTGCAGCACTCCAGAAGCCGCAGCGTAAACCAATATCAATATCCAGCAGGTCGACAGCGTGAACCCCAGTGTAGATGCCGGTGAAGAGGAGGGGCGCTGGATCCATTTCCGGAGAGCAAGGCGAGTCGGGGAAGCACTCCGAGAAGATTTGCGCTGCGATCCGTGTAGATATGAATTTGGAAAATCCCATGCAGCCAGGCTGCTGCCGCGCGGCGGGGTGGGGTTTTGAAGACCAGCGCGAGGGCGTCGCTAGGATCGAAGTCGCCATGCCCGTATCGAGTGGAGAGCCTGCGGGGATGACATTTGATCGACTCGCACAACGATTTGGGGTCAAAAAATCCTGTGAGAAAACAATGCACGTTGAAAAAGTGCGTCTTCAATACATAATAAAGAACGAGCGGTCCATGATCGTGTTCCTGTTTCGTGACCCGGGTTTCGTTTTCTTCCAAGTTCCGTTTCGTTCCGTCTTTCATTATCTACCGTGGTAGGGCTAAGGGCCAAGCTGTCAGCCTGTTCGTCAATTATTCGGCGTTGTCGGATTTCAATTGAACCCAGCTCCTCGACAGTGTCAGGGCGCATCACGAAGAAAACCTGCCTCGACTTGATATCAGAAGTGGGAAACTAGGAATGGCAAGAGGAAAGCAATTGAGCCGTTGAGCTTTCGGAGGTGTTGGTTTGGGATGAGCCGCGCTGATTGCATCCGTAAATTAATTGATGCAAACAGTTTCTCACGGTTCAGGTTTGGTTTAACTTGAAGGTCCATGAACGCAGATCCATAGTTGTGCTATCTCCCCTTTCTGAGAGCTGGTCATCTTTTCAATTGGAATTTTCTAGCTCTTTCAAGCATAATTTTATGTTGCTGACACGGTGTTTTATCGCGGCATTCAACTTGGTTCGAAACGGCTTCAAGTCGATGCATCGGTGTTTAGCTTATTAAGGGGCATTGACCTTGATTTCTGGAATTGCTAAGAATTCTGGTGGTACGTTCCAATGGGAGAGTTTCCAAACCGCCGTGAAGGTAGCGGCTAGTGAATTATTCAACTGGAGAGGTAAATATAAGGTGGGGATTCTCTTTAGCCGAAGCTGCTTCAATAATCGATCCATTAAACCCCGGTTCTTGACACAGAAACGTTCGATCTTAACGGCCACAATACGTATGGTTTCAGCCTCGAGAACGTAAACGCTTGGATAGTATGGGATCATAAAGAGTCGTTGAACTTGGAGATTAGGCCATTGGAAGATGGTGCCTCTGGAACGTGGGTTATCAGGCTCTTCCCTCTCTCTCGTTCGCAAGGGTCGAATAGTGGTGTTGCTTGTCTTCGTGAATCGTTATTTTTGTGGATATGGTCTGTGACCGACTCAGGAGCCATTAGAAACCAAGAATGTCCTTATGGAGGGTAATTTGATAATACACGGTCAAGCAGGAGAGCCCTTGCTCTACACGCCGATCAGTCGCAGTTTCTAAAACTATCCACGTTGAACACTCTACATGGTGTTTACAACGAGACGACTTTGTCAGACGTGATTGAGTCGAATCTAGGGAACTCAAACCTCTATCTTTCAGAGAGCGGTCAAAATTGGTGCCTGCGGTTCATGCTCCCCGAAAGCATCGGTGCGTTCAATGCGCGTAGTAGGTTCAAGTCATACTTTCTGGAATTAGGCGTCTGAATGTTTTTCTTTTATCTGGTACAGACGGAAGTTATCTATTTACAACTACTTCCAGTTGTGGACATTCTTGATCGACTTCCACTGGTGGCCCGGCCACAGCGCATTGTCGCCGTCTGCTGCCTGAGTCCCCGACCCCTCCCGTCTTAGTTGCTTCCATCCCATCCCGTGCTCCGATCCCTGCCCGGTGTCCACCAGACCCAACAAGAGCGTCTTCAAAAACCCGTCGTCCCCAGTAATTTAGTCTAAGTGCTCGACGGACGTTTTGAACAGGGGCCCAAGATCGTTCAGGCTCGTGCGATTGCCCTCAATCCGGAAGATGCGGTTCTCGAGCTCAGAGGCAGGGAGCGTCGTTAACACATACGCTACATATCTTATCGTGACGCGGCAGAGCTGGGCAGTACTTGGTATGAATTCAGTACAGATGCATCTGCAATGTCTCCGATGGAAGTAAATGACACCCGGACCTCCCCTTTGCCCACAATTCTGATCTTTCCATGGTCGGCGTATCTCACAAGCCACGGGATAAATTCGGTGAAGCTACCAACCTGGATCAAAGATGAGCAGTCTGCTCTATTTTACCCTCTTGCGCAAAGTGTCGCCGACAGATCTGCTGAACGACGCATCAAATCAATGCATGTTCGGCGCTTTGGGAATTTCTTTCTGATTGATTTCTGGTTGCATCCGGCGTCAGGTGTGTGCGGACCACCCGATCGCGTTACATTCGTTTTTTTTTTCGCTCGCAGCAAGTTAACGTTCTGTTGGGACCTGCGTTATGTAAATAAAATTCTTTTCTATTCTTCTCCACTCCACCACTGTTCCGAGTTGGTTCCGAGCTTGTCTGACTGACGCGATGTTTCCAACTTGCTTCGAGATCGTCAATCACTATTTAGGTTTCACGTCCACATGACGCGGCCAGCAGCCGCCGCCGTCGGCATTTGAACGGCGCGGCGTATTTGAACCGCACTGTTACTATGACATAGATCCTCCCTCTTGCTTCCCTTCCTTCACCCAAATGTTCTTTAGCACCATCCTCGTCGCAGCTGCAGTTGTCGTGCCCGCCCTCGCGACGGCCGTTCCCTCGCTCAACGTCCGTTATTAATTCTGCTCACCATTCCCTGACCGACATCGTCCAGGTCCCCGCATGTCCCGCCAAAGGCACGGTCACGTACAACAAGTCCGTCCCGGACAAGGGCCCGTACCCCCTCACGCAGGTCGACCTCTGCTACGACGCCACCGCCATCCACATCACCTTCACGGCGCACAACGAGACCAACTTCTTCGTCAACCCCAACTACACGACGAACGACGCGATCTACGAGTACACCGCGATGGAGACGTTCATCTCGCGCGGGACGAACGACCCGCAGACGTACCTCGAATTCGAGATCGCGCCGAACAACGTCACCTTCCAGGCGTTCATTTACAACCCGTCTAAAGTGCGCTCTGCGTCCTGCGTGCAGTGTGGCTCTGCTGACGTTTCGCAGGTCCGCGCGGATGGCGCGCCGTTCGACACGTTCTACGTCGCCGAGCCGCTCGTGGACGGGATGACGGCCGTCACGACCGTCGACAAGCCCAAGGGCCTGTGGGTCTCGAGCGCGCGCATCCCGCTCGGGCTCTTCAACGTCGACGCTGGGCTGGCGAAGGGCACGCAGTGGCGCATGAACTTCTTCCGCATCATCACCGCCCCCGCGACGTTCCCCGCGCAATTCTACGGCGCGTGGAACCAGCCGAGCGCGGCGAACTTCCACATGACTCCGTTCTTTGGCAATGTGCAGTTCGTTTGAGGCGAGGGCGGAGGATAGAGTAAAATCGTGTAATCTCGTAAGAACACATAATATGCATACGCTCATTCACCCACGCCCAGAGAAGGACCTTTGCGACGAATCTTTCGCAAAGCTACCCGGTTCCAACCATAAGTCTCTGCCTCGAGTTCCCCGGTTCAAAGCCCGCAATAAAAATATTTCCAAGGTTGATTTTATACACCTTCCTTCGCACGTCTAACTCCGAATCTTTTGGCATCACGATTCTTTGTGCGACCCCATATTGATATGCCCAGTACTCGTCAACGGATTCCGGTTGCATGTCGGAGGAGGCGAACTGCGGAAATTGGTAACAGTTCCGTTATATTCGCCGAAGTTGTACCTCTGCAGCTAATGTTCGGAACTTTGGAACGGCGTCGATGGTTGGAGTTGAGAAACTTGAAGCTCCCTGGGTCGATGGATGTTTCTAATCCTTTGGTTCAACATCACAACCCTCATCAAGTGTTTCGGTGCATTGCCAGAGATTTCGTCGCGAGGAGTGTCGGTCGACCAAAAATGACTCGAGCGAGAGCCTCGGACCCGTCGACCCACTTGGCAAGACCGGGTAACATTTCTGTTCCGTGTTGATAGACGAAATTAGCGGCATCGAGTCTAGACTCAAACTCGGATATTTTGATGGAGCACGAACGTTTCCGCGTTCATTCCTATCAAATACGGAGGCCGGGGGTTTGTGCAGCGCAATAGGGACAGATGAGGTAGGCGGGGCGCGGGTGATTCTTACGTCACTGGTCCAACTCAGCTGATATTGGTGTTAGGCGCTCCTGAGTCCTATTAGGCGTCGCCCAGACTTGGGCCAGACGCCCGGAATCGAAGTGCAGGATCGCGGTGATGTGGATTTTTGTTTCGATCCCGTATGGGATAACCAATGCTCTCACCGTGTCAGGCCCGCCTGTCTATCGAAATGCCGGGGTTCTGCTACTGGCGGTGATACGGATTTTGGGCGGCACCGTTTTGAGATATTGCCTTGCTGATTGTTTCGATGTTACTGGGATGGTGTTCCGGTTTCCGGAATTTGAAGCTCGGTTTCCGGAATTCTGGGCTCGACACTGCAAGTGTATTGCTTCAGGGTCGAAACTGTCTCGAACCATTGTCTGTGATAGGATGTTTTTGGCCCTTGTTCCTCAATTCAATTAATAGACAAAAATCTGCGGCAATTTATAGCCCAGTGAGAGTGCTACCGACCTCTGTTGGTTGAGGGTATCCCCTAGATGAACTCGGGAGTGTGGTGTAGTGTGCGTATAGGTGTCCACGCACACATATCTCAGAAGCGGAGGTGAGGTGAGAATTCGGAGTAGAGGTGAATTGCTGTCACCCTTGTGACCCAAGCGGCTGCTACTTATAGAGTGGACATTGTTCATCAAGTCCCCGACCTTGCTGCTGGCCATGGCCTACTCCCAGCCCTCAGACGGCGATGCCCAGCCGCACCGGCGGCTGCCCAGTCGCCACCGCTTCGTGGCAGACCTCTCCCAGTGTCTCTTCGACTTCGTCATACAATTGTTGCCCACCCAGGAGGAGATGGCAGTTAAGGAAGACGTCCGCAAGCTCCTCGAGCGTCTCATCCGCACAATCGAGCCAGATAGCCGTCTACTGTCCTTTGGGAGCACCGCCAACGGTTTCAGTCTCCGGAACTCTGGTCGGTTGGACCTAATACGCCACCTGCTCGCTGACTGAAGGACGCATAGACATGGACCTCTGCTGCCTGATCGAGGGATCCGACCAGGCCTGTCCGCGACGGTGCTCGTCACGATGCTCGGCGACCTCCTCGAACGCGGTTCGTATTCCAGTCGCTCGGTGTGAGCAACATTGACAAGCCCGGCCGGTCTCCAGAGACCAAATTCCACGTCAAGCCGCTCCCGCACGCGCGGATCCCCATCGTGAAGCTCTCGCTCGACCCGTCGCCGGGACTCCCACTCGGCATCGCCTGCGACATCGGCTTCGAGAACCGGCTCGCGCTCGAGAACACCCGCCTCCTTATGTGCTACGCCATGATCGATCCCACCCGCGTCCGCACCATGGTCCTCTTCCGTGCGCGTTCCCTTTCTTGCCGCGTGTGTTCCGGCCGTGCCTCTGGATGGGATGATTCCTCGAGAAGTTTCCTCCACGGACGATTTCTCGAGCATTCGCCCCATCTCTGGCCAGCCGACATGTGGCGCCACATTACCTGCGACTAACGCCGCCTTCACAGTCAAAGTCTGGAGCAAGCGGCGGAAGATAAATTCCCCGTACAAGGGCACGCTCTCGTCCTACGGCTACGTCCTCCTCGTCATCTACTTTCTCGTGCACGTCAAGAACCCGCCCGTGCTCCCCAATCTCCAGCAGATGCCGCCGCTGCGCCCCATCACAAAGGAGGACACCCATCTCGCCGGGTACAATACCTGGTTCTTCGACGACATCGAACTGCTCCGCACGCGCTGGCATTCGGAGAACAACGAGAGTGTCGCCGAGCTGTACGTGCGGGTTCTTAATGCCACTTCCAAAGACTAATTTGGACCAGGCTGATCGACTTTTACCGCTACTACGCGCGAGATTTCAGCTACAACACGGGCGTCGCGTCTATACGCGCGGGCCTGCTGAAAAAGTCTACCAAAGGCTGGCAGAACGACGTGCGTGCCGGTACCCTCCACTTGCTCTCGATACTGATCTCCTGCAGCTGTCCGCGAGCAGGTATCACGATTCGCGCGAGCGCAATCGCCTCTGCATCGAGGTATGCCGCCCGTTGTTATGTTTTCCTCGCAATTAACCTCTGCTGCAGGATCCCTTTGAGCTGGACTTCAACGTCGGCCGCTGCGTCACCAAGGATGGTATCTACACCGTGAGACGTGCCTCGATTATTTTTGCTCTGGTTTTCTTACGACATGCCAGATCCGGGGCGAGTTCATGCGAGCCTCCCGCATTCTCTCGAATAGACCCGAGCGTGCCGTGGTGGCGCTCGCGGAGCTTTGTGCGGAGCGGCCCGACGAGGACCTCGTGTCCCCGCCCGCGGCGTCCGCGTTTGGCGTGCTGCGACCACCGCCGCAGACGCCGTATTCCGTGGGCAGTGGCAGCGGGCGGTCCAAGGCGCCGTCTCCGCCAACAATATCCGCGCCGGTGTCGGTTTCCCCGCAGACGAGCCTCCCCGCGCCGCCGGCCTCGGCACATATGGCGCCGCGGCGGAGCAAATGGACGAGCCCGCCGCCGCCAGGGGCGCCGGAGGATGCGCGCGCCCTGTTTGAAACCAACCTGGACCACGGGTTGGAGCTCGCGACGAGCTCGACAGAGGCGCGGGAGCGGGAGCAAAGCGCCCGGGCGTCGGCGTCCGAGGGGCACAGCGAGTCCGCGTCGGATACGAGCGAGGTGTTTACGGACACGGACGCGAGCGCCAGCGACGCGGGGAGCGACGTCGTGTCGGTCCGGTCGTTCACGGAAGGCGTCGCGGTGCGCAACGGCGACCAGGGCCTCGGGAATGGGCATGGATGGCGCCGGCCATCGTGGCATTCTCGCGATACGCCGCGGCCGCCGATACAGCATCAGCTTCTGGGCGTGGATGCAGCGTATTTTGGTGCATCGGGCCGCTCGAGTGCCGGTGCGCGGGGGCGGAACCAGCGGGAACGGGAGCGGGCTGCCGCTGCCGAGGCTGCTGCCCCGCCCACGGCCTGGACGAACGATCCCAGCTCGTCTTCGTCCCGCCGCTCCTCTTCAGGCCCACCGCGCGCCGCCGGCTGGGCCCTGAGCACTTCCACGACCCCCGTGACGACCCTGCCGCCGCTCCCGCCGTCGCCCGAGTTGCCCCCATCTTATTCTCCATCTGGACAGCATTTTCCTCATTTCGAATCTCCGCACACTGTATTTTATCAAACATCTCCGCGGCCCAGCCCGCACTCAAGCCCGCGGCCGAATGTATACCCCGCCCCTGGATCCTCGCCGTCGTCGTACCCCGTCGGTGCATCGCCTTCGTATTCCGCCGGGGGGTCGTCCCCCTCGCGCGTGCCGCACTACCCCCAATTCCTCACCAACAGCAACATCATCGGGATCGGTGTGCCGAGCGACGTGTTCTCGTCTAACCACCCGCCATTATCGCTGGCTTTGGCGTCGTCTAGCTCGACGCCGCGCGAGCATACCCCCGTCCCGAAGTCGGGCGCGGGCGTCGGCGCCGGGCCGAACCCGCCGTCCCCGTCGTGGACGCGCATCGTCTCGCAACATACGCACACGCACTCGCGCTCGGGCTCGACCATCACGAACGCCCCGACGCCGCGGCCCCACGGGCACCCTGTATTCTCACAGCAACAAGCCGTTCATGTATTAAATAGCTCCCCGGGCCCGTCTGGCGCCCCGTCCCCCCCGTCCCTCCGCCGCTCGTCCCCGCCCCCGCCCCCCCTCACGCGATATCTGTCGCGCGACGAGGAGGATCTAGAGCACGACCACAGCGCCGAGTTCTCGTCTGCTACGAGCTCGCCAACGCCCTCGCTATCGACCGGGTACGAGACGTCCGTCTCGACGTCCCCGTCGCCGTCCCCCCCACTCCTCCCCGGCAAGACTGCCGTCGCTCCAAAGTCCCCTGGTCCCGTCGCGTGCGACGAGACTCGCCGCGGGCCCGTCTCCGCGCCTGTCGTGGCGCTCCACTCATGACACGGCCACGGTCGGCCCTCGTCCGCCCGGTATCTTCTGCACACTCTCCCCGCGTCCCTCCGGCCGCCCGTACATACGTACATGTCGCCACTAACACCCACCATTGGTCCCCTAGCATACTCACCCTCTACCTAGTACTTAGACGCCGCCCCCCGCGGCGCTTGCTCTCATTTTGCTTGCGGCATTGCCTTGTTATGCAGTACTCACTAGTTAGTACATATCTACGCCGAGAATAAACGATTCCAAGAAGGGAGGTCTACAGCATGCCCGCCTCGCCGTCGGAGTACGCCGAGCTGGAGCCGAGCTCGTTGTACCGCACAATCTTGAGGCGCTGCGACGGGGGACGACTATCGTCTAGTACGTGGGGTATCCCGCCGTGCAATATCCCGACACGCTTCATCGCCAACAGCTACACTCAGTGCGTCAGGCGCGAAGTAGATCCAGGCACGAAAACGCAGGACGGACGTTGTGGGCAGCGTTTGAGTGTTCGTATACATCGCCGAAAAAGGCCGCCGTGGCGTCTCCGCCGACGAACTTGATGAGGAGGGGCGTACCGCCTGGGTGCTCGTCCATGAACGTCGTCACGTCGTGGATGAAGCCTGAGACGAGGATTATAGGGCGCTTAGAGGCCTCCAATTGGTCTGGCATGAAATTAGGATTTGAACGGGTAAGATCGAGGGGCGGCACTTGGCCGACCTTGAGGTGCGAAGCGAGCCCCAACTTTTGACACCCTAGGTAAACCACTTGGTAGGATCGTATTGATACCATTTGCTGTAAAAAAATGGCGTTCAGGACAAACTTCGAAAGGTACATGGCAGCCACTCGCATCACATTTCTGTAGTCCATCGGGAACTGGTGGTGGAAGTTGTGGTAACCCTCGCCATTCGTGGCAAGCGCAGTAATGAGATGATCTCTGGGACTGCGTTTGTCGTCGAACGGCGTTTCCCCGAGCCAATGAGCGAGCGAATTTACGCGGAACGTCGAATGGTGGACGAAACACAGCCGTAGCAGAGCAGCACAAACGTAGCCGCCGCGCGCATCGCCCCATCTGTGCTACTTACAGGCTCCAGCGATAAACGTCCTGCGCGCCGCATGAAGCCGAGGATCGGGAGGGCGACGGGGTTCCACCAAAAGGAAATGCTGGCTGTTCTCGGGATAATTCATTTCATTTTAGGTGCGTCAGCGTCAGCTTCCATTTAGTATTCTTGGCCCTAAGCAAGAGTATGGTGTTAGTCGCGCATTGTAGAGACGTTAAAAATCATTCCAATTACGGATACACTCGGTGGGTCGGTATTTTTTGGGTTCCAAGATGACAGAGCAATTAAAAGAATACCTCTGTCGTTGCCAGGCTACGGTCATATCCATACTGTCCGCGAATCCAAGGTAAAGAAGGCTGCGAAGCGATTCACAACGTGAACTTGAAGTCTAGAGCTCACCACAAGGCATGATGTCTCTGGGTTCAAATCTGCGCATTGTCAGAGCGGCGCGAAATGCCTGGGTATGCCTCCGCCACGAGGTCCCCTTTATCGCTACTTCGAGAACGGCATTCCAATGGTCAAGTACCGCATCAGGACCACCGCTGATGTCAGGGCGTGGGCTGACCGTACGCTGATTGTCCATCGGCAGGCCATACTCGACCTGAATGGCCTGCGCAAAGAGCTCTCTGCGCGGTGGACGCGTATAGTTTCCGGCGGGTACGTCACGGTGACTCGAAGACTGGAGAATGAGACATGAAGACAAGGTCTGAGATAGGTCAAAATATCGCAGGTGGAGATGACGAGGGAGGTGAGGGCCCAGGAATTGCCCAGAACAGGGTTGCAGGAAGAAAAGACATGGATGTTGGTTGAAAAAGCCTGCGTCTCGGCCCGAAAGTCCGACTCGCCGTAACATGTGCAAACATTTGTTCGCCGATTCCTCTCTTCTTCTTCGTCTTCAGAAGTTCGTGCATGCTTCTAGGGGCCTAGCGTGCGCGCTCCAGGGTCCCGTCGCAAAATTTGAATGAAAAAAATAGGTCCAGGTTCACGCTAGCTTATTTCCGTCTCAGGCTTAGTGATGTGCGGGTCGGGTCGGGCTTGAAAGCCCGGGCTTGGGTCGGGTCGGGGCGGGCTTGGGCTTGAGAAAATCCCCGACCCGACTCGAGCCCGCTAGTAGGGCCCGGGTTGAGCCCGGGCTTGACTGTATTTTTTTGCTCCCTGCATTCAAGTAAGTTTCATTGCAGATTCGGTGTTCTGTATATCATTACTCACTGTAAGCCTCATTCTGTAAATTTTTGAACCCTCACAGACGGTTTTTTCGACACCACTATTTAACCATCAATCCATCAAACTGATTCGACCCGCTATCGCGACTTGGAAAGCCACATTCAAGGTGAGAAGACCTATTGGGGATGCAGTATTTCAGTTTACAATTGTTGAACTGCCTCAATGTTGCCATCTCATTCGAAAAATCTGACCCCAGTGGGACCCACTGAGGCCCGGGCTCAATCCCGGGTCGCGGGTCGGGTAAAATTCTGGGCCCGACCCAAGCCTTACCTGAGCCCTACCTCGGGTCGGGCCTGGGTCGGGCTTCAAAGCCCGACCCAAGCCCGACCCGGCACATCACTACTCAGGCTCCGAGTGCAACAGTTCAAACGTATGGCTCGTTCTTGTCTGGGCTGCTACGAATCTACAACCAGGTTGGGCTATGACGACGCGACTCTTGCGGGCTATCTATCTACACGTAGGTCTTGCAACTTGTGCATAACCAACAACAAGTACGAAGCGCCTGGGCGGCAGGCATGATGCTCGGGGCCCGTGTCCGCGTGTGCCCATATCCCTCAGCCTTGGCCGGTCGACAGCTCGCCATTCACTCCTCGAGCTCTCGAAATAGGTAATGTAACAGTTTAAGTATAGCGTTGGTCTTGAACCTTTGCGTCAAGAAAAAGACGCGCGCACTTTCCGAGGCCATCAGTACATAACGCAGCACATAATCTTATAGTCTTTGGGGCATCAAAAAGATCAACAAAAGTCAGCGTAACTACGCCTTTCGGAAGATTTTCGCCCGCCCCGCACCAAATTCGAAAGGTTGGGGTCAATTTCACCCCAAATATCTCCCACCCCAACACAAACCGAGACCTATAAATGCCGCATCGGGTCTCTCTCCAAACCACGCCCACAATATGTCTTCCGCTCCTGACCGCAAGGTGGAACCGCCGCCGTCTGTCGAGCTGCCCGAAGTCGAAAACTACGTTTCCCACATGCTCAAGACCACCAAGGCCCGCCCCGCCATCACCTGGCAGAACTTCGCGGCCGAGCTGGACTGGCTGAACGTATTCCTGCTCACCGCCACCCCGGTGATGGGCGCCGTCGGCGCGTACTACACCAAGCTGCGCTGGGAAACTGCACTCTTCTCCGTCTTGTACTATTTCTTCACTGGTTTAGGTGGGGGCCCTCAGCTTATTTTCGATTTCGATTTCGATTTTAATTTGGTTCCAGGCATTACGGCGGGCTACCATCGGCTTTGGGCGCATCGCTGCTACAACGCCGGGATATTCCTTCAATACGTCCTCGCTCTCGCCGGTGCTGGCGCGGCACAAGGCTCCATCAAGTGGTGGTCTCGCGGCCATCGCGCACATCACAGGTGGGGTTAATCGACGCCTCCGCAGCAGGGAGTTCAGCCTGAACCATAGGTACACCGACACGAAACTAGATCCCTACAACGCCGCCGAGGGTTTCTGGCATTCACACATAGGCGCGTTCCACCCATTTTGTGCACTGGAATTTTCCTGAACTTGACCGCAGGCTGGCTCCTTATCAAGCCCCGTAGAAGACAGGGCCCGGCAGACATAACCGATCTGACCAAGAGCGCCATCGTCCGGTGGCAGCACAAA